>JAPKLW010000117.1:321069-344142 GCA_026898455.1 Plectranthus barbatus | reverse complement strand
AATTTTTTCACATCACAAAATATGAAGCCTATTTCATTGTATCTTCTTGTGTTGGTAGTGTTGGCCGCGGTGGCGGTGGCCGTGAATGGCTCCAATGATAACAGGGTGCAGACATCCCCAACCCCTGCAAAAGATGAAATGATGCACCTTCAATGGTTTAAATGGGGGAAGAAGGGTCCACGCACGCCCCCTCGTATTAAGCCTCCCCCTCGTCCGAAGTCTCCTCGCCGGCCTCCAAGAACTCTAGCCTCTTTTCCAAAACAATAATTCCTATGTACCAATCAAGCTAGTTCATGAAATGTGTTGCTAGGTACAGTTTCATATTTTAGAATGATGAATAATAATTGATCCAGATTTATTTTTTTCTTTTTAATTCATCAAGAAGGCTTTGTGTAATTAAAATGAAAACTAATGCAAATCATAAGATGAAATACAGAGGTTTGAATGCAATTTTGTTAACTTGCAATGCTTGGTAATGAGAAAAAACTCTAACGAAATTGAAAGAAAAAAATAATAATTATGAAAAATGCAGACAATTAATACTAGAAATATGATTTTCGATCAAGTAATATTTAGAAGTTGATTATTATTCTTCCACACAATAAAATCACTCAATAGTTGCATGCATGCAAGCTCTTCATAAATAAATAACCAATCTCAAATATATGATATTTTAGTGAAAATATAATTATTATTCTTCAGAATCATAAATAATATTTATTCAAACTATAAATAACACTTTGGACATGTTAATTATCATCTAAAGAAATGTTAATCACAATTGATAAAAATGTTATATATAAACAACCAGTATGATTGTTTTTCTGTGTAGAATCTCAATTTCAAACGTTTGCAATATGGATCTTGGTAGAAAGATTGTGAAAATACATATATTTAATCTGAGAAACAAATCTGAAATTAATAAGTTATAATCAATTTAGTTTTTATGTAACTATAATAGCGGGAGAGAGAAAGAAAATAAAATAATTTCAAATTATTGTTGAAATAAAAATTTGAATGTTGATTATGTGGACGTCATTTATAAGCCATATCGATCCTTCGTAGTCATTGTAACCTCGACATACATTATATATTTAGCAAATATTTATAATATACCTAACTAACATGCTTTATATCTCTACCAAATGTGCATTTTCTCTACCAAATATTTATATAATTTAACAAAGAAATATTCAATCAATCAAGTAATATAAGTTCAACTTATATAATGCATAAAAGAAATGTATATATTGCATGAAGATATTGCATTGTAGTTTTTTTGTTGTTATCGCTGGAAAAAATATATTACATTTTATTTATCATATTTTGCATTATACAGTATAAATGCATGCATTATATTGGAAATCTCATTCATTATACAATAATTCTTGTACTTTTATGAAAATTATGCATATAATTACTAATATTTTTTTTATCGAAACATATGCAATAAGGATTTCGTTTGGATGATAATTAAATTACCTTTTGTTAGGAAATTTTATGTTAGAATTTCCTTACTTTTTGTGTTTTGGTGGGTCAAAGGGTCTAAGGTCTAACCAGTCTTGAATGTCTCTAGATTATCTTCAGTTTGATTTTACATGTAAGGTCATGTAACATCTTTTTATATCGAGTTGTAATTGAAGCTGATCGAAGACAGACTAAAGAATCAGTTGGGATACACAAAGGACTCAAAGAGACTTTCATCATCCTGGGACTGACAAGTTTGAGACTACATCAATATTGAAACTCATCAGTAAGGGACTGACATGTCGGGAATTCACTAGTCTAAGAAGATCAAACTTGTCATTCTGGGGATCGACAAATAGACTCATGACGTCAACCAACATGGACTTGCCAGCCTGACGATATCAGCATGGGATCCTAGTTTCAGTTCTCGCACATAGACAGGAAGAATCATCTCAGGAATGATACTGATAAGTACGAACTTTAAGGATTGGAGATTCCTAAAAGTCTGCAAGCTCAAAACTTTAATCTAAATTCCTCGAATTGGTCAATCTGTATTCCTTTGACTGATCATACTATCGTTCTGACGAAAAGGTGAACAGTCATTCTCCAAGTCAGAAAAAGCAAGGGCCGGTCCTGATTTTGCAGAAAAAGCAAACCTGTCGCGCAGAGTAAAGAAACATCAGATTTTACAAACATTCGATGTGCCTAACGACTCCAAGATTTGAATCTCAACATCTTCGCCTGAAAATAGACGAGGACTTCTAGAGATTCTACAAACCTAACACTGAACTCTCGAGCTTGCCGAAACTCTACTGATTTTTTTGACTAAGAGTTAGAGGCTTACCTAAAACTTTCCGTGTGTCACCTTCGTGAACACGAGACTCAACATTTTTAGTTCTTGAGTTGTTCTTGGTTTCTTTCTTGCTAAGAAAGAACACAACAGTCAAATGCGTTCTGTACTTTGACTCTGACGGGTGTTTAAGCTGAGCTGACAGTTATGGGGAGAACTTTAAAGATCCCATTCCATTGACGAGGAGGCTATGTGGTGGTGTGCCCACACTCTGAGAAGTTGCAAAGTGAAGGACCAACAATTGACTGAGGAAGAGACGTCCTTCAGCTAGCGATAGATCGTGGGAGCACCTTGTAGATCCAACACTAAGTAAATTACCAAACTTAGTCTGAAGAGTGGACGTAGAACCTTCTGGTGTCCGAACAACTATAAATCCTTTGAGTCCATTTACTGCTTTCTGTTATTAGTTTATGCTTTTTATAACTCAACATTCAAGTGTTGAAGTATAAACTGAAACTTACTTAACATCTATTCGGACTTAAGACCTAAACTGTGCTTTATATAAACCAAAATGAGACTAACACTCAGTTTGGATAACTGCAAGTCTGTAATTTAAAATATTCCGCTATGCAAATTAAATCTGAAATATGAGACCATCACCTTTAATTTGATATATGATCCATGAAAAAATGAATTAAATCATATTATTTATGATCATTTCAAAATTTAGGAAAATTTTAGAAGAGAGATAAATATTTTTACAAAATCACCCTTTATGTATATTTTATTATATAATAATGCATACTGTATTTTTAAGCCTAGAACATTGGATCACCAAGTTAGAAGAATGAGATTTATTCTTATTTTTCATGGTAATAACAAAATATATATATATATATATATATATATATGTATATATATTAAATTATCTCTAATTTGATTTATAATACATTAAAAAATTATTTAAATTTAGGGAGTTATTTTTTATGAAGATTTCATAAAATTTTTGATAATAAAATATTGAGAGAGAAAATATTGCATTAGAAAATTTATAAAAACTTTTAAAATAAGGAATTTAAGAATATTTTTTGCTAAAATATCTTTAACTTTAATAAATATAATTACATAATTGACCTTATTAATAAAAACTAATTAAAATATCTTGCCACTTGGCATCTTATGGTGCATTGGATTAAAAAAGTGCTTTGGATTAAAAGAATCATAGTTCATTCATTGACTTGAGTTCTTAAATGAACACACACACACACATATATATATATATATATATATATATATATATATATATTAGATTATAAAAAATAGTTTAAGATATATTTTTATAATTTTAAAAAACTTGGGTATTTGTTTGAACATTCAAATAAATTAGAATAATTTTTTAAAAAAATTATATTTCAAAATGTATTTGAACCTTTTTTCATAATAATAAAACATTCTTTTCTTTTATTTTTTTGTGGCAAGATTTAATGCAGTTGAAAACCCATTTACTTAATTCATTAAGATGCAAATTTATTAAGATGCAAACTTATATTCATCTATCTATTGTTGATATTTAAGTAAAGCAAAGGGGAAGATAAAATAAATTAAACAAATAAATTACAAGGTATGGAAAGGATATGCTCACATTTAATGCGAGATCAACATTGTTAGGGGTATATATTAAAGATACAAATTAAAAACCTCACAACTGATTCTTCTTTTTAGGACAGAAAACAATTGTATCAAATTATATTTTCCTGTTATTAATAATCTCCTCTAGGTTTCAAATTAACAACTATAAACCTAATTCAATTTTCATCACTCGATCCTTTAATTGAAAATAGATTTTGGATTGAAAACCATATAATTTGAACCAATTAATTAGGGTTTGGAATTAATCAAATTAAAACATACTAAAGAAGATGGTGAAAACCCTAGAACCTGTTAGGGTTCCTAGCCTTACATATTGAAAATAAAGATTGCAAGAAACATAAAGGAATTTACTTGATTCATTAAAGAAATAAGAACCTTGAAGTACTTGAATTCAAATGCAACAAGGAAATTAAAGAGTACTGGAAAATCTAAAGGGAACTTAGAAAATTAAAGTAAAAACATAAAATTAAAGACATGTTTTCAAACCTAATGAGTTCACTATTTATAGAGAAGCCAAGACATCTAAACTAGGTATTGAGCTAAAATAACAAAAATTACCAAATTAGGACAATTTTCCTTCTCGAGCTTCGGTGTCGATCAACACAGTGTGTGTCGATTGACACATACGCAAGTCAACATACGAGTTGAGCTTTCCTGTTCATCTATTTCTCCATCTTTCGTGTCGATCGACACACATGCGTGTGTTGAGCTTTCTTCTTCCTGCCTTCTTTTGATTGACATCCGACCTCCGTGTCGATCAACATGCACCACGTCGATCGATACAGAAGTCATGCTTCAGGATTTTGCCATGTCTTCCAACTTGATCGACTTCATGTGTATCAATCGAAGCAGCAACTCTGTGTAACTCAGCTCTTTTCACCTTTTGCTCACTTTTAGCCTCAAATACCTACAAAACTGAGCACAACAAGCATAATATCCCCTATAAACAGTTCATGCTCAGTTATTCACTAAAAAGCAATGTAAATGCATAAAACAATAAAGAAAACAAAGAAATAGGTGAGGCAAAATACGAGCTTATCAACCCCCCCCCCCACAAACTTAAACACTTGATTGTCCTCAATCAACAAAAGAATAAATCAATAGTTCAAGTAGAAGAGAAGTGCAATGTCTCACAAGATTTATCACAATCAAACTCGTAAATCCACAAAACATCGACACTTTGTAAGAATCAGAAAATCTGTAAATCATGGAAGACTAACAAGGGAAGTGTTTTCACTCATTCACTCAAGTGTTTAGTATAATATGAGATCACACAAGTCATGCAAATCAAGTTCTACCATAGGCTTACAAATATTCTAAATCTCCACTACAAATATGTGTACACAAGTCTAAGATCAGAAAGGACTTTATTCAAGGTTATAATGTAGGCTTTTTAGTGAAAGGTAGGGAAATATATGGACAAGTGACTAAAATCAATTGAGTTGATCATTCCCAACTAATCTAAACCACAATGTATTAATATCCACCCATCTCCTATAATATTCAACATCGACCAAGGCACATTTATTCATTCTTTTTTTTTATTTCTTTTCCACATATCCTTTTATGCTCTAAACAATTTTGCTTATACATTTGAGCTTATAATGATTAACAAACACATAAACACACATTTGTTTATTTTTTTCATTTTTTTCTAGAGCCCAACCTTCCTATTGTTTTCACTTTTTTAATAATATCTTATCTTCCTCATAATTATACCTCCCTTATTCACCACCTTCTCTTATAGACAACTGAAAACCAGAAGTTTTTCTTTCTCAAAGTCAATAAAGAAAACTAAATGCTCAATGGGGTTGACTTGGGATAAATCATTGAAAGGGACAGTGTATGGGATAAGTAGGCTAAACAAAGATGGCCTAAAATCACTTCCTAAACTTGTGTGCACACTAGCAGTCTTGAAAAAGAAACAAAGCAAGTTCTAGAGATACTCAATAATGCAGACACACTCACAAACAAAATTAAAGCTCAAAATCTCACACTTGGGACAACAATTCTTCCATAGTTAACATCAAATCATCATCAAACTTCATGCCAATGCAAGTTTCAAAACAAATAATCATGCAGTTTTCTACATTCATAGGCATACTCAACCACTATCACAATCAATGCATACAAAAGTCAATCAATTCAAATCTTGCATTCATGCTAGGGTTATCTCATAGCTATGCAATTGTTCTCACAAAATCACAATTTATTCAATCATGTAACAAAATCATGCATAGATTTAAACAAACTGAAAGCATAAAGTGAAAGAGAAGAAATAGTTTCAAATCCAAGTCCTCCTCCCCCCAAACTTATTAAATTGACAAAGGGAATAAGTTTGAAAATTAGAATAGGAGTGAAATTGTACCTCGATGTTGGTCTCAAACACCAACTTTTTATCCTTCGGAGGCTGCAAAACTCGAAAAACAGAAATTGCTGCTGATGGCACTCTGTGTCGATCGACAAGGGCCCTATCGATCGACACAGAGCCTTCTTGTTGACCTAAGTGTTAGCTCGAAGAGTGCTTCGTTGATCGCCTCTGTGTCGATCGATACAGAGCTCTGATTCTTTTTTAAAAAAACAAAAACAAAGAAATTCAAAAATTAAGGAAAAACATAAGGAAAATAAATGAAATAATGGGTTACCTCCCATTCAGTGCCTTAGTTATTGTCGTGGCTCGACGATAGTGATCCTTCACCAAGGAGGTCGGGTCCAGACTCGCTGCCCCCTTGCATCGATCATGTAAACCATCCTATCACGAATAACAATGGTGAGCTCGAAAGAAGATAGTGTAATTGGAAATTTTGCCATCCCATTTTCACGCTCCCATTCGATCTCGGCGGCTTCTTCATCTTCTTCACATGTGGTGGAGATGGTGTTGCATGCAGCTTCCTTATGACTCTGATCAATCACAAAGGTGATTGTTTCATCATTCCCTCGAAGTGTGATTTCTACACCTCGACAGTCGATTAGGGCACCACTTGTCTTCAGAAATTCTCTTCCAAGGATCATCGGCATCCCATGTTGTTCCTTCATATCCAACTCAACAAAGTCTACTGGGAATATTAAATGACCAACACGAATTAAAACATCTTTGACTACTCCCCCTTGGTCGAGAGATTGAGCGATTGGCCAAATGAAGAGTGACTGAGGTTGGCCTCATCTCGCCAATCTACAGCTTCTAAAAAACAGAGTATGGCATCAAGTTAATGTTGGCTCCTGTGTCGCAGAGGACATTCCTGAAATCCTTTCCCCCAATCTTGATCAGAATAGCGAAGCATCCCGGATCGGGCCTCTTGGTTGGAACCTGTTTCTGCAAAAGGAGACTACATTGCTCATGAATTGAAATAGTTTGATCCTCAATTACCAGTTTTTTCTCACTCATCAGCTTTCTCAAGAACTTCATGTAGCTGGAAATCTCGCAGAGAGCCTCGATCAATGAAGTGTTGATGTTGACCTTCTTGAGATTCTCCACAAACCGAGCAAACTTGGAGTCTTATTTTTTTATAGCAAACCTCTGTGGAAAAGGCATTCGAGGAGTTGGATCACCTTTTTTTTTGAATTCTTGGCTTCAGACCTCCTCTGTGTCGGTCGATTTGCATCCCGCATGTCGATCGATAGGGGGTGTCGATTGACACGGCTGCATCCCCCATGTCAGTCGATTTGTCCCCATGTCGAGTGCTCTCTATCTCTATTGGTCCTCTGTATCGACTGACACAGGCTCTATGTCGGTAGATACAGAGGCACCTTCAGCGGGAATTTCATCCTCTTCGACCCCAAAATCATCCTCGGGAATGCTAGGACCATCGTACCTTGTACCAGACCTCAAAGATATGGTATTCACCTGTTTTGCCTTGTCTGGATTGATCTCTGTAGTACTGGGGAGTTGGCCTGGCTTGTGTTGATTACTCAAGGTGGTAGCAATCTGACTGAGCTGTGTGTCGAGCATCTGAAGGTGCTTCGTCATGTGCTGCATCTGGGTGGACATGTTCTTCACTTCAGTCTCCACCTTGCCAAATCTTTTGTTGGAGCTTTTGATGAACTTGTCAAGTGTCTCCTCCCGGACCTCTTCTTCTCCATAATCTCTCCCCCGGCTCCAACATTGAATCCCGGTGGGGGATTTTCAGCTGCATAAGGGTTAGAATAAGAAAAATCAGGATGGTTCTTAGCACTGTAATTGTACCCTTGATTGTTGCCCCGATAGTTGTTGTTGTAATCTCCATTGGCATAGTTCACTTCAGCGATATTGGAGGTGCTCAAACTGCTTTCTCGGTAGATGTAATCGGCCTCAACAGGAACAATGGCCATGTTTGAATCTGACACAACTGCTACCAAAGCTCTACCGGCCTCCAACTTTGTGAATTCTTCTCGGAGCTTCTTGACTTCTGCAACCACATCAATTTCTGGAGTAGTGGTTACTACATTGACTGCTTTCTGGATTTCAGTGGGCCATTGGTGGCTGTTTAGGGCCATGTCTGCAAGAATTTGCATGCCTTCTTCTCCACTCTTCTTCATGAGAAGGCCTCCAGCTGAAGCATCCACTAACTCTTTCAGGTGAGGGTTTAGTCCCTCATAAAAATGGCAAACCTGCATCTCTAGATCAATTCCATGGTCTGGGCACATCCTCAACAACTCCTTGTATCTCTTCCAAGCTTTATAGAAGGTCTCGTCATACTTCTGACTGAAGTGAGTGATGTCGGACTTCCTCGTCATTATGACACTGGGCGGGAAGAAGTTGGTGAGAAACTCTGCTCGGAGTTGTGCCCATGTGGCGATCCTACTCTTGTCCAAGCTAGCAAACCATGATCGAGCCTCATCCCTGAGAGAAAAATAAAATAAGTGCATTCGAATGGTATCTTGAGGCACTCCATTCTGCTTCACCGTATCGCACACCTCGATGAATTGACTGAGGTGAGCGTACGGGTCTTCAATGGCCTTCCTTGCAAATTAGGTCTGCTGAACCATCTGAATCAGGCTGGTCTTCAGCTCGAAGTTGTTGGCATCGATGCCAACTTGGAATCCTAGTTCCTCTCTATGCGGTAGCAAGCGATCTAGGATAGATCCACTGGGCACCAAAATCTGCCTTTCAGGGTTGGCGATTTCTGTGTTCGTACATGGGTCGCCGTTCGTGTTTCGAGTGAAAAACAGTGAAAATTACAAAAACGGCGACCCATGAGCATAAACGGCGATCGCCGTTTTTGTAATATGGGTCGCCGTTCTTGTCACGAATGTGCGCAGTCTCACAATTTTGGCCATAACTTTCGCTCCCGAACTCCGATTGACCTGATTCCAGTTGCATTAGAAATATAACTTGAAGATCTATCTATTTCCATGCTCCATTAGCCCGAATTCCATGTTTGGAGAAATTTTTGACTGCTTCTTTGAACATCAACTGCTTTCGGTACAGGATTCCGCAGAATTTTGGCCTAAAACGTATTTGGGTTCGGTCTTTTCTCACTTATTCCTCTTCCTGATGCAAACAAACATCGATTGGCTCCATGGTACTCAGTCATATCCTGTAAATGGCTCAGTTGTGTGTGAAACCTGCATAAACAACCCAAAACCAAACCAAACGTAATATTTTCTAAAAGAATATGAATACGACATAGAAATATCACTTAATGATCTAATCCAAGGCAAATAGTTAGCAGACTCACATCAGCAGAATGCACAAAATGAGTGTTTATCATGTGTCGATCGACACTGGTGGTGTCGATCGACACACATGCGTGTGTTGAGCTTTCTTCTTCCTGCTTTCCTTTGATCAACATCCGACCTCCGTGTCGATCGACATGCACCACATCGATCGACACAGAGGTCGTGCTTTAGGATTTTGGCACGTCTTCCAACTTGGTCGACTTCCCATGTGTCAATCAAAATAGTAACTCTGTGTAACTCGACTCTTTTCACCTTTTGCTCACTTTTAGCCTCAAATACCTACAAAACTGAGCACAACAAGCATAATATCCCCTATAAACAGTTCATGCTCGATTATTAACTAAAAAGCGAAGTAAATGCATAAAACAATAAAGAAATCAAAGAGATAAGTGAAGCAAAATACGAGCTTATCAATCGCACCAAAAAGGGGGAAATTGTTAGGAATATTATTAGAAATATTACAACCCCTTGATCTTAGTTATATGTATTTCAGTTTTGGTGCATCAAAGCTTAGCCGATCTAGTGTGTAGCAACTTAGAATCTTGTCAAATTGTAAAAGTCCTGTATAGGATACTCTTATTCGAGTTGTAATAGAACTAGAAGAAAATATCAAAGACTGCTGAAGGATTCAACAAAGCTTAAGAAGGATGCTAGAAGACTCAAGCATGCAGAAAGAAAATGCTAAAGGGGTCAGCAATAATGAATATTGCAAAAGAAGCTAGCAAACATCAAAAAGGCTAGCAAACATATAAAGAATGTTGGAAGCGATTAACGGAATGCTGAAGGAGTGAAGCAAGTTGTTGTTGAATCTCAGCAGGATCGCTAAGATATCAACAGACTACCAATTGCCAGCAAACACATGACAACAATCAACATTCAATACAGAGTCGTGAAATAGAAGGATCTAAAATCATATGGAAACTTGACGAATCAGAATGAAGGGTAATCAACAGATAAATGGAAAGTTTCCAGATTCAAACTCAAAGATTTGTACTGACAAAGACGGCTAAAATCATAAGAATGCCAATCAAAGATGAAGGAGATCTGAAGAGTCTCTTCACTTTGCAAAAAAAAAAGAATAGAGATTGGCGAGCAGACACCCTGTGTCTAACGGATAAGATACACCTTGTTCCACAAGGGTGATTATCACAGGCTACTACCACAAATGAAAGGTTCTGGGAAGAACTATAAAACTTCCAAGGTCGACGTCCGAGGAGAAGAGAGGATTGTCCTCACTCTAAGGAGTGTCAAAGTGAAGATTGAAGACCGAGGTGCTAGAAAGTGCGCTCTGACCAGACGAAGGAGCTGCTTGATAACTGCAAAAAATAGCGAGCAAATAAGTTTTTTACACCCTAAGGTGGTCGATCCCACAGGGACTGTGCAATGAAAAATCCAAAGTACTAGTCATAGTTCTTACAACATAGATGTTTGAGGAAATAGAAAAAGGGATTTTGTTTTGGAATTTAAAGATGATAATGCAGAAAATTAAAGGGTTTTGAAAACAATAAAGAAAAGCACAGATCCTAGGGCAGATTATCTAATCATCAACATGCAAATATCAATCAACTCAGCAATGGGGAAAACAGAGATTTTTGAGGATTAAATTCCTTGGTCAGGCAATTAAATCCTAGATTATTAAATAGTGAGTATCTCCTCTCGGTCTCAAGAACACCAAATTAATCAATCTCATAATTATCTAATTATTCCTATGTAAGTTTCTTCTTGGTTGGACAGAAAACAAACACAATTAATTCTCTCTTCCTGTTAATAATTTTCATGTCTCGATCTCCACTGCTCAAATGTGCACACAATTCAAAAATCAAAAAGGACTTTGATTAGGTTGTAATGTAGGCTTTTGTGAAAGGTAGGGAAATATAGCCAAGTGATTAAACCAATTGAGTTCATGACTCTCAACAAATCTAACCACTATCTTTTCATCATACACCAATCTTCTAAAAATTTCAACACAAATCAATGCTCATTTTTTTTTCTAGTCCTTTTATGCTCTTAAAAATTTTGTTTAATTATTTGAGCTTATAAGGACACCACTTCTTTTTTTTTTTTTTTCTCTTTTTCTAGAGCCCAACCTTCTTTTGTAAACCACTTTAAGAATTTCTCATCCACTTATAAAAATTACCCTTATTTCACCCAAATCCTATAGACAGGATACACATCACCTTTCTCATAGTACTCTCTCATAGACAAGATAGAACTACAATGTTTCCGTATCTCATAGACCAAGAAAGAAATACAACAGGCTCAAAGGGGCTAATCTAGGGATAAAAAATATTACAAGGGACAGTGTTTGGGATAATTTGGTTAACAAAGATGGCCTAAGATCATTTTCTATCCTTGTGCACACTATGCAGTTTCAAAACAGAACAAAAGCAAGTTCTAGAGAAATGAAAACATACATGTGAATCTCTCATGAACAAATAAAGGCTCAAATCTCACTTGGGTTCAAAAATTCTTCCTTAGTCAACGTCAATCCACTCAAACATCATGCAAGTGTAAGTTTCAATTAGACCCTATCATGCGGTATTCTACATTCATGGGCAAATCAACCACAATCAAAATCAACTCAACTAATCAAAGATTCCAAACATTGCATAGAGTGCTAGAGGGTTCAATTACTTAAAGATTTTTCTCACATAATATCTATATTTTTTTTGGGGCAAAAATTTAAACAAACCAAATAAAGCAAGTAAAAATAAATAAAACAGGAAAGCGAATAAAGATAAGGGATAGAGGTTCAACTTCTTGTCCACATCCCCCCAAACTTATTTCGAACTTGGAGAGTAAGAAAAAGTTTGAAAATCAGACAAGAAGAAGAACGGTACCTGACTGTCGATCTCAAACATCGACCTTTTTATCCTCCCGAGGAATTTCAGCACTGCGCGATGAAGATGATTGATGCTGGCACTCTGTGTCGATCGACGGGGAGCCTATCGATCGACACAGAGCCTTCTATCGACCCTTTTTGCTATCAGTCGAAAAAGTTGTCCGTGCATCGTGCCTCTGTGTCGATAGACAGGAATCCTGTCGATCGAAATAGAGGTAATTCCTCCTCATCTTTTTTTTTTCGAAAATAGCACAAAATTAATGTAAAATAGAAATTCGGAAATAAAGTGAAACACACCAACGGAAATAAAAATGAAGATTGAAAAGAAATAACGGGAATTGAAAAGAAACATGTAAAAGTTGGGTTACCTCCCAACAAGTGCTTTAGTTAACGTCTTAGCTCGACGATACCTATTTTCAGAACCAGGGCGGGCTAGATCGCCTTCTCTCCCCCAAACTTGTTTTGGGGCATGCTCGGGCCTCGTACCTGTCTGCTTCCCTTTCTGGATCAAAATTCTCGAGAGGTTTGCCCTGGGTCCTTGTGTTCATAAACCTGCAACAAAAACAAAGAAAAACAAAAAATCAGCAACTGTGTCGATCGACAGGCGAAGGATTTCTGCTTCTATTTTGGTCGACAGGAATCCTGTCTGTCGAAACAGAGGCCAAAAATCAGAAAAAACAGCAAAGCAGCAAACACGAAAAATCAACACCAAAAATTAAAATCAACACACCAAAAACGAAATCAAAAACAGAAAAACTTCAAAAACGAAAATAAAACATAAAATAACAATACTAAATTTACAACCTCAATCCATCAGATCTAAAAATAAACTAATATCTAGATTAATCTGACAAATCCCCGGCAACGCCGCCAATTTGATAACTGCAGAAAGTAGCGAGCAAATAAATTTTTTACACCCTAAGGTGGTCGATACCACAGGGGCTGTGCAATGAAAAATCCAAAGTACTAGTCATAGTTCTTACAACATAGATGTTTGAGGAAATAGAAAAAGGGATTTTGTTTTGGAATTTAAAGATGATAATGCAGAAAATTAAAGGGTTTTGAAAACAATAAAGAAAAGCACAGATCCTAGGGCAGATTATCTAATCATCAACATGCAAATATCAATCAACTCATCAATGGGGAAAACAAAGATTTTTGTGAATTAAATTCCTTGGTCAGGCAATTAAATCCTAGATTATTAAATAGTGAGTATCTCCTCTCGGTCTCAAGAACACCAAATTAATCAATCTTATAATTATCTAATTATTCCTATGTAGGTTTCTTCTTGGTTGGACAGAAAACTAACACAATTAATTCTCTCTTCCTGTTAGTAATTTTCATGTCTCGATCCATCAATTATTAACTATAAACCTAGATCTCAATTCACCTCTCGGTCCTTCTTTTAATCTAGATTATAAAATTAAATCAGATAATTAAACCATGCTTTCAGAGTTGATATCAATTAAACATGCATCAGAAAAGAAATCATAGCCCTAGTTATTGTTTAGGATTCTAGCCACAAATCATGACTAGAAAGTAAATAAACATTAAATTAATACCTTGCAAAAACAAGAGGAACCTTGAATACAAAACTTCAATGTCTACAAGCTCCAAAATATGCTAAAGGAATGATATTTCAAAGACAATTTTTGTGCAGGTTGAGTTCATATTTAAGAGGGAGGAAAAAACCTAATTTGAGTATTGGGCTAAAATAGCAAAAACTGCCAAAACAGGCCAAAAATAGCATTCTCGGACCTCTGTCTCGATCAACGGGTAAAATTTCGATCGACAAGAATGCACGTGTCGATCCCCTTCTGCGCAGTCTCACGGTTTTGGTCATAACTTTTGCTCCCGAACTTCGATTGACCCGATTCCAGTTGCGTTGGAAAGCTAATTCAAAGATATTTCTCTTTCCATGATCCATTAGCTCAGATTCCACGTGTGGAAGGATTCTTGACTGTTCCTTTGAACATCATCTGCTTTCGGTACGGGTTTCCAATCAATTTGGCCTAAAACCTGCAAAAATTACCCATCAAAGGCATAACACCCTCCAAAATAGACTCATGCACAATAATAAGTAAAAACATAACAAAATGTACTTGAAACAATGAAGAAAAATATAGATAAGTGAGTATAATTATGAGCTTATCACTGCTCAACGTCAGAGATCAAGATTGACCTTGTAATCAATCATAGAGAATTTTCAGTCAAGAGGACTTAAGAGTGGACCTAAAACAATTGTTCGAACCACTATAAATCCCGTGTTCATTTAATACTTTTTTACTTCATTACTTACTGCCTATTTTGAAACTCAACACATCAAGTGTTGCAGTATAATTTGAAGTAAGTCTAACTAATATTCGAGCTTAAACACATATCACAAACACTTGCTAAGTCGTGACCTTAGCAAGACAATTGCAAGACATTATTAACATTCTGCTGCAACTATAAACACTTTGATCGGGGACCAACAAGTGGTATCAGAGTGGTTGCTTTTTACAGCCTAGCTGCTTCTAAGTCGCTTAGGACCAGATCCATTTTCCTTGCATATTTCTTGGGTTTTCTATGTTAAGCTCAAGTTAAAGACAATGTCAAATAACGCGAAGTTGGGAAAGTTCTCTCCACAAACATGTAACACCTCGAAAAAGAGGTCGCTGATCACATTGAAGAATATACATCCAGAGATGGGACAAGAGATCAAGTATGGACCAATCAAAATCAAGAAGTTGAACACTCAACTCGGTGACAATGCTCAAGGACCAGAAGAGATGGTTGACAAATCATACGAGGAGTGGACTCCAGAACCGAGTGCGTGCTCAACTGGATTACGTGGCTTTAGATTTAATGGTTAATTCCTTTTCAGAACTTCTAATGGCCGAAGCCCCGGAGTACAAAAATGCCAAAGAAATGTTGGACTTTCTTGGCACTTAAGTCAAGAAACGACTCAAATGAAGAGGAACAAGCTCCAACAGTGTGTGGATAAATATGAGTCGTTCCAGATGCGTCCAAGGGAAAAAATAAAGGATATGGAAGCTAGATTCAACTCCATTATTGCAGAGTTGAAAGAGTTGGGAAGAACCTACAAACTTCCCGACATGAACTCTAATATATTATCGAAGATGCCAAAAGATGATTGGTTTGTCAAGGTGACAAGCCTCAAGGAGAAAGATCTGTCAACCATGAGTACAAAAGATGTATTCACCCAGCTTTAGGCACATGAATGGGACATCATGCAGATCAACAAGAACGAAGCAGTATGAGCTGCAATATTTATAGAAGAACATCCCGAAGATGCAACATATTTTATGACCAGCTCAGCCTAGCAAAGGAGATCACATCAACAAGTGGATCTCAACCTAAAGAAATGGTGTGTTCCATCAATGAGCTGGAAGAACAGATGAAGAGACTGCAGAAACTACTACTTAAGGCTAAAGGCAAAAAGGAAGAATCACAGCAGAGTCAGCCAACAGACAACCAAATAGCCAAGAAGATGCCAAGAACGTGTTATGAGTGCAAATCCCCCGGCAATCTAAAGTTCAAGTGTCCTTGAATAGATCCAAAAAAAAGGGAGCGGTTGAGAAAGCTCTTTGAGAAGCGTGCGTCAAAGGCCGTTCTACTGGCCAGGATAGAGATACCGAACATCCCAGATCACGATGACGAAAGCTATTCTTTAGAAGATGAAGATGATGTCCTCATGGTATTTATGGCTAATGAAGATGCTGATGTTGATGAAGAGTTAGTTGCAGAATCAACCCTAGCTGTCACAAGAAATCAGGAACAGGGTCCAAGGAGAAGAATCTCGAAGAAATTGAAGGAATGGGTCCTAGATAGTGGATGCTCAGGTCACATGATGGGAGAGGAAGACATATTCATAGATCTTCAGAAGATAAGATGTCCTTCGGTCTCATTTGGTGACAACTCAAAGGCTAGAGTAATCGAAAGAGGATGCATCAAGCAAATTAGAATGTGTATTATCAACGTGGCCCTCATAGACAGTCTCAAGCACAACCTACTGAGCATCAGTCAGTTAAATGGAAAATAGATACATTGTTTCCTTATTTGATACTAGTTGTGTGATAGCTGACAAGACCACTTGAGAGGTAAGGCTTAGAGGAATCAGAAAAGGAGGACTTTATGTTGTAGATTGGGAAAGTGGTCAGCAAGCTTCATGCTTCATAGCATTCAACAAGGAAGAGACCAACTGGCTATGGCACAAAAGGCTAACGCACTTAAACTTCAAAACTATTAACTATATAGCCAGAAATGACATTGTCACATGACTGCCTAAAGAGACCTTCAAAAATGAAGGAGTGTGCAGAGCTTGTCAGCAAGGGAAACAAGTCAAGGCGTCCTTTAGAGCAAATCCAGAAAAGGCTCACATCAAATAGAATCCAGGAGCTATTGCACATAGATTTATTTGGCCCCGTAACTCCACCCATTATAGGTAACAAAAACTATACTCTGGTTGTTATTGATGACTATTCTAGGTACACGTGGGTGAAACTGCTCAAGAACAAGGATGAAGTCAAGATAATCCTACCGGAGCTGATACGTCGAATAAAAAATAACAAAGAGGTCACGGTGAAGAGGATAAGATCAGACAATGGTATTAAATTCTATAACGGGGCTCTTATGGACTTCTGTGCCGATGCTGGGATAGGACATGAAAGGTCCACTGCAAGAACACCTCAGCAAAACGACTTAGCAGAATGGAGGAACATAACTCTAAAGGAGGTCGTACGAACAATGCTTGCCGACACAAATATTGGGGAGAAGCCGTAATGACTACTTGCTATACACAGAATCGAAGTGGCTTAAAGGTTCAACAAAACTCCCTACAAAATCTATCATGGTCGTAAGCCTTTCTTAGCTCATTTTCGTGCTTTTGGTTCACCATGTTATATCCCTAATAATGGGAAGTCAAAGTTAAGTACTCCCTCCGTCCCATTAAAGTAGTCCCATTTCTTTTCGGCACGGAGATTAAGGGTTGTGAGTGTAGTGGAATTAATATTTTATTGGTGAGTGTGAAAAAATTTGCCATTTTAGGAAAATGGGACTAATTTATGGGACAAACAAAAATGGGAAATGGGACTACTTCAATGGGACGGAGGGAGTACTTTCTCTCCCAAGGCTGATGAAGGAGTGTTCCTAGGATATGGACATCCTTCTCACAAGGGTTATAGAGTGCTTAATAAGACCACCAAACATGTGGAAATAACATGCCATGTTATTTATGATGAAGCTACTCTAGTGCACAGGACTATAAGAGATCTAAGAGATGTGATTCATGAAACCAATAATGTCAATATCGGGCTCAAATACTTCCGAAGCTGAACCGATTGCTTCGACTAGGTTTATGAGTTAATCTACATTCGCTCTGGAGACCTCGGCTACTCAGCAAATAGCCGAGATGGCCGGTGGTGCAACTGATAATGCTGAGGCCTCACTAAATCCTCTCAAGGAGATCAGAAGTGAAAGGGGAACATAAAAAGGAGAAACCACTCAGTAAAACGAAGACGCTGCTGAGAATCCCTAGAACAACGAGAGGACTGCTGAAAATGACCAGGAACGGATTGCTGATGGAAGACGTATCATCACTCTTGCAAATACAAATCTAGGTGATGAATCGTCAGCAGGCAACGTTCCAGCAGATGGCAATCCAGCAAGTATAGTTGAAAATCTGAATAATCTACAGCTAGTTGATGTTCCTGTTTCAGGAAGCCAAATCGGAGCATCCAGCAGTCAAGCAATCCCAGTTACTGAACTACAAAGACCGAAGTGGCTGCTGAGAGATCATCCATCAGAAGCAATATTAAGAGATCTTACCGATCCTATTCGCACCAGACACAGTGTTATGCTAGCCTACTACATATCTTAAGAGGAGTCGACAAAAGTTGTTGACGCACTTATATCCGTCGATTGGATCAATACTATACAGGAAGAATAGTCAGAATTCACGCAGAATCACGTCTGGGGTCTTGTGGATCGACCAATGCATCAATCGGTGATAGACACCAAATGGGTATTCAAGAACAAGCATGATGAGAATGGACTTGTCGTGCGCAACAAAGCAAGGCTTGTAGTTAAAGGATACACGCAGTGTGAAAGAATCGATTTCCACAAGACATTTGCTCTAGTAGCTCGACTGGAAGCAATCAAGTTATTACTTGCATATGCTGCTCACCATGGTTTCATTGTATTTCAAATGGACGTTAAGAGTGCATTCCTAAATGGTGAACTAAAGGAGGAAGTCTACGTGGAGCAACCTCCTGACTTTGAATGAGGAAACAAGGTGTACAGGTTGAGGAAAGCTCTATATGGTCTGAAGCAAGCCCCCAGAGCTTGGTACGAGACACTATCACAGTTTCTACTGAAGAATGGATTCGGGAAAGGAAAGATCGATCGGACACTCTTCTTGATCAAGGATGTTGAAGACATATTACTCGTCCAAATATACGTGGATGATATTATCTTTGGATCTAAGAATCTAACCATATGTCAAAAATTTGCTTAGCTTATGCAGACTAATTTTCAGATGAGCATGATGGGGAAGATGTCGTAATCTACAAGTTCAGCAATCCAACGACGGGATCTTCATACATCAGAAGAAATACACCAAGGATCTCATCAACAAATACTTTCCAGAGAATACAAAAACTCTACGGATTCCCATGAGCACAACATGTCAAATCTCAATGGATGAAGAAGGTGAATCCGTGGACATCTAACGGCCAGCAGGTCAGATATTTCATATATTGTAGGCGTATGTGCTAGATATCAAGCAAATCCAAAGAAATTTCACATGGAGTACGCACGAAGGATTGTCAAATATTTTAAAGGGACAGAGTCTTTAGGAATTTAGTATCCGAGAGCAGACGACCTCACACTCATTGGGTACTCAGACTCCAACTTCGGAGGGTGTCGAATTGATCAAAAGAGTACGAGTGGGACTTTTCAATTCATTGGACACAAGCTGATCAGCTGGTTCAGCAAAAAAGCAACACTCGATAGCAACATCCATAATTGAGATTTGACATGCTGTGCTCATGGGAATCCGTAGAGTTTTTGTATTCTATGGAAAGTATTTGTTGATGAGATCCTTGGTGTATTTCTTCTGATGTATGAAGATCCCGTCGTTGGATTGCTGAAGAAGGTGAATCCGTGGACATCTAACGGCCAGCAGGTCAGATATTTCATATATTGTAGGCGTATGTGCTAGATATCAAGCAAATCCAAAGAAATTGCACATGGAGTACGCACGAAGGATTGTCAAATATTTTAAAGGGACAGAGTCTTTAGGAATTTGGTATCCGAGAGCAGACGACCTCACACTCATTGGGTACTCAGACTCCAACTTCGGAGGGTGTCGAATTGATTGAAAGAGTACGAGTGGGACTTTGCAATTCATTGGACACAAGCTGATCAGCTGGTTCAGCAAAAAAGCAACACTCGATAGCAACATCCATAACTGAAGCTGAATATGTGGCTGCTGCAAGCTGCTGTACACAGGTGTTGTGGATCAAGCAACAACTCCAAGATTATGAAATCAGCACCGGATGTGTCCCGATATACTGCAACAACAGCAGTGTGATGTGCATCACGAACAATCCGGTACATCATTCAAGGACAAAGCCCATTGATATCAGACATCATTTCATCCGAGATCACGTTGAAAAGAAGGATATCTCAATGGATTACATTCAAACAGAAGATCAGCTAGCAGACATATTCACCAAACCTCTAGCAGAAAGTAGTTTCAAATACCTCGGATTATTGGAATTAGATGAGGTTGTGGAAGAATGAGTCCCAGCTCTCATTTTGTTCTTGGAATTTTTGGATTTCTAGAGATGATGCAGATTAGAGTGTGTCCAAGCTCACGCTCTTCAGCCAAATGCTGAGAAAGTTTCTAGTCAATTTGTTGAGTCCAAGCTCTCAATAGATTCGATATTAATTGCTGAAGTTTTCACCAGACTCCGTGATGATTGCTGAGTTGATGCTCTCTGGAAAGTATTGAAGGAATGTTGGATTAACCCTCAGCGGATATTATCTAGCAGAGAAGAATAAATCTCGAGAAGAGCAAGGTATCTCAAACGATGAAACAAATTTAAACCACATTAATGGAGAGAATTAATGTTGGGATGGTCAATATTCGTTATCATTTCCAAAGATTTAGTTCAAGGCTCGAGATAATTCAGATCTGGATACGGTATCATGAAAGGCCACGTGGAAAGTATTGTTGAAACCGTCGGTTCCCAAGGCAGACGATTTGATTAATCAAACAAATCTTCAGGACGAGTTCATTTATTTAAAGGAAGGTTTTTTTTGTTTAGGAGAATGTACTCAACCTTCTGAAATCATACTCGCCTCATGCCTCTCAATCCCTTCGATTAAACCTTATTGCACAAGAAAGAAAAATATGTCATCCTTTACAATCTCACCAAAACACCGTCAAAATGGGTTCGAGCAACGTGATTTGGAAGTCTCCAAATTGAGAGGAAGAGTCGTAATCTTCACATAAATCATCTCTAAGAAGATTCTCTCAATTTTTGGTTCACCTCTGATAATGGGATTTTTGATATTAGAACCGAAGGGAGATAGAAGGTCCATTCTATCAGGCCATGACAGCTTCACCATTGGAGATATATAAGCTTGTCAGGTAGGTCTGAGGATGGATATTCCTTAGTCACAAGGATTGGGTAACCCTTTTTGGAGCCAGTGGAACTGTGCATTCAAAGGAACCCATTCAATTTCTTCACATCTCTTCTTCTAGGGTTTCAAAAGTCAACTGTGGAGAAGAAGAGGAGATGAAGGAAAGGCTTGCAGATGTAACTCGAATGCATCTATTTGGCATCTGAAGCTAAAGAAACATGCATCTAGCATGTGAGCTAGCAGGTGGTGCAGATGTTACTCACCCTTTGTCTGTATGGCACCTGATGCTGGTGAAAAAAGTGCGGACGAGAGCACCGATCTGAGCAGATGGTGAGATCTGCTAGACTTGGACTTCCTTTCCAACTATATGTTGGATTGTCCGCAGGAAACAAAAAGGTTGTTGCCGAAGAGATGTCTACGTACATTGCAAGTGGAGGTAGAAGATGAACTTGTAAACAGACATCTCTCAGCCTGTAGAAGGCGTTGCTGCGCAAGTGGGGAGACTTGCAGCAACGAGCTCGGGGAGGAGACCAAGAAGAAGGAGCAGATCTAGAAAAGGCGCTATTTGGAGCAGCTTGAAGATAATTGGATCATTGTAACTTGTAGTTTAATACTTTGCGAAGTGTAACACTTGTAAATCAATGACACCAATACAACAATATGCTCGTTTTGATGACAATACTCTGTTGTCTCAAAATAATAACTGCCTGAACTAAATGCTAGATCACTACACTCCTTGTGTAAATAGTTTCCTATCTAAAACCCTTATGATTTTCCTTGGTTAAAATCGAAGATAAAAAGGGAAAATCAGCAAATAGGAATATCTAGAAAAGTCTCCCCCGAAGCCTAAGTCAGAAGCAGAGTGCTTGATGATTGATATGCTAAATTCAATCAAGCAAAGTCTCTGCTGACTACTGAGTCCAAGCTCTTAGTAGAAATTCGATGAATACTGAGTCCGAGCTCTCAGTAAAGACTCTTTGAACTTTAAAGATTCAAGAACTATAAAAGAGTCTAAATTATCTACTGAGTCCAAGCTCTCAGTAGAGTCCCGAAAGCTGCTGAGTCCAAGCTCTCAACAGATTCCCGTAGAAGGCTAAGTTCAAAAGTTCTTAGCAAATTCTAGATTGGCAGTTGAGTCCAAGCTCTCAGCAGATTCCTATTATTTACGGTATCCTAAGATTTAAGTGGAATCGAGTTCACTGCTGAGTCCAAGCTCTCAGCAGGTATATATCAGTTGTTGAGTCCAAACTTTCAACAGATACTTGTTGATTGCTGAGTCGAAGCTCTCAGCAATATGTCTTATGTTTGCTATATTCGACCCAGCAGAAAGAAGAGAGATAATGATTTCAAATCTCTCAAAAGGTGGAATTATTTGATTGACGGAAGCAGTTGTGGAGTCTGCATTAATTGGAAGAGTGACTGCTGCACAGGGCGAAGACAAATAAGCATTATTTAAATTTAGGGAGTTATTTTTTTTATGAAGATTTATAAAAGTTTTGATAATAAAATATTGAGGAGAGAGAAAATAGTGCATTAGAAAATTTATTAAAACTTTTAAAATAAGGGATTTAAGAATATTTTTTCTAAAATATCTTTAACTTGAATAAATATAATTACATAATTGACCTTATTAATAAAAACTAATTAAAATATCTTACCACTTGGCATCTTATGGTGCATTGGATTATAAGAGTGCATCGGATTAAAAGAATCATAGTTCATTCATTGAGTTGAGTTCTTAAATAAATACATATCTATATATATTAGATTAGAAAAAATAATTTGAGATATATTAATATAATTTAAAAAACTTGGATATTTGTTTAAACATTTGAATAATTTAGGATAAGTTTTTAAAAATATTTATATTTTAAAATATATTTGAACCTTTTTTCCATAATAATAAAACACTTTCTTTTTTTTTTTTTTGTGGCAGGAGGTTTGCTCAACTTTATTAAGATGCAAATTTATATTCATCTATCTATTGTTGATATTTAAGTAAAGCAAAGGGGGA
>JAPKLW010000117.1:291575-321059 GCA_026898455.1 Plectranthus barbatus | reverse complement strand
CGAGATAAACTTTGTTAGGGCTATATATTTCATCATGGATTGCAACATTTTTTTTCACATCACATAATATGAAACCTATTTCATTGTATCTTCTAGTGTTGGTAGTGTTGGCCGCGATGGCGGTGGCCGTGAATGGCTCTGACGTCGATAACAGGGTGCAGACATCCCCATCCCCTGCAAAAGATGAAATGGTGTATCTTAAATGGTTTTCATGGGGGAAGAAGGCTCCACGCTCGCCCCCTCGTGCGAAGCCTCCCCCTCGTCCGAAGTCTCCTCCTCGCCGCCCTCCAAAAACTTTAGCCTCTTTTCAAAAACATTAATTCTTATGTACCAATCAAACTAGCTCATAAAATGTGTTGCTATAGTTTCATATTTTAGAATGATGCATAATAATTGATCTGGATTTATCTTTTTTGTTTTCAATTTATCAAGAAGGCTTTCTGCAATTCAAAATAAAAATTAATGCGAATCATAAGATGAAATACAGAGATTTAAATGTAATCGTGTTACTTACATTGCATAATAATAAATAAATTAATAAGTGTAACGCAATTGACAAAAAAAAATAATTATGAAAGATGCATACAATTTGATAGTGATTTTTGATCAGATAATTATTCTTCCTCACAATACAAACACTCAATCGTTGCATGCAAGCTTTTCCGATTCATTGATGCCAATATCTTCATGCATAATTGGTATAAATAAAATCCTCAATCCAATTCCATTTTTAATCCCATTAATTACGAATGTGGGACTTGTGATTCAAGATAACATTAAATTGGAAAGCATCACACATAAGTCATAACCTACACCATTCATTCCAGAAACTTTACATAGGACAAAATTAAACCTATAATCCAACCAACATTAATCCAAGTAATTCATTGTCTTGATTTATGCAGAAGAAGAAGTATTGATTTCGAGGACATCGGGATCCGTGTATGAAATCTGAACAGGCCCCGTTGCCGGCTTTGGAGGCGGAGGGGGCGGTGTGGCATCTCTACCTAAATTAGTGGAGACGGAGTCATGTTTATGACATGCTCTGTAATGACGAATTTCGATAAGCCGATTTGACATGGAAATGGAATGTCTGTGACATGCAAATGCAAGTGGTGCTCCTTTCATCATACTGTAGCTATCATGATCTGCACAACCACAAACTCAAATAATTGAGAGAGAGAGAGAGAGAGAGAGAGAGAGAGAGAGTTTGTTCATCACCTGGAATATGTCTGGCCTGAATTCCACAAACAACTGCCAGAATTGTTGCCAGCACTAATGCAACCTTCAAACCAGACATTATCACCATCGATCTTTCGCAGGATTCGAGAGTGTTTTAGTTTTTTCAATTTTTCCTTGTGTGGGAGTCAAAGTTATTAAATTATCACGGTATTTATATAGACAGTGATGAGATCACTGTTTTTATTCAATTTTGTGGTTTATCTCATTTAAAAATGCAGGGCAGGTATATACATTGTTGTTACAAATGAACAAGCTGAGTTATATATATATATAATTTCCATTTCAGTTTGAATGGTGTGAACCCCTTTTGGTCTTCGTAGTTATACGACAAAATGCATCCAAGATTTGACCAACCATACACGTTGAATCATTCATCTATCTCCATTAACAACACCTATTTTTAAATCTTAAATCGTACAAATTCGTGAGAAATATAAAAACCATAATCACAAATAAACTAAAATAATATAAATCCTTAACTCGATACCATCATCAGTGAAGAACTAGTGAAATGTTCTTGATTCCAACTTGTGGGGCGATTTCGTGAAGGATGGCATTGAAATCCGTTGAACCGGAACGGGTCCCGAAGATGAGTTAGGTGGTGGAGGTGGTGGTTTTGATGGTCGATATATATTTTCCGATCGATCGATATCTACCCCTTTTTCAGAGGATTTTTTTATGATAATTGCATGGAATTTGTATCTGGTCCAATTTTCTCCATCACTGATATTAGTCGTCATTACATGGTCTGCAGATTAATAAATATAAATAATATTTCATCGGATATTTCATAATGCATACCCCTTTTAATCAGGAATTATTCCAAAGCGATTAATATATAAAAAGGGGGAGAAAAAAAACAATTTTAAGACATTAAATATATACGTATGAGATTAACCTGGGATATTTCTGGCATGAGTTCCAGTAGCGGCGGTGAAGATTATTACAATTACTGCAATTGCTCTCAATACAGACAGCATCGTACGTGCTTAAATGTTGCAACAGTGTGAAATTAGAGGACAGTCATTAGCAATTCTTCGAAGATTAGTTTTTATAAATTAATAGGATTAATGTGTTTGGTTGGTTAATTTACTGATTAGGTTGTGTGTGCCTTTCAATGACGATGACTGTTGCATGCTTATCTGGAAATTGAATTTTAACCATTTTCAAGTTGTGAGAATGAAATAAAACTAACCATTAAAAAGAATAGGATTCCACCTATTTTGGTATTAGAAGGTACGATGGCTATTTAAATTATGACTTTTAATTCGATTTGTAAATTAGATACAACTTGTGAAACCAGTGTAATAACGACACAATCTTTTAATTTTTAGTATACACGAGTTCAACAAGAACATGAACTAGTCAAGTACATAAATTGTAATTTAATCAAGTCAACAAGTGCCTCTTTATTTATTCATATTTTATCATTTATTAAATTGAATCAGAAAATCATTCAAAACTTCTAGTGCATGAGTTCATATATAAAATATTCTTCCAAATCACTTCAATACTTTTACCTAAAAAAAACCCAATATATTTGTAGCATCAGAGCCACCCCTTGCCTTCTCTTCATTCAAATGGCTTTGCCAAGCATTCATATATTCACAGCAAATTAAGTTTTTTATTTTTTGTGGTCAAGCTCAATACAAGATTTTCGTGGATTAGCGACGGAGAAATTTATCTCTAGTTACAATAAATTCGTCTCTAATTTGAATTTAGAGACGAAATCCATCACAAAAACATTAAAGACGGACCCATTCCGTTGCAAAATATAAAGACGAATTAGGGATGGATTTTCCGTTCCGTCTCTAATCTGTCTCAAAACTGCGCAAGATATAAAGACGGATTAGAGACGGATAAATTTAAAGACGGAAAATCCGTCTCTAATTCGTCTTTATATCTTTCTGCAATTTTGAGATGGATTAGAGATGAATTTTACGTCTCTAATATGTTGTGAAAGTATTAAATGCATTAACAACGGATTTCCGTCTCGATTCCGTGGCTAATTTTTAAATTTTATTTTTATGTTTTTTTTTTCCTTTTTTTCCGATTTTCCATCGAAAATGAAACTTTGTCACACAAACCGAAAACAAAATAAACAATACATTCACAATAAATCCTATCAAATCCATCAGTTGACGAATCCAACAACTCAAAAATCATATACATAAACATAAAACAAATCTCCATAAACATATAGCAAGTAGTCCATAAACTAAAATCCTATTTCTTCAACGTCATAGTCAAATTGGAGATTGATCGCTGCAAAATTTGCACACACATTATAGCACATGCAAATAAATTTATAATAACTATAAGGTTGTCGAACCCACAGGGATAGTGCAACGAAGGTATTTCATGTGCTTAATGTAGTTTTTCAATCCTTTGTTTGGGCAAATCCAAATTTAAGAGTTTTGGGTTTTTATGAAAATAACTATTAAAAAAAAACTTTTGGTGGGAAATCTGTTAAAGTGAAATTAATTCCTTGGTAAAGAAATTAAAACCTAGATTACTAATAAGTGATTATCTCCTCTCGGTCTCAAAAACACAGATTAGTCAATCTCAATAAAGATCATATTTGTCCTACAATTGAATTCTTCTTGATCAGATAGAAATTAGTTATATTAAATTCTCTCTTTCTATTACTAATTTTCACCTCTCGGTCCATTAATTAATAACTAAATCCTATTCCAATTTTCATCTCTCGATCCTTCAATTGAAAATAGAATTGCAATCAAATCAGAGAAATTAAACCTATTAGGGTTTGAACAATTCAAATCACATGCATCACAGATGGAGAAACCCTAGAATCTGATAAAAGATTTAGCCTAGCATATTGAAAGCAAACATTAAAGAAAGAATTAAAGATTGCATTAAAATAAACTTACTGAAAATTAAAGGTACAGGAAAATAAAGATTTGTTCCGGCTTTAAAGAAAACTGAAAATTAAAGATTAAAAACTTTAAAAAATTGGCTTAAAAACTGGAACTGAAAACTAGAACTCTCATAATTGAACTCAACCTTCCCTTGTGTCGATCTTGCCTTGAGTCGAAAAACCTTTCGCATCGATAATTGCATGTCAACCGACACAGTGTCGATCGACGCAAAGTCTTCACCTGTGTCGGTCGATTTCTTTCCACTTCGGTCGAAACAAACACTCTTGTGGCGGATTTTTATATCTTTTCATCACTTTCTCACTTGTTTGATGATTTTTCCTACAAAACTTTGCACCACAAGAATAATACCCTCTAAAACATACTCATGCTCAATTTATTATTTAAAACAAGCTAAAATGCATAAAAGAAATAAGAAACAAATGCGATAAGTGAGTAAAAGTATGAGCTTATCAGAGATCACTGCAAAGGACACCAAAAATTAAGAATTATTAATTTGTACAATCACGTAAATATTCTTGGAGGCTATTGTTGTGGTTAGGGGTGATCATGAGCCGAGCTAGCTCGCGAGTTACTCGGGATTGACTCGTAAAAAACTCGAATTCGACTCGTAATTGGTCGAGGCGAGCTCAAGCTCGAGCCGCTCGAGTAAGAGTCGAGCTCGAGCTCGAGCTTAGTTTTACCCAGCTCGATAAACTCGCGAGCCTAAACGAGCTTAACTAATTTTCATATTTATATTTTTACACCTCAATTTCTTATAATTATATTTTAACCTTTACAATAAAATTAGAAAATAAAACCCTAATTCTCATTCATTTCCTTTGAGCTCCGCCTCTCTCTTCTGTCAACTGTTCTCTGCATCTGTTTTTCTCATATTTCTCTCAATTGCTCGCTGCATCTCTCTTCTCTCATGTCTAAATTCCTCTGCTATCTCTCTCTTATATCTCAATTTATTTGGAGTTGCTGTGAAATAATATAAAACCCATCCTACAACATCTGCCACCAAACATGTGTTCCATTCAGTTTTTTTGACCCAGGAAAAATAGTAGCACCTCCGCCTTGTCCCTCAAACTTCGCTCACCAAAATAAAAGCCATCATCAACTGAAAAGGCACAAAATCTCACTCTTGGCAGCAATAGAGCTTAAGATTTCTAAAAAAAATATTCATATATATGTTGAGCTCGAGTCAAGCTCGAGCTTCACGAGCTTGCCACCGAGTCGAGCTCGAGCTCAAAAAACCCAAGCTCGTTCAATTCGAGCTCGAGCTTTAATATTTTGAGTCAAGCTCGAGCTCGAGCTTGGCCTAGCTCGGCTCGGCTCGGCTCATGAGCACCCCTAGTTGTGGTGCATCTAGAAGTGAACAAGGGCGTCGATCAAGCTCTACCAACCGGCGAGCAACCTCGTCTTGAATCATCGCTTGCATCTCCGGGGTGATATGTGTTGTTGTAGGAGATGGAGGCAAAGAAGTACTAGAGGAGGAAGCAATTGCCTCCCAATATGCTAACAAAGGTGCTAGGAACAAATAACAACAAGCCATCATTCAAATATGCTAGGAACAAAGTTCGTGTGGTTCATTTCAGAATTTTAAAGTGCGTGGTAGAAATAACAATGCTCCAAGATTTGAAAAATGTTGTCACATTTGTAGGAAAAAATAATCACAGCATAAGTAATTGTCGATTTAAGTGTAAGAAGTGCAGAAATGCTACTCATTCTCAAAGTGACTAATGGTATCAACAAAAAGGTGAAACGAAAGATGCAAATTTCACCGAAAAAGATGAAACGGAGAAAGAGCAAGTATTCAACTTTTGCTTAAATTCTCAACAGCATGCTGAAAATATATGGTATATTGACAACAACTGCAACATCATATTACATGAAACAAAAAGATGTTTGTTGATCTTGATGAATCATTTTATTCAAAGTAAGACTTGGTGATGGCAAATTTCACAAGATCATTGGAATATGAGTAATTGCAGTAAAAACTAAGGAAGGAAAAACTTATATCATCAAAGATGTCTTCTTCGTGCCGAATCTCATTCAAAATCTATTAGGTGTCGGACAGTTGCCACATAATGATTACAAGGTAGAATTTAATAATGGTCATTGCACAATTATTGGCTAAGATCAAAATGACTCCTAACAAGATCTTTCCATTGAGTCTTCCAGCAACCAAAGAGTGTACACTCCAAAACTCAATCGATAATGACAACAAAATTTTTCATTTGAGATATGGACATCTCAACTGCAAAGGGTTGATTTTGTTGAATAAGAAAAATATGAGTTTTGTCCTTCCACACATTGCTTAACAACATAGTCTATATGCAAAGGGTGCATCTTTGAAAAAATGTGCCGTCTACTATTTCCAAATATCTCTTATTGAGCAAAGACTCTACTTGCGGGTCTATACAAATTCCATGTCTCAACAATTATAGGTATTTTCTGTATTTATTGATGACTACACCAGAATAATGTGGGTGTACAATATAAAGTAAAAATTTGATCTTTTCAAAATTTCTTGAATTCAAAAAATTGGTGAAAAATCAAAGTGGGAGAAAAATAAAAATAGAGTCGTCAAGTGCTAGAATCAGGCTATAGTAAAACGCCCGAAGCATGATGATTGAAAAAAGGACTCCAAAGACTTTCTGGGTTAAAAAAGTTCTCACAACAGTCTATATTATGAATCATGCTACCAAAAGAAACCTCAGGTACAAAATTTCAAAGTTTTTGGCTAGATCTATTGCATAAGGATATTATTTGCTAAGTCCAAAAAATAACAATTTGATTATCTCTTAAGATGTTAAGTTTAATGAGAAGCAATCATGGAGTTGGGAAGAAGATTACATGAAGTAAAAAATGGTGGATTCATATCTTCCAATCGAGAGTCAACCAATCTAGGAGAAGCTTCGACTTCCGCTAACATACTAGATTCACCAGCATTCATTGATGAATCTTCTAAAAGTCCACCCAAAATAATTCGAAATCTGGTAGACATTTATCCTACAATAAATATGACGCTTTGTGTATTTCTAATAGCAAAAATGGCACTCTATGCTATAGAACTTGAAACTTATGTTGAAGTATTCAAGATGCCTTAATGTTGTCGACAAGGAAATAGCAAGCATCAAGAAAAATAATACTGCATGGGAGCCTGTTGATCTCTATGATGGCAAAATATGATTGGAGTGAAATGGATTTACAAGACCAAATTGAATTAAGTTGTTTGTGAAGTTGTGTGGTTAAAAAAACTTGTTACTGATATTCAAAGAAAGTGAAGGGGCGAGAATAAATTTTTTTGTGACATAGACTATGTTCGTCATTGTTATGACAAATACTTATCTTTTCATCCAAGATCAAAACATATCGAAATTCGACACCACAACATCAGAGAGCTTGTGGTCAAAGAAGAATTAAACTTGAACCTTTTGGCACAAAAGATCAACTCGCTAACAGCCTCACTATAAAGTTGTTACTTCTGAATCTCTTCAAGTATACTTAGATCACTTTCGCATTATAAATTAAGAAGGGGTGTTAAAAGGTTAATTTAGAATCCTTGAGTAACCTTCAATCTATCTACTTGAAAGATTCAAAGAGATACACTTGAAAAATGCATCATATCGAAGATACATGAATTTATCATGTGCACGAACTAACTAGTTAAGTACATGAATTGTAATTTAAAAATAATCAACATGTCTCTTTATTTATAATAATATAAATCCTATAAATGGAATTCATGTCTTATCTTTTATTAAATTGAATTAAAAAATCATTTAGAAAACTCTAATTCATAAGTTTGTAAAGTATTCCTTCAAATTACTTTAATACTTCCATATCAAAACCCAACAAGATCAACAGATGCTGCCATGATACTCCGCCCCTCTGCCACCTCTCACTTGGTGAGTTGGTGGTGCGTATGAGGAGTTGGAGGTGGTACCCCACTGCCCTCTTTCCATAATTTTCCAACGCCCACAACTTTTCTACCAGTTATTTGATGAGTTGGGTGTGTATGATGAGAGCTGACATGATTTTAAAAACTGCTAGGTATTTGCTTAGGCGAGGCGGCTCTTATACATTTTTTAGATGATATTTAATCGATATTTTAATTTTATATTTAATATTTATAATATATATTTATTAATAAATAAAACTAAAATTATATAAATTTTAATTACTTTTTTTAAAATATTAAAAAAATCTTATAAATCGATTAGGAAACGCCTTACTTCTCTATTAGGCCGCTAGGTAACTTAACCCACTTAAGCAGCGCCTAGTTATCAGTTGCTTGTCGAACTACTTAGATACAAAAATTTGAAAAATTTCTGCTGAGTTAGGAGCCACCTAGTGTTTAGGTGAAACCCAGGAAGGAGTTTTTTCAACAATGAGAATTGGAGGTGCCAGATCACCGCCCTCCTTCCCAGTTCCCATAATTTCCCGCTGCCACCAGTTACTTGGTGGGTTGGTGGTGTATGGTGCGGAGTAGGAGTTTGCATCCCGCCACGCTCCTTCACAAAGTTTTGTAGCGCCGACTGTTGGATATAAGATCTATGTTACAAGACTGAAAACACAGCAAGAAATGAAGTCTAGTACAGCATGTTTTTACAAGTATTACTGCAAGTACTCCTAGCACGAGAAAATATAAAAAATTGCAATATTAAATAAATAAAAAGAGATAAAAAAAAAACATATCAGCCGAGTCGATGAAGCCCTCTTCCCGCAAGACGAATTTGCCAATGTAGTGCTCGTTAACGGGCGATCGTCCCCAAAGGTAAAACGGCTTCGTCCTTTTCGAGGCAGCACCACAATCGGAAAGGCTCTGGATAACTGAACGGAGGTGAAACTGAGTTGCTTAAGAACAACGAAAAAGATGCAACAATATGTGGGAAATGTTGCAGTATCTAGCTATGAAAGCTTGTCTGATGTCGGATGTTCGAGGGACAGGGGACAGCCCTATGCATGTCTATTTATAGACATGTACCACATGGGGGAGCCTATTTCTGCCATCAAGGCTGAGCCGTTGAGACACAGGCGTAACGGACGCACCAATCAAGGCTAGAGCCGTTATAGGTTGTGTGCAATTAACCACGTGCAAAATGTGGTGTAACCGTTCAGCACTCATTTGCAACACGTGGTTGACTCATCAACCACGTCACATGCATAGTGCGCACCCGTCGACTGGTCTGGCCATGTTGACAGTCCACGTGTCGAGCCCTGATAACCGTAGGAACGGTGAGCAAATAAATTTATAATTACACCCTGATAAAGCTGTAGAACACAGCAGCAAATAAATTTATAATAACCCGAAGGCTAGTCGAACCCACAGGGATAGTGCAACGAAGTCATCTCATGTACTGGACACAGTTTATCAATTCGTTGTTTGAGTGAACCAATTTTTAGAAGAGTTTTGTTTGTGAATTTAAAAATAACAATTGCAAGAAATTAAAGAGTTTTGAAAACAATAAAGAGAAGCACAGATCCTAGGGCAGATATTCTAATCATCAACAAGTAAATATCAATCAACTTAGCAATGGGGAAAACATAGATTTTTGTGGATTAAATTCCTTGGTCAAGCAATTAAATCCTAGATTATGAATTAGTGACTATCTCCTCTCGGTCTCAAGAACACCAAATTAATCAATCTCATAATTATCTAATTATTCCTATGTAGGTTTCTTCCTTTTGAGATAGAAAACAAACATATTTAATTCTCTCTTCCTATTAACAATCTTCACCTCTCGGTCCTTCGACTAATTAACTTTAAACCTAAATCACAATTCACCTCTCGGTTCTTCTTTTGATCTAGATTATTAAATTAAATCAGAGAATTAAACAATGCCAAAGAGTTGATATCAATTAACATGCATCAGAAAAGAAATCATAACCCTAGAACCTATTTAGGGTTCTAGCCACAAATCATGACTAGAATGAAAGAAAACATGAAATTAATTGACTTACAAATAAAGAGGAACCTTGAATGTCTTGTAAAAACTCCAAAGCTCAATTATTATAAGTGTACTAATGCATAAAACAAGATAATTTTCGTGCCTAAGAGTTCATATTTATAGAGGGGGAAATAGACCTAATTTGAGTATTGGGAAAAAATAGCAAAAACTGCCAAAACAGGCCTAAAACAGCCTTTTCGGGCCTCCGTGTCGATCGACACAAATCCTGTCGGTCGACAGGTTTGCAGATCACAAGTTTCCGGAGTTTTGACCTCTGTTTCGGTCGACACAAATCTTGTCTCTCGACACAGAAACATCTGTCTGCGCAGTCTCACGGTTTTGGCCATAACTTTTGCTTCCGAACTCTGATTGACCCGATTCCAGTTGCATTGGAAAGCTAATTCAAAGATATTTCTATTTCCATGCTCCATTAGCTCAGATTCCACGTGTGGAAGAATTCGTGACTGTTCCTTTGAACATCATCTGCTTTCGGTACGGGTTTCCAATGAATTTGGCCTAAAACCTGCAAAAATCACCCATCAAAGGCATAACACCCTCCAAAATAGACTCATGCACAATAATAAGTAAAAACATAATATAAAACACTTGAAACAATGGAGAAAAATATAGATAAGTGAGTATAAATATGAGCTTATCAAACCCCCCAAACTTGAATATTAGATTGTCCTCAATCGAATAAAAGAAGAAAGAAATCTCAAGCAGTTGAAAGTGCAATGCCTCACAAGATTCATCACAATCAAGGTTCATCAATCCACATCACACAAGCAATTGAAAGAGATAAGATATTCATCAACTTCGGAAGACTCACAGGAAAGTGTATTGCTCAATCACTCAAGTGTTTAGGTTTCAAATGAAAGCACTCACAACATGTATGAAGAAATTTCTACCATAGGCTTGCAAGAGTTCTAAAATCTTCACTGCTTATTTGTGCACACAATTCAAGAATCAAAAAGGACTTTTGACAGGGTTGTAATGAAGGCTTTTTGTGAAAGGTAGAGAAATATGGCCAAGTGACTAAAAATCAACTAAGTGCGTCCACCTCATCAATCTTAATTCACCTTCTTATGAACATCTACCCTTCTCCTCAAATTTCACAATTCAAATCAAGACTCTTTTTTTTCTTTTCAAGCTCTCTTATCGAATCCCTTGTACCCTTTCAAAAAATTACACATGATTTCATACATAGGGCTTATGAGAATTATAATTTATTTTGAGCTATACAACCTTCCATCTCTTATTCACCACTATACTACAAATTTCTTTTCCACAACACATACTGAACCACCCTTTCTTCCATCAATCTTATAGACAAGACAAAAACCATTATAACTCCATGTAAATCTCATAGACAAGACAAAAAATGGAGTAGGCACAATGGGGCTTACTAGGGATAATTTCAACATATGAAGGGATAGTGTTTAGGATTGGGCTAACAAAGATGGCCTAAGATCATTTTTTATCCTTGTGCACACTATGCAGTCTTGAAATAGAACAAAAGCAAGTTCTAGAAACGAAAACATACATGCGAATCTCTCATGAACAAATAAAGGCTCAAAAACTCACTTGGTTTCAAATTTTCTTCCTTAGTCAATTTCAATCCACTCAAACATCATGCAAGTGTAAGTTTCAATCAGACCTTATCATATGGTATTCTACATTCATAGGCAAATCGACCACAATTGAAATCATCTCAACTAATCAAAGATCGATTCCAAACATTGCATATAATGCTAGAGGGTTCAATTACTTAAAAAAATTCCTCACATAATATCTATATTTTTTTTAGGCAAAAATTTAAACACACCAATTCAAACAAATGCAATAAAAAATAAAGCAAGTAAAGGATAGAAAGTTCGAATTTCTTGTCCACATCGAGAGTAAGAAAAAGTTTGAAAATCAGACAAGAAACAGAACTGTACCGGACTGTCGATCTCAGACATCGACGTTTTTATCCACCCGAGGAACTCAGCGTTGCGCGACGAAGATTGGGTGATGTTGGCACCCTGTGTCGATCGACAGGAGGCCTGTCAATCGACACAGAGCCTTCTGTCGACTCTTGCTTCTGTCAATCGAAGTGTTCTCCGTGCGCCATGCTACCTCTGTGTCGATCGACAGCCGGTCTGTCGATCGAAATAGAGGCAATTCCTCCGGTTTTCATTTTTTTTTTCAAAATCTAAACATCAAAACCAAAATAAAGTAAAGGCAGAAAAGTGAAAATAAACAATTACGAAAACTAAGAACAAAAATTGAAAGGAATTGAAATAAAAACAAATAACAGTTGGGATACCTCCCCACAAGTGTTTTAGTTAACGTTGCAGCTCGACGATACCTCTTTTTCAGAACCAGGGCGGGCTAGAACGCACTCGCCTTCCTCGGGCATTGATATGTGCGTAATTTGCACTATTTTTGGAACATGAATTGAATGGTTTGATGAGGATTAGGTGCACAAATCACACACATATCTATTCTTTTCATTGATTTTCCTTCACTTGGTGTTCTAGAGTTGTTTTGAGTGTGCAGGTCACGAAAAATGTTAAAAACTCGAATTTTGGAGCTAAATTGAGGCCAAGGCCGAAGTAAATCCCGTTAGGGACACTCACATTCCGTTCGGGACTGAAAAAGGGGCAAAAAGGCAGAAATTCGAAGCCCATCCCGCTCGAGACAGGCTGGTCCCGTTCGGGACCCACGCTCGGGATGCTTGATGATGTTCAGAACTCGGAATTTTGGCGTGTTTTGATGAGACAAAAAAACGAGAAGTCGTAGCCGGTCCCGCTCGGGATGGCTACGTCCCGTTCGGGACCAATCGGGGTTTTTGAGCGATTAGTTTCTTTCATTCCGCTCGGGATGGAATTTTGCAAAGGAGGATCCCGTTCGGGATCAAAAGGCCTGAAGCTACGGGCTACTCGACTATAAAAGGCCAAGGGATATTACAAAGTAAGGGTTCGACTTTTGAAAACCCTAGAGAGACTAAGGCACGAGTGAGAGGCGATTTTCACTTCTAAGATGGAGAATTGAAGGTGGAAGGAAGGATTCGAAGCTGGGTTTGAAGATTCATCATTAAAATCCTAAGCTTTCTTGTTCTCCTTTCTCTTCATGTTTTGCTTTGGGATTGTGACGATTTTCATTGTATTCATGAGTTGCTAAACTCATTGTTGAGGATTTGGATGTGATTGGGATTGATTTGAATATTGTTTGGATTTGAATAATTGAATTTTCAAGGGTTTTGATTATTATTGTGAGTTTTAATTTGTGTTCCTTTCATGATTGATCACCATGTGTTGGAAAGTATGCCTCAATGAACTAACTTGATAGGTTTGTGAATTAGAGGGGATTGCAATAATAATTGGGTATTGTTTCACTTAGAAGATAGGTGAATTGGTATCTAGGTCATTGTGTTCTTGAGCTTTTGGGAGTTAATTGAAATCAACATACCTAGAATTAGGTTGAGATTGAAATTAATCGACTGTTATTGCACCGGTATTAAGGGTTGTAACTAGAATTCGATGAACCGACCCATTCTATCTATTGAAATTGGTTAGTAAAGTTGACAAATCCAAACATATTCATATTCCACCCCAATCCATCCTATACTCCTCAACCGTTCTCTTTTGGATCTTATTTAGTTGAATTGAATTTTACTTAATTGCTTTTAATTGAAATTGAATGCTAGATAGTTTAGAGTTTGATATTCAAAGTTATTTTATCGCGTCTAGATATTGAGTTCCAAAATCAGTCCCTTTTACTTAAACAACGGGCGAATTGAGTCTTCGTGTTCGATAATTTTTACTTGATAAAAAAATACTGCATCAAGTTTTGGCGCCGTTGCCGGGGACTCAAGTTGTAGGTCGTTGTTTGATATTAGGAGATTTACGAGCTTGGTAGTCTAGATTTATTATATAGTTACTTAATTCTAGTTCTTGTTGGTGCAGGTGGTGCATGATTACAAGGGCTAAGGCAAAGAAAATACAAGAACAGGCAGCACAGGTAGTAGTGAAAGAAGACATGGCTGAGGAGGATCAGAGGAATGATAGACAGCTGATCGAGAATCTGCAAAGGCAGCTGGAAGAAGTCCGAGCCCAAGTTAACAATAACGCGGAGGAAAGGGAGCATAGAGAAGAGAGGAGAAATCCTCTTCAAAATCTGTTCCGACCTTCGAGGGGGGAATCTACTGATGGATTCAATCTGCGGACTGATGCTATTCATTTCGAGATCACACCACAGCTTGCTCAAATGGTACAGAAGAATCAATTCGGAGGGAAACCTAATGAAGATCCGAACAATCATATCACGCAGTTCCTGGAGGTGGCAGACGTGATAAAGATTAACCAGGCTCCCCAGGAGCAAATCAGGATGTACTTGTTTTCCTTCTCCTTGAAGGACGAAGCTAAGTCGTGGTTGATTGGGTTGAAGAAGAATGAGATAAGAACATGGGCAGATCTGAAGGAGAAGTTTTTATTGAAGTATTTCCCACCGGGGCTGACACTGAAAAGGAAGGCAGAAATTCAGGCCTTCAGCCAGCAATATGATGAGCCGTTGTATGAGGCATGGGACAGGTTTCGAGATATGCTGAGGAAATGTCCAAAACATGGGATGTCTGATGCAGAGATCATTTGCCTCTTTTATGCTAGAGTGGATAATGACACACAACTCTGACTGGATAACATTGGTGGAGGAGATTTTCTTGATCTAGAGGAAGATGAGGCCATGAGGGCGATTGAAAAGCTAGCAGAAAATAGTTACAAATGACCGAAAGAAGGAAGGGACTACAGAGTTGTGAAGAGTGTCGCTGCTACGAGGGATCAGGAAGAGATGAAGGAAAAAATGGCTTCTTTGGAAACAAAGATGGACCTTCTTCTTCTGGATAGAGCTCAACAGCAACAGCAGTAGAGGGGGAGTTCCTCAAAAGGAGGCAGTCAGATTCCAAATCAGTGCAGCGAGATGGCTTCTTTGGAAACAAAGATGGATCTTCTTCTTCTGGATAGAGCTCAACAGCAACAGCAACAGATGGGGAGTTCCTCAAGAGGAGGAACTCAGATCCCGAATCAATACAGTGAGATGGGACAATTGGAAGCCCAATCAGCTGATGATGTGAACTACATTGGTAGAGGAAATTATGGGAACTACCGAAGGCCATACTATCAGAATGATAACCCTTATTATCATCCCAATAACCGATTCCACCCGAATCTATCTCATGGGAATCCGAATAATGCTATGAATCCACCTCCTGGATTTGAGCAGCGAGGAGAAGGATCGAATCAAGGGAACTGGGGTGATAATATGAGGAGGCAGTATGGACAGCATGACAGAAGAGGACAAAGTTCGAGAGAAGAGGAACTTGAGAAGAGATTTGATAAGTACGACAGCATGATGACAGAAATGCAGAATCAAATCTCCACTATTGCTAAGCATGTGAGCGGGAACCATAAGCAGGGGCAATTCCACAGCGATACTGAGGCTAACCCGAAGAAATATTGCAGTGCTATAACCACCAGGAGTGGTAGGGCATATGATGGGCCCAGTAACCCCACAGCGGGTAAAAACAAGCAAGAGCACGAGGAAAAGAGTTCAGAAGAGGAGGAGATTGAACCAGAAGCGACTCCCCAGCTAGTCAAAACACAAAAGGGGAGCGCATCTGGGGAAATCTCCAAGGGAAGTGACATACCCTTCCCTCAAAGACTTGCGAAGAATAAGTTGAGCAAGCAATTCGCGAGGTTTTTAGACCACTTGAGGAAGGTGCAGATTAATCTACCACTGCTGGAGGTTTTACAAGATATTCCTGGGTATGCCAAATTTCTGAAGGAATCAGTGACACAAAAAAGGAAATTTGGAGAGTTTGAGACAGTGAATTTGTTTGAGGAGTGCAGTGCAGTGATTCAGAAAAAGATGCCTATAAAGAGGCAAGATCCGGGGAGCTTCACTATCCCTTGTGTAATTGGTGGGTTGGAGATTGGCCATGCATTGTGTGATTCTGGTGCAAGCATTAATCTGATGCCGCTGACCATCTTCAACAGACTGCAGATTGGGGAGATTAAACCCACCACCATTACTCTCCAAATGGCAGATCGTTCTCTCTCACACCCAAAGGGGATCGTAGAGGATGTACTGGTACAAGTAAAGGAGTTTATATTCCCTGCGGATTTTGTGGTGCTGGATATGGAGGAAGACAAGAATGTGCCTTTAATTCTTGGGAGACCATTTTTACGTACTGGAGGAGCTCTGATTGATGTGAGGGATCGAGAGCTAACTTTCCGGTTCAATGATCAGAAGGTTACATTCTCTATCTCGGATGCGATGAAGAAGCACGAGGACAGGTATGATGAGTGCAACAATATTGAGTTAATATCTCTCCCTTTATCTTTTGGTTATGAGAACAAAGATGCTTTGGAAGAAGTTATTCATGATTCTCTGCACTCTAACCTCGATCTTGATGAGTTGTATGAGGCATGTGATGAGTTGTTAGAGATGGTGAATGCACTGGAGGATGCACACGAGGTCAGGCCAAAGCAAGATGTGAAGTTTCTGGAGTTGAGGACCAAGGAGGAAGAGCTAGAGGCGAAATTGAAGAAGGAACAGAGAAAGAACGAAGCCCCTGTGGTGGAGTTAAAAGAACTGCCAGATAGCCTCAGATATGTCTTCCTAGGGGAGAAAGACACCTATCCAGTGATTATTAATTCAGCGCTATCTGACTTGGAGATCGAAAAGCTGAAGAGAGTCTTGAGGATGCACAGATCAGCGATAGGGTGGCAGATTTCCAACATAAGGGGGATCAGCCCGTCCATTTTGATGCACAAAATCATTCTGGAAGAAGGGAGCAAGCCGAAAAGACAACCTCAACGGAGACTGAATCCGAAGATGCAGGAGGTGGTGAAAAAGGAGGTGATGAAGCTGCTAGATAATAACATCATATATGCTCCGAGTGATAGCGAGTGGGTCAGCCCGACTCACATGGTGCCGAAGAAAGGGGGATTCGAGAAAGTTGTCAAGCCTGGGGGAGAAGAAGTGATAGAGAGACCAACTACCGGATGGCATTTCTGCATTGATTACAGGGCTTTAAATAATGCAACTCGTAAAGATCATTTTCCTTTACCATTTATTGATCAAATGCTTGACCGTCTTGCAGGAAAATCTCACTATTGCTTCTTGGATGGATACTCCGGATACAACCAGATTGTGGTGGCACCTGAAGACCAACAGAAGACAGCCTTCACCTGCCCCTACGGGATTTTCGCCTATAGGAGGATGCCCTTTGGGCTGTGCAATGCGCCAGCGACTTTTCAAAGGTGTATGATGTCCATATTTCATGGTTTGATTGAAAATATTATGGAAGTTTTTATGGACGATTTCTCTGTGTTTGGCTTATCTTTTGATGATTGTTTGGTCAACTTGAAAACTGTGTTGCAAAGATGTGAGGAGACTAACCTAGTACTAAACTGGGAAAAGTGTCATTTTATGGTTAGAGAAGGGATAGTGTTAGGGCATAAGGTCTCTAGTAGGGGAATAGAGGTTGATAAGGCTAAGATTGTAGCAATAGAACAACTTCCCTTGCCTAAGACAGTGAAAGGGGTTAGGAGTTTCTTGGGACATGCTGGGTTCTATAGGAGATTCATTCAAGATTTTTCCAAGATAACTAAACCCTTGTGTAGTTTGCTAGAGAAAGACATTGCCTTTGACTTTAGTGAGGAATGTGTGAGGGCCTTTGAGAGGTTGAAGAGTGCGTTAGTGACAGCCCCTGTGTTGGTAACTCCAGATTGGGAGAAGGATTTTATTCTGATGTGTGATGCTAGTGACTCTGCTGTGGGGGTAGCTCTAGGACAGATTAGAGATAAAATTTTTAGAGTTATTGCCTATGCTAGCAAAACATTAAATCCCGCCCAATTGAATTACACTGTGACTGAGAAAGAACTACTTGCTGTTGTCTATGCTTATGATAAGTTTCGTCCTTATTTAATTGGAGCAAAATCTGTAGTTTACACTGATCATGCAGCAATTAGATATTTGTTTGCTAAAACTGATTCAAAGCCTAGGTTGCTTAGATGGATTCTACACTTGCAAGAATTTGACATGGAGATTAGGGATAAGAAAGGTTGTGAGAATGTAATTGCAGATCATCTATCTAGGTTAGAGAATCCGGTTGAGGGTGATAATCAGGGTAGTCTAATTAAGGAGGACTTTCCGGATGAAAGGATTATGACTGTGATTACTGCTAGTGTTCCATGGTATGCAGATTTCTGTAATTTCTTGGTTGCAGGTGTATTACCTCCTGATGTAGAGCCCTATCAGCGGAAGAAGTTTCTGAAAGAGGCAAAGTACTACTACTGGGAAGAACTGTACCTGTTTTGCAGGTGTGCTGACGGTGTCATCCGCAGGTGTGTCCATCAAAGTGACTGGAGGAAGATTATGGAGGAATGCCATCATTCGGTAAGCGGAGGTCATTTCGGTGCAAACCGAACAGCTAGGAAGGTATTATCTTGCGGTTTTTATTGGCCTTCAATTTTTAAGGATTGTATTGCTATGGTGCGAGCATGTGAGAGATGTCAGAAAATGGGGACTATAACCCGAAGGGATGAGATGCCTCAAAAGATTTTCATCGAGGTTGATATATTTGATGTATGGGGCATAGACTTTATGGGTCCTTTTCCATCCTCGTTTGGGTTTAGATATATTCTCCTTGCTGTGGACTATGTGTCTCGATGGGTTGAGGCCATACCCACTGTTACTAATGACTCTCAAGTGGTGCTTAAGTTTTTGCAGGCATTAGTTGCTCGATTCGGTATTCCCAAAGCCTTGGTGAGTGATGGGGGCAGTCACTTCTGCAACAAACTCATGGATAAACTGCTGGCGAGATATGGAGTACGACAAAGAATAACGACAGCTTATCATCCACAAGCCAATGGACAAGCTGAACTGGCGAATCGAGAGATGAAGCAGGTGTTGGAGAAGACGGTGGTGAGTCGGAAGGACTGGAGCAAGCGACTTGACGAGGCCTTGTGGGCCTACCGGACAGCCTTCAAGACACCAATCGGCATGTCCCCATACCAACTGGTTTATGGCAAATCTTTCCATCTTCCGGTTGAAGTTGAGCATAAGGCGTTCTGGGCCATCAAGACGTTAAATTTGGATTTTGTGAAAGCTCAAGGGGATCGAGTGCAGAAGCTGAATGAACTAGAAGAGTGGAGACACGAGGCATATGAGAGCACGAAGCTGTGCAAAGAGAGAGCCAAACGATTTCACGACCGACAGATTCGGGTGAAAAAGTTATATAAAGGTGATATGGTTCTTTATTTTAATTCTTGCTTGAAATTATTTCCGGGTAAATTTCGTTCTCGTTGGACAGGACCATACAAGGTGAGAGAAATGTTCGAGAATGGGACGCTGGACTTGGAGACTGAGGATGGCCACCACTTCAAGGTAAACAGGCACCAAGTTAAACAATTTCACACTTCCGAGCAACCTCGGACTGTGAATGAAATTTCGCTTGCATGACGGTAAGTAGGTGAGTTCGTCGAGCTTCCGACGTTAACTGCAGCGCTTCTTGGGAGGCAACCCAAGTTCGATTTAATTATCTTGTTTTGTTAATTGATTAGCATGCATTTGTTTTGATATTGTTTAGCATTGTATCAAGTTTGGGGGAACTCGATGTTACTAATGATTGTTGGAAGTTGATTGGAGTGTTACAGGAACGAGAATACTTCATTTTGGGGAAAAAATATGCGTAGGGTCGTGCCAAATCCCGCGCGGGACCTCATTGTCCTGTTCGGGATGAAAGAAATACAAAAATCAAGGCCAGGCCGAACGAAATCCCGAGCGGGATCACATCGTTCCATTCGGGATGCGTAACATGGTGAGAATTTTGACGTAACCCGAGCGGGAGAGGCTCGGAATGGAATTTTTGAACAAAAGTGGGAATCGCCGTAGAAAATCCTGAACGGGATCCTTGCGTCCCGTTCGGTACCGGTCTAATTTCACCAGGGAACTGGGCCGGTTGAACCATCCCGAACGGGATAGGGCTGTCCCGTTCGGGACCAGTCGCGCGTATATATATTTGTGCCGCGCGAAATCAGACAGTTTTGCCCTCTTTCTCTCTTCTCGAACGGTATCTTTTCTCCCCTTTGTTTTTCTTCGATTTCCCGGTGATTCTAAGGTAATTTCTCCCTTTTATTCACGTTTATTTTTCATTTGTATTGCATTTGTGACATTTTATTGGATAATTTGGGGGAGTTTTGGTGTTTGAAGTTCTAACCTAGGGTTTAGGAGTTATGCACGGTAGGTGTTCGATGGAATGTCCCAATGCATGTGTGATGTTTATTGAATATATTGATTGCGATTTTTGGGCATATTTCTTGAGGTTAATTGTAATTCTTCATGAATTCTAGAGAAATTGGGGAATCTTGATACTATTTGCACGTTTGAACTATTCATTTGGAATGCACTTGTGTGAGTGATGGGTTGTTTATTTTGCTATAAAGATTCTTTATGAACATGATTTATAGTGAAATTTGGGTGTTTGATTATTTGGATATTGATGAATGTGTTGGAGTTTGATTTTTGGTATACCCTTTGCAGAAAAAATGGCACCCCGACGCCCCTCTAATTTCACCGAGGAGGAGTACAAAACGCTCAAAGCCTTGAGCAAGTGTGTAGTACATGGTTCCAAGTACCCCTGCCCGACGACTATGGCTGCATTGGGCATCAAAGATGATGTCAAGACTCTGTTGAAAAACATTGGTTGGGAAGCCTTGCTTGACAATAGGTGGCCAGCATTCGCAGAGCAGACAAGAGAATTTTTGGCTTCCGCTTCTATGCGAAAGAGCATCGGTAGCTTGCCCAGCACCCTCACTTTCAAAATGGAGGGCAGAAGTTACACTTTGGAGCGTAAGGAGTTGGATGCGATATATGGGTGTGACGAGGAGGCGAGTTATATACCCGAGGAGGACTTCCATGCCAAGGATTTCTGGCAAATGATTTCCGGTGAGACCGTTTTGGGCAATCTGCGGATGAAGCTGGTTAAGGGCCCTCTCATTAGGAGCCCGATCCTACGATACATCCACAAGAGCGTGGCCACCTCCGTTTCCGGCCGCCACGAGAGCAATAACGTCATTGTGTCGGAGCTCTTTTTGCTTCATTTCCTGTTGGCCGGAGCTCTCCATGGCTGCTGTGGCTATGGACAACTGGAGCCGACCTCCCACTCGCTCCAACATCTACTGTGGAGGCCTGATCACGCCAATTCTAGACCACTTTCAAATCCCGAGGAGAGGGACAGAGGTGCCACCGTCTGTGGTGGACCTCCCAACACTTACGGCGGCAAAGCACATATCCGTCATCCAGCCGAATACCATTTTGTATAAGGTGGTGGGCGACGCTTGGTTGAGGTTGCCCAATACTGCTGCTACCACCATTACTGCTCCTGGTTCCGAGGCAAACATACTGCTAGACTCGCCCGCGCACAGAGCCCTGTGGCTCAGAAAAGGCCGGGATGGGACTTATGGGAGCCACGCAAACACTATCCCTGTCCAAGAGGGGAATGAGGAGGATTCTGATGATGAGGAGGAGCCCCAGCGGGAGCAAGGGGCCGGGATGTCCTCAGCTGGAGGTCGTCGAGCGTGGCAGACCGAGATGCTGGAGACGATGCAGGGCATGTCGTCCTCGATGGCTGGACTGGATTTGAGGATGGCCGGATTGAGCACGGAGGTGACGGGATTGAGGGCCGACATGGGAGCTCAGCGAACGTGGATGGAGCAACAGTTCACTGGAGTGAACACCAGATTGTCGGGTGTCAAGACTGAGCTAAACGACTTGATTGCTCAGTTCCCTGCTTACTATAGGAGGCGCAGGAGGAATGAAGATGCTCCCGGAGGTTCTCAGCAGTGATTGCCGCCCTTTCTGTCTTTTCAAACTTAGTTTCTTCGAACTAAGTTTAGGGGGTTGGACGGACGGACGCCGGTTTCCCCTCTTATCACTATCCTTTATTTGTTATGTTTTGTCGAATTGTTTTACTTGCTTTTGAACTATTTTACTTACTTTCTTAGTTGTACGGAGTTTAGTTAGGAGTTAATGGATGGAGTAGTTCAATATGGTTGTAAAATGATTAATCTTTGTCTGATGAAGATTATGATATTTGGAAACTCCTGGATTTGGTGTTGTTATTGTGATATTCCAGGTGGATTGAGCGACTACAAGCGAAACCATGCCGAAATTTTTGTGTTTTCTACCTGGTAACTGTTGAAGAAGGGTACACTCATTCGGATCTGCGGCCTCCTTCTTCTTCTCTCCCCCAAACTTGCTTTGGGGCATTTTCGGACCTTTGTAGCTCGTTCCAGACCTCAAGGCAATGGCATTGACCTGTTTTGCCTTCTCAAGATTGACTTTTGTGGTGCTGGGGAGCTGGCCTGGCTTGTGTTGATTGCTCATAGCAGTGGAAATCTGACTGAACTGTGCATCAAGCATCTGAAGGTGCTTCGTCATATGCTGCATGTGAGTGGACATGTTCTTCACCTCAGTTTCCACCTTGCCAAACCTATTGTCGGAGCTTTTGATGAACTTTTCAAGTGTCTCCTCCAGCACAAACTTCTTCTTCTCCACAATCTCTCCCCCGGCTCCAACTCTGAATCCCGGTGGAGGATTCTCAGCTGCATAAGGGTTAGAATAAGAAAAACCAGGATGGTTCTTAGCACTGTAACTGTACCTTGATTGTTGGCTCGGTAGTTGTTGTTGTAACCTCCATTGGCATAGTTCACTTCAGCGGTATTAGAGGTGCTCGAACTGCTTCCTTGGTAGATGTAGTCGGCCTCAACAGGAATGATGGCCATATTGGGATCTGAAATAGCTGCTACCGAGGCTCTACCGGCCTCCAGCTGTTTGAAATCTTCTCGGAGCTTCTTCACTTCTGCCACCACATCAATTTTCGGAGTAGTGGTCACTGCTTTGACTGCTTTCTACCTTTCAGTAGGCCATTAATGGCTGATGAGGGCCATGTCTGCAAGAAGTTGCATTCCCTCTTCTCCACTTTTCTTCATGAGCAGTCCTCCAGCTGAAGCATCAACCAATTCTTTTAAGTGAGGGATTAATCCTTCATAAAAATGGCATGCCTGCATCTCAAGATCAATCCCATGGTCGGGGCACATCCTCAACAGCACCTTGTATCTCTTCCAAGCTTCATAGAGGGTCTCATCGTACTTCTGGCTGAAGTGAGTGATGTCGGACTTCCTCTTCATGATGACACTGGGCGGAAAGAAGTTGGTGAGGAACTCTGCTCGGAGTTGTGCCCATGTGGCAATTCTACTCTTGTCCAATCCAGGAAACCAAGACCGGGCCTCATCCCTGAGAGAAAAAGAAAACAAACGCATCCGGATGGTGTCTTGAGGCACTCCGTTCTGCTTGATTGTGTCGCACACCTCGATGAACTGACTGAGGTGGCCGTACGGGTCCTCAATGGCCTTCCTTGCATACTGGTTCTGCTGGACCATCTGAATCAGGCCTGTCTTCAGCTCAAATTTGTTGGCATCAATGCCAACCTGGAATCCCGGCTCCTCTCTCTGTGGCAGGAAGCGATCAAGAATGGATCTTTGAGGCACCACAATTCGTCTTTCAGGGTTTCCTTTATTGGCCAGGGCTGCCAGTCTGGCAGCCTGCTCTGTTTGAACTGCTTGTGCTACTTGAAGTTGCTCCCTGAGTTGTCAGACCTCATTCATGAACTGTCTTTGCTCCTCAGGAGTCATGTTTTGAAGTGATGCTTCTGGTGGTTGCTCCATCTCAGAATCTCTTTCCTTGTTATTTCCTCTACTTTTGTTTCTCCTACAGGTAGCTTAATTTTCTGAATCGAAGGCTTCAAGATTCTTCCCCCGAGCTCTTGTGTTCATGCACCTGAAGAGAAGACAAAGAACTGGGAATCAGTCTCTGTGTCGACCAACTGGGTGACTGTCGATCGACACGGATGTTGCCTCTGTGTCGATCGATAGAGGCTCTGTCGATCGCAATAGAAGCAAAAATCTCACACACACGCACGCGAACAGAAATTAAAAACTCAATCCATAAAATATCAAAACAATCCAATAACAAGATAAAATCTGACTATCCCCAGCAATGGCGCCAATTTGATAAAGCTGTAGAACACAGCAGCAAATAAATTTATAATAACCCGAAGGCTAGTCGAACCCACAGGGATAGTGCAACGAAGTCATCTCATGTACTGGACACAGTTTATCAATTCGCTGTTTGAGTGAACCAATTTTTAGAAGAGTTTTGTTTGTGAATTTAAAAATAACAATTGCAAGAAATTAAAGAGTTTTGAAAACAATAAAGAGAAGCACAGATCCTAGGGCAGATATTCTAATCATCAACATGTAAATATCAATCAACTCAGCAATGGGTAAAACATAGATTTTTGTGGATTAAACTCCTTGGTCAGGCAATTAAATCCTAGATTATTAATTAGTGACTATCTCCTCTCGGTCTCAAGAACACCAAATTAATCAATCTCATAATTATCTAATTATTCCTATGTAGGTTTCTTCCTTTTGAGACAGGGAAAAAAGACCTAATTTGAGTATTGGAAAAAAAATAGCAAAAACTGCCAAAACAGGCCTAAAACAGCCTTTTCGGGCCTCCGTGCCGATCGACACAAATCCAGTCGGTCGACGGGATTGCAGATCACAAGTTTCCGGAGTTTTGACCTCTGTTTCGGTCGACACAAATCCTGTCTCTCGACACAGAAACATCTGTCTGCGCAGTCTCACGGTTTTGGCCATAACTTTTGCTTCCGAACTCCGATTGACCCGATTCCAGTTGCATTGGAAAGCTAATTTAAAGATATTTCTATTTACATGATCCATTAGCTCATATTCCACGTGTGGAAGAATTCATGACTGTTCCTTTGTACATCATCTGCTTTCGGTACGGGTTTCCAATGAATTTGGCCTAAAACCTGCAAAAATCACCCATCAAAGGCATAACACCCTCCAAAATAGACTCATGCACAATAAAAAGTAAAAACATAATATAAAACACTTGAAACAATGGAGAAAAATATAGATAAGTGAGTATAAATATGAGCTTATCACACCCAAAGGTGGTCGAACCCACAGGGACTGTGCAATGAACTACCCAAAGTACTAGCTATAATTCCTAGAACATAGAAGTTTGAGGAAATAGAAAAGGGATCTTGTTTTGAAAATTAAAGATCACAATGCAAGAAAACAAAGGATTTGAAAATTATAAAAGAAAACACAGATCCTATGGCAGATATTCTAATCATCAACATGCAAATTCATCAACTCAGCAATGGGGATAAATTAAGATTCAAGTGGATTAAACTCCTTGGTTAGGAAATTAAACCCTAGATTACTAATTAGTGACTATCTCCTCTCGGTCTCAAGAACACCAAATTAGTCAATCTCGATAATTATCTAATTAAATCCTACAAATTAATTCTTATTTTTAAGACAGAAAATAATTGCATACAATTCCTTCTTCCTATTACCAATTTTCACCTCTCGGTCCTTCTATTGATAACTATAAACCTAGACTCAAATTCATCTCTCGATCCATCTTTAAATCCAGATTAAATTAATTAATCAAAAGGAATTAAACCGTGCTATTGAGTTGATTTCAATTAACATGCATCAGAAAAGAATACACATAGCCCTAGAACCTGTTAGGGTTCTAGCCACAAAACATGACAAGAAATAAAGAAAACATATTATTAATAACCATAAATTACCTTACAAGGGAAATAGGAACCTTGAAGGTCTCCAAAAACTCCAATGTTGAATAAATCTAAGTGCAAAAACCAGAATAATTTGTGCATAATTGAGTTCCCTATTTATAAAGGAGTAAAAGACCTAATCTGGGTCTTGAGCTAAAATAACAAAAATTGTCAAAACAGGCTGAAAAATCCTTCTCGGACTTCTGTGTCGATCGACAGGGTGCCTGTCGATCGACACACAAGCATGGTCAAAATTGGGGGTTGCTTCATGTCGAGCCACCTTCTCTGACCTCGGTGTCGATTGACAGGGAGCCTGTCGATCGACACACATGCACTGACCTTCGTGTGGATCAACAAGGAGCCTGTCGATCGACGTGCATGCATGCATGTCAAGCCCTTCTTTTGCTTTGCCTTTGATCGACATCCGACCTTCGTGTCGATCGACATGCACCATGTCGATCGACACAGAGATAATGCTTCAGGTTTTTGGCACATCTTCCAACATGGTCGACTTCCCGTGTCTCAATCGAAGTAGAAACTCTGTTCTTCACGGCTCTTTTCATCATTTGACCGCTTTTTAGCCCTAAATACCTGCAAAACTCACAACATAACATCTTCTAAACATACCCATGCACATAAATAACTAAAAACCTAACCTAATTGTACTGAAACAAAGGAGAAAAATATAGATAAGCGAGTATAAATATGAGCTTATCAAGCCCGCATGCTGACTTCAAGTGCCCAAAAAGATAAGGCACAGCGGACCATGCCAAGCCAAGGACCCAAGAGCCCAAAGACCACCCAAAGACCAATTGTCAAGAATCGAGAACTGAGACTGAGACCGAGCCAGAGCCAAGACTGGGACCGGGACCCAGGTTGGGCTCGAGGCTCGGGGCACGGGGCACGGGCTCGGGCGCTCGGTGCTTGGCCAGCGGCCTCGCTGAGGCCGTAGGCCGAGGCGGGGCGGGGCGAGGCGAGCGGCATCGGCGCGCGAGGCGAGCCACCGGGTGCCACATACACTGCACACTTGGTTATTACACACCTCAACCATTAAGGTATTTAAACATAGATTAATTAGTTTAATTAATCAATGTGGGATACTTCATTTATTACATGTTCACTTCATGTAATAATCCCAGGTACCGTGTCACTTCGTGGACTCATTTCTCACTCACCGGAATTCAGATTTGAGAAAATAAATATACCACGACCATCTACTCTTCGCGTAGATTAAGTTGGTAATATTTAATTTTGACAAAATTAAATATTTCACATCGGAAATTTACTACGAAGTACCCAAATTTCCAACAATCCCCCCATGAGTGAAAATGCTGAAGTGCATGATGCATAGCCAACTCAGTGTCTAGAGATGTTAATGCACCGGAACAGGTAGCTTATGACTTTAAACCGTTCATCTTCAATGTCGTCGGGCACACTGGCAGCTTAGTGTAGGGTACCTTGAACTAATCCTCCATCGTGTGTACCGAGACAACAACAGTAAAACATTATCATTTCAACCTCCATTCATTCTCACGTTTAGTTCCATTACGGGCCATGGACACCCCCTTTGGTTTCATAAGTATTCATTTGAAGCGGCCCCACTTCCACTAATATAGGTGACCTCCTATGCATGCCTATTTATAAACATGTACCACCTGGGGGAGCCTGTCTCCGCCATCAAGGTTGAGCCGTTACAAGCGTGAGACACGGGCGTAACAAACGCGGCATTTAAGGCTAGAGTCGTTAAAGGTTGTGTGCAATTCACCACGTGCAAAATGTGGTGTAACCGTTCAGCACTCATTTACAACACGTGGCGGACTCATCAGCCACGTCACATGCATAGTGTGCACCACCTTGACTGGTCTGGAAAAACCACCCAAAGACCAATTACCAAGAACCGAGAACCGAGACTGAGCCAAGCCAGAGCTGGGACCGAGGTTGAGGTCGGGGCACGCGGCACAGATCACGGGCGCGAGCACGAGCGCTCGGCACTCGGAGCGGCGTCGGCGCGCGAGGCGAGCCACCGGGCGCCACATACACTACACACTTGGTTATTACACACCTCAACCATTAAGGTATTTAAACATAGATTAATTAGTTTAATTAATCGATGTGGGATACTTCATTTATTACATGTTCACTTCATGTAATAATTCCACCTACCGTGTCACTTCGTGGACTCATTTCTCACTCACCGAAATTTGGATTTGAGAAAATAAATTTACCACGACCATCTATTCTTCGCGTAGATTAAGTTGGTAATATTTAATTTTGACAAAATTAAATATTTCACATCGGAAATTTACTACGAAGTACCTGAATTACCAACAATCCCCCCATGAGTGGAAATGCTGAAATGCATTATGCATAGCCAACTAAGTGTCGAGAGATGTTAATGCACCTGAACAGGTAGCTTATGACTTTGAACCGTTCATCTTCAATGTCGTCAGGCACACTGACTTCAAGTTCCCAAAAAGATAAGGCACAACGGACCAAGCTAAGCCAAGGACACAAAAGCCCAAAGACCACCCAAAGACCAATTGCCAAGAATCGAGACCAAGCCGGAGCCAGGACCAGGGTCGGGGCTTGGGTCACGGGAACGGGAACGGGCGCTCGGCGCTCGGCCAGCGGCCTTGTTGAGCCATAGGCTAAGGCAGGGCGAGGCGAGGCGAGCAGTGGCGGCGGCGCGCGAAGCGAGCCACCGGGTGCCACATACACAGCATACTTGGTTATTACACACCTCAACCATTAAGGTATTTAAACAGAGATTAATTAGTTTAATTAATCAATGTGGGATACTTCATTTATTACATGTTCACTTCATGTAATAATCCCACCTACCGTGTCACTTCATGGACTCATTTCTCACTCACCGGAATTTGGATTTGAGAAAATAAATATACCATGACTATCTACTCTTTGCGTAGATTAAGTTTGTAATATTTAATTACGACAAAATTAAATATTTCACATCGGAAATTTACTACAAAGTACCCAAATTACCAACACCGATACTCCACCACTAGCTTCTCGGTGTGTTGGTGGCTGGCAACAATATTCCCGACTGTCTTTAATAGACAATGAATTTGAATTTCAATAGATAATTAGGGTGTGTTTGGTTGGTGGATTTTCGAATCAAGGAATTGAATGATTCCGAAACTCACTGTTTGGATTAAGGGTATCGAAATGAGAGAATGAAAAAATGATTCCCAAGTTTTTGGGAATCACCATTTCCAATCTAAATGGTGGGTTTCACTTTGATTCCCAAATTCATTCCAAAAATCAATTTTTTATATTTCATGTGATATTATAATTATTATTTTATTTATCAGTTATTTAAAATCATCCAATGTTTTTATAATATTAAATATTATTTTTATTTAAAATTATTTATAATATAATATTGATATATTTGATAAATAATAATTTTAAATTAATTTATAATTATTTTGAAATATTTTAATTAATATATTTATAATAATCATAAAATATATTCAATTAATATAATATTATTAAAAAATATTAATAAATTTAAAAAAAATAAATAATAATAATAATAATAATAATGATAATAATAATAATAATAATAATGATAATAATAATAATAATAATAATAATAATAATAATAATAATAATAATAATAATAATAATAATAATAATAATAATAATAATAATAATAATA
>JAPKLW010000117.1:270254-283610 GCA_026898455.1 Plectranthus barbatus | reverse complement strand
AATCACACGATACAACCCAAATGCTCCTCCACCGTAGGATTCACTCTTCGGAGATGGATTCCACAACTCGATTGTAGTCTTCGTGTGCTTGAAGAATGATTGGAGAAAGACGATTCAGCCTAGAGCTCGTATAAATATGTGTTTCACCTCTAATCCACACTTTCTCTAGTCTTCCTCGTCTCGTATTTAAAGAACTTGGAGCACTCAAGCACTTCTTCCACTACTTGGCAATGGATCGTGTCTTCTTCCACGTCTTTACCTGTTCATACAACAAAAATGAACTCCCACTAACTCACGTGGGGGTTAGATAAAGATGTAGAGGTGCTCCCTATTATTTGGGAACTAAAATAACAACCTAGAATAATAATATACACTATATAATAAATAAGATATACTTAATAGACATAATATATTCGAATCCTAATAAATAGGACCTGTAAAAACGTCATTAAACAGATAAATATAAGTTTCCTAAAAGATAGGAATTAGTTGTAACAAACAGATTCGGAACTTTGACATTTAAGAGTCAAAGTTGTAAGCATATAAGGTTTGACACTAACCTGTTAATGCGAGTAAGTTTGACATTCGTGTGTCAAACTTACATATTCGCATTTTCGTACTTCACAGTATTCATCAGCTAGCAACATACCATTGACATCTTTGTGATTAACAGTTTAGTATTTCTAGACTGCACGTCTGAAGAGATGATGTCGAATGGTTTGGTCTGAACCTCTATAATTCTTGTGTTATTTATTGCTTTCTTTAAGCTTTATGTCCTGAATTTAAAACCCAACACATCAAATATTGTAGTATTACTTGTAATTTGATATAGGTAATATCCCGACCTATCAAACAACCATTTTTTCAGAAATCAAGCTGCTATAGAACAGCCAGCTTGGAGGCCCACCTTGTGCAAAACGTTTCAATCTTCCTTTGTGTAAACTAACTCTGATTCTGGTACCAACAAAATTCTAGTACTTAGTCTAAGAAATTATTATGCATAGTGATCTAGGTTGAGTTATTAATTTTCATAATCGAAAACGATGATGATTTTATTGGACCCAACATAAGCGCATTACAATGACTAATTGTTACTATTCAAGTCCAACAATCTTCATCTCATGAGGTGAGAAATCTTAAGCCCAATAACAGGTACACGATCTTGATCCAAAAAATATATGTGTGGGCTTGTTTCCTCTTTACATTTGACATTTCATCTTGTATGGCCCATTTATTCTGACATAAGTTTAGTGGAATAATTCCAGGGCTATTAGCCTTATACCTTCATTTAAATCAAATGAATGTGTGACAACATTAATTTATTTTAGGCCTCCAAAACCTCATGTATTTCTATCAATGAAGGGGTTTTGGCGGGCTGTTTAGTTATGAACATCGTGGATCGAGAATCTCAATTTCTTAAATTTTGAATTGATGTATTTTGAATCCATAATTACTTATAAAATTTCATTTTATTTTGAATAATTGTCATCCACTAACCAGCTGCAGAGGTTGAGGTTAGGACTTTATTCCACTACATCAAGTTTTCATTAAAGTTTATGCATGAAACTGAAAAAATCTACAAATATAAATTGGAGATCATAATGAGATTTGTGTATATATATGTTATTAGTCAGCTTTTTATTAATACATATATACAAGTCATGTGATGAGTTGAGGTTGAGAATAGATAGATCTCTCCCACCTTTTCCCATAATCTCGAATCCAATTATTTAATGATTAGTACCCAAGAATAGTTCTGAAAACATACTTTTAAGGGATAATCATTCTTTTAACATTCACACTTTTGCAGGTCAACCATACTTTTAATAATTTAGCATTTTTTTAAAATAATATATTTTGATTATCCATTCAAACAAGTGGAAGACTATACGTTATTTATTTTAATCAATGTTTGATCGAATGATATCATTGTGAACTAGACTCTGTGTATTATTTGATTTTAAAATTATGCTTACATTTTAATCTGTTTTATTTTATTTGCAAAAACCTTAGTCTGTCCGACAACACACCTGTCAAATGGATCCATATTTCGATACGTTTTTTATATTAAAAATAATATATTCTTTTTTAAAAAATAAAGAAGCGCCACTACTTTTTTTGTGCTGAGAAAAAAAAAAAGCTAATATTTTCAAATGTGTCACCACATTTTTATGTGAAAAAGAAATTCCAATATATTTCAAAATTGATTCTTTTTAGGTTTTTTTTCAATATAAAATGGAACTCTCCGCCTCTTGAAGGGCAAAATAGTAATTTCAGGGATCCATAGGGTAAGCACTATAATACTCATTTAATTAGTTGAACTAAGTTACCAGTTTTTATTGCAATAATAAATGAAAACTCTTTGATTAAAGAAAAGAAATACGGAAACGTGAAATTAAAACCTGTAAGAAATGGGACCGAGCAAGAAAGAGGTACACGAAACGAGGCAACTGCTTAAACGACAAATCCCAACCCTCCAAACAACCTCTGATGAATATGATGCCGTCAAACCACATCTCCCGTTTCCTCTCTCTCTCTCTCTCTCTCTCTCTCTCTCTCTCTATAGAATTTCTTGCATCCTTTCTTGAAAGTTGCGGTGCGAAGAAAACAAGTCAGTAAGATTTTTGTGGGTAAGAAATCTTGATACTGAATTATTGAAAAGTAGCGGTAGACTAGTAGACAGTAGTGTTGTAGCTAGAATTATGGAAGAAGCTGCGGCGAATAAAGGGGGAGGTTTGAACGGATTCTCTCCGGTTTCTTCTGCTCCGATTTTCTGGAAATCTAGGAAAAGATTTGCTGGTAAATAGCTGATCTTTTCCTTGAATTCTTGATTTCCTTTTTTCTTTCTTTTTGTGGTTTGCGTTTGTCAATTGACCTGAATTAAGAGTGTTCTGCTACCGCGTGAAAAATTAGTCTTTTTCTTCTCTTATTTGGTTTCGGCATATGCATGCATGCTGCAGTTTAAGACAAGAACCAGATCCCCCATTCATGGGATGTTGAATCTTGAAGGACATGTTTTTGACATATTTATTTATTTATTTAATTATTTATGAGTGGTGGAGTTGGTGAAGATGGAGCCTTTGCATCAATATGATTTATGCGTGTGTGTGTGTGAGCGGGTGAGAGGGAGGAGAGGGACAGAGGCTTGGGCTTTGATGGAACGTCGCCGTAGTAGCTAGCTGTGGCAATAATTTGACTACCTGTTTCCTCACCTAACTTAATAATCGTGTTCTTTAATTTTCTCTATCATGAACTTATTCGTTTGATTCATTCTGAAATGAGTGTCGAAATTGCTCTTGTTTTTCAAGCCTTCAAATCCCGGAATGTATTATGTGTATGGCGTTTATGCAATCGATGATACTTGTATCCTACCCCACCCAGCTTTATCTAACTTTTGCTTTACTCTCACTTCGTCTGATGGAACCAACTAATCTAACCACTAAACCATTGGATTTGCCCTGAAAAGGAAAACCATGATTCCTTGTAGGTCTTTTGTTCCCCATTTCTATGATCCTCAGCTGCACCAACCACACGAACTAATCATCTCTTACAGCTTTTCTCCTCTGTTTCTTGGACATGGCACTGAATAAACTTATTCAATTATCTAAGGATATCAAGGAAGAGAAAGGGATACTTGTGGAAACCATCTTGTTGTGTCATCATTTACTGGTTATCCTCTTTGTTTATGAACTGTGTAGATACAGATGATACTTCTTTCAAGTAATCCACGTGTGCGGAAAAAAAAAAAAATTAGTGTCTGGCAACTCCTGTGCATACTTACATACTGTAGTTGTCTTATGATGAATAGGCATCTGGTCAACTACCTTTTTTTCAGCCGTTCAAATAGATTTTAGAGACTTATTTAGAAATTGATGAATCCATACAAATGCCTCCAAATATGATTACAACTTTTGATCCTGCTTCCTTATATTTGCAGCTTTGTGTAAGCTTCACTGTCAAATCTCTAATATCTAGTATTGTGATGGCACACTTTAGTGTCAGTCTTTACAAGGATCCGCCCCTTTTTTGTTTCTTGAACGATGTCTAACTCAGAGCACTAACTTGCTCTAGATTTCGGGTAGTGCATGTTCGATTACCATATTGAATAATCCACATCATGTTCTTGTTTCTGTTGCCCTTTGAATACTTTGTTTCACTGTGGAAGAATGGGATTTGAAATTGTGCTGAATTTTGTAAGTCTCGCCTCTACCGTTTCTTTAAGGGGAATTCATTCCTTCAACTGCTCCATGGGCTTCATTTCTTTATGATCAACATTTCCGTAGGGAGGCTGAAGAATACAAACGAGGCGTTGGATGGCTCGGGCGGATTGAAGAATACAAATGAGACGTTAGATGGCTTGGGTGGTGATAAAAGCCCGGAGAAACAACCAGAAACATCTGCTGAGGAGAAGCAGCAAGAATCAAACAGCTTCTCCGCCATCCTTTCAGAGAAGCGCAAGGCTTTATTTGAACCACTGGAACCTGTGACCAACATAAATGGGAAGCGCCCTTCTGCAGAGTCGTTGCTTCCGCCTCCAGACTTTGAGTCAGCGAGCTACCCAAAGGGCTGGCTGATAGGAAAGAAGCGGAAGCTAGTGAATGTGGATGTTGTGGAAAGCATGCGGAGGATAGCTGTCCAAGAAATGAACCGAAAGGTGTTGTTCCTTCGACTCTTTGTCTCGTACCTCGTTCAAACATAAACACACATCCATTCGTATAAATAATGTATGCAGGACCGGGAAATTGATGGACTGAACGAGCAACTGGAAGAGGATGCACGATGCCTGGAGCACCTGCAGCTGCAGTTGCTGGAGGAACGGAGCAAGCGAGCTGATATGGAGAGACAAAACAACATGCTGCAGAACCAGATAACAATGCTTATGGACATGTTGCAGGAGAATGAAGCAGTGGATGATGAAGGCACTCAGGGAGAATAGAATTTGTTTTGTTTATTCATAATACATATATATACTTATGCGTTGTTTCTTTTGTAAATGTTTACAATGTTATAGAAAGTTTAAAACTGAAGAGAGATTGACTGCAGAAGATTGTAATTGCCAATGTTGAATGCCATCTTTACATTTCTTCATGTGTATACCGTGTTCTACATTTGATGTCGTTGCAGTAATTTAGCTCTTTTCTAATATGTTTCTTTATCTCTAATATTCATATTTGTTTTTTTTATTATTAATGAAAAAGAAGTTCGATCCGGACATTTTTCATTCCAAAAATTGTGTGGATGAGTATAATTTGGATGTTATCTTGATTCTCAGTGTGTGAGAATTGTAGTTAATGGCGGAATAGACCGCAAACAAGCTCTGAGCCACAAATTATTCCATTTTTCAGCTTCCTTTTTTCAACATTATTTTTTGTTATTAAGTTAATAAAACTATTTTTAAAAATATGTTTTAGCATGGACTAGAATTAATTATTTATCAAGTTCGAGTTCACATCATTATTGTCTTATAGTATAATAGTGAATCAACAGTTGTGAACCATTCAAATAGGTGGCAAGTAGCTAAGAAAGAGTTGAATGACGTGTTGCCTCCCTCTGCTGCCAAGAAACCACGAAAATACATAAAACTTGTGCATGAATCTTAACTGTAACAAGCAGCAATTATTTTTATGCCAAACACGAAACATTAATAATTACAGGATTCATCATCAATCTTAATTTCCGAATCCTCCTCAAACTAAACAAAAGTTGACTGAGCATACTACTACATACATGTACACGCTCCATCTGCGCACGTGCGGGGTGTGTACTAATTTATCTAGCTTGGTTCTCGTAGTCTTCAGAAATGTTGAACAAGAACTGTGGTAGAGAAGCTATCCTGGGGAGGTTAAGCAGCAGATCTCCAACTGAGTCTTTTCTGGACATGGGCGATGCCTGGTTCTCACTGGATGCCTCTTCATCTTCTTCATTGAAAATGCTGACCTTCTTTGATTCATCTTCTCCCTTCTTCAACAATGTCGAATCAAGACCGTCCCTTCTAAGTGTTGCGTTTGAACCCGCCGCAGGAGCATCTTTCTGCAGGAGACAGCAAAGAGAATCGACCCTAGACATGAGTGACTTCTCATCTGAGTCCTGCAAGTTTGGAGTCTCGCTGAACAAGCACCGTTTGATATCATCCAGGATTTGCAAGCCCTGCCATTCCTCACTTGAGAGAGTGGGATGGTCAGATGTTCCTTGTTCTGATATTCGATGTTCAAGATGGCTCACTAAGTCGCTCATTGACATGGAAGAATGGAGACCAGGAGCCTTGATCTGATCCCAGTTGCTGAGCTCTTTCAGTTGATCGAATCTACTGTTTTTAATATCCTCAACTGTCAATGTACCCATAGCTGTGCAGACACATGGGATTAGGAATAAGGATCCGAAACTCTCAAAGCAGGATGTTTATTAAGAGAAGGACGATTTTACAGTGCTCTATTAAATCCAAGAAGTAATTGTACCTGAGCTTGGAGATGGTGTTTCACGAGGGTAAGACTCTGAATGTCTGCCAAGAACATCTACATCATTCTTTGAGGATGAAGATTGAGGCCCTGATGGTGAAGCCGTATCCTGCAAACTGAAGAAGGACGGACTTCCCTCCCTGTTCAAATCAAATTCACTATTGTTTTCACTTTGATCGTCAAAAACAGGAATTCTGGGTTCAAAGTATGGGGAGTCTAATGTTATCTCTCCTTGCTGACTAAGAAAATGCAAGCGTGGATCACACTGAACAAGTTTCTCAAAATGTTTCCCCAACAAGCCTTGTGGGCACTCTAGATAGTGACGTCTGCAACAAAAAAAGAACAGGTAATGGTATGGTTAGGATCAATAACCTAGAACATATAGGGGAGAGAATTTTATAGTTAAAAACACAACAAAAAACAGAAAACAAAATATATACTCATTTCAAATATCCATCCTATGGGACAGGAACTGAGAAAATTTTGGATAAACTCAACTACCAAGACCAATAACACATGTTCAAGAAGCTAAACTAAAAGCTTTAATCCGGAAAGAACCCTTACATTAAACAATGGAACCATTCCAGGAATTTCCATTTTATCTCCAATAGGAACTGTCCCTCCTGTCTGTTATGGTTATAATTCACGACAACCTAGAAAGTCGTATGGCTGCTGTGATGATAACCTTAAGGCTAGGGGATGAGTTAGCTAAGTATTGGACCCAAATGGAGTAGCTGGACAAATTCAATAACTAGGTGGAGATAAATTACTACCTCACCAAGAAAGGCCCTGTAACAACAGTTAAATGTCCAAGATGTTGATTTCCATCATTGCCTAGAACTTGTACAGCCTGGCAGACATGAGGAGCGTCTCCCAACCAGGTGTCAAGGAAAAGCTACAAGTCTCAAATGGTAGAGTAACTCACAGATTCATTGAATCCAACTCAATAACTTCCCCTTACTTTATAACCAGAAGTTATCGTTCATATAGATGCAAATTTTGTCAAGTGCATAATGCCCCAACCCCTAGGGGAGGCTCAAAGCAAGTACTTCAAATCTGTGGGACAACCAAGCCCACTGGTTAGACCAGCAGCAATACAACAATGCAACGAGAAACACCAACAACTACTTATCACTCATCTGCACTTTGCAGACAATGGTAAACCCAGTTGGTAAAAGTCCATTGTGTCCATAGTTAATTGAAAATGCATGCCCCGCCAGGTGGTATAAAATTAGTTATAAGCCTTAGTTAGCTTTAAGACTATTTGTAAGCCTCAAGCCCACAAGGTAAGGCCTAGTACCAATTACTTTTTGACACAACTACTCGGCTACCAACTACTCTTTATTCTTTATTTTGTCAAAACGGTGAAATCCACTTGCTTGAGCAGCCAATCACATTTGTACATAAAATTCTTAAGCTTTATTTTCCCAAGCAATGATGCATATCAGGTTTTGTTTAGCCACTTGAGGACCCCTTAAGTACACAATGGTCATGGTCACTTTCTGGATTCACCAAATTTAGGACAGATCATTATTTGTAGGGGTCAGAGGGACGTTAATTTGAAACTTTCCTTGTGCCACCTTTATTCAAACAAATGAAATAAATGCTCTGAAGTATTAAGAATAAAACCAGTCAATACCAAATAGATTTAGAGTAAACAAGCCCAACAAGACAAAGGTTAGGAGTTAGCCATAGGATCCTTATGATTAGTTTCTGAAGAAGAATTTCTATGCAATGAGCAGTTCTCCAGATGGATTTCTTACTGGCTCTGTATCTGTTCTTTTTTGTTTCATGTACTTGGGAATTGAGAAATAAGAATTGTCATCACATTTCACTCAATTTCTAGATTGTCTTAGACCCTTAACCCTTCAACTTAGTAATATACATGCTCAAGTTTTTTCTAAAAAAGGAGAGAGAGAGGTAAATAAAAGAATGAAAATAACTAAAAAGATAACAAAAGATAAAATAATAAAGAACGCAGCTTAATAATATTACAAAGAAAATAAACCACATAATACGTGAAGGCAAATGCCAAATATCTATCCAGTTAAATAGAAATTTAAATGGAACAGTAAACTGATTGGTAGATAGGAAAACTGTCTGCACATGTCCAGGAGCAGGAAAAACCTAATCTTACCTATGAATACTAGCTTGTCCACCAGTGAAATCTGATGTTGCTTGCCAAAGAGTGTGCTTCCTAGGTTGAGGATTAGTCTCTCTGAAGAAAAGAGGTTGTCGTGCCAGCTGAAAATGAAGAGATATGGGGTGTTATGGACCCTACAATGTTTAATGTACTAAAGCATACTGCTCTTCAAACAAAGAGAGACCTAAAATTAACATCCTGAGATAAAGTATATTACCACAACATCTAAAGTTCCAGGGCTATCATCACTGTAGGTTGCCTTTAAAGCCATAATATCAGACCACTGAATTTCAATTTTATTCTTAAGACCCCCATCAAGAACTTCCCACACCAGCTTATGCTTTGCATAGTAACATTTAGCCACCAGGTCTCCTTCATATCTCGATTTGTACTGCAGAGTCAAGACTCGTGTTAAATATTAAAAATTAGAGTAATTGATAAACCTTTCCAAACAGAGAACCAAAGAATACCTCCCAGGTTCCAATTCTCAGAATTGAACCAGGAAAATTGGAGGCCTTCAACTTATCAACAGATGCACTACCAGCTTTCAAAGACTCCTTTCTCCCATTACTTGGACTTCCAACTTTAGGCACGGAAGATTGGGAAAGTTTCATTTGAATCAACTCCAGCAGTGATGGGCTTTTCCTCAGACGCAAACCCAGTGGACTTGGCTCATCGAGAGGATTGTATTGAGAAGGTGGCACCCCAAAACCACCCATTCCTAAACCCTGCTGCTGCTGCAATAGGAAACACGGTACCATTGTTATAGAAGCCATAAGTTTGAGTTTTTGTACAAAAATTACCATCCCATTGACAAAACAATATTACAACTGATTCATTAACAAAACAGCATTACCTTCCACTGATTCATTAAAGAAACAATTTCCATTTATCGCTAAACTAATATGAAATTAGCTTATATAACCAATACCTGAGTTCATCCACGTCTCTAATGAAAATCAAATGAAACATTAGGAAACCTACGAAAGTAAATGACATTCAACAAGCGAGAGTCAAAATCCAAATCAGTACATTTTCAGTCACACTTCAGCATATTTTGAAAGATCAAAACTTGTGATATCTGCAAGCCTGATTAACTACATAAACGACACGCATCTATAAACAAAGAACTACAACCTAAAAAGGATACATAATAGGAGTAATAATCATCAGAATAAAAATAATTAAACAATCAGAGAAGAATACTTTGGTGCGCTTGGGGAGTGGACCGTGCTCTTCCTCCAGGGAATCCTCCACCTCCATCTTCACCGGCGGCGGCGCCACCTTTTCGGTCTGCGATGCCGAATCGTCGTTCTTCATCAACTGCACCATTTCTTACGATCTTCAGATCAAAGGCTTCGGCTAGAAAAGAAAACTCGTTTTTGTACGGAGAGTTTTCGCAAAATATTTGTTATTATTGCTAAAATTATTTAACGGAAAATGAAGAGCGAGATCGAAACAATGGTGAAAGAGTTCAACTGGAATTACTTATTTTATTTGGGGACGGCGACTCACACGTGTCACCATTCCGTGCTTCGGGGATACGGTGCCCCCTCGCACGTGCCAACCCATCTTAACTCGTGTTTGTTTGGAAGAGTTTATTTTCTCTCTTAAGAAACGTAATGTTAACAAAATTTTTTTAAAAAAAAACATAATTACATTAAATTTTATACCTAAAAAAATTAATAATCATTTTAAAACACGCACTCAAAATACAAAAATGATTTCCTTGATAAAAATATTCATTTTAAATTATTATAAATCCTTACAAGTTACGTCAAATCAGTGGCGTATGTAGGGGGTCTTTTGGGGTACACTTGTACCCCCAAAATGAATTTTTTTCTTTATAAATTTATATATCTTTATTATTATTTATAATATTTTACATAATATTTATATATATTTTTTTACATAATGTACCCACAATTTAATATATTTATATATTGTACCCCCAATTTTATATTTCTGGATACGCCACTGCGTCAAATGCATTATAATTCACATCAATTTAGCATAATTTTCAAAGATAAGCGTACCTAATTCAAATCGATTCATCCAAACAATTAAAAATAAATGGGAAAAGTAGTATATCCAAAAATTCTTATTTGTGAAAATTTAATCCCAAATCTTCTCAATAAGAGCATTTTTATTTCATCAAAAAAATTTATTGTAAGTATTTTTTATTAAGGTTCATTATCATATATCATTAATAAAACTTACTCCACAACTTTTAATAATAGGGAAGGTCTCATCATGTTAGGCACGCCTAAATGGTTTAGGCGGGTTTTATCCATTAATCCAACTCAAACTCATTTAATATATTCTGATTGGGAATTAATAAATTCTATTTGAAATGGATAAACCCATTTAATTATAAATAAAACCCGTCTAAATTGTTTAGGCGTGGCTAACGCAAACTTTTGCCTAAATAAAATTCACTAATGAAATAAAATTATTTGAAATTGGTATTTGCAAGTTGATGGTGGAAGGGCGAAATGATAATTCCGATCCACATGTGCGGGCGATCAAGTGGAGTTGTCAGTCACGTGAGCATAATGGATAAAGTGTGGGGGCCGTCTCTTTTCTTGAAGCTTCCGCTTGTTGTCATCAGTGGGACGGTGGGGATCGACCGGGACGACACGTGGAGGAATCTGGCAGCATAGAGTGACACGTAAGAAATTACCAATTTTCCTTTTTTTTCAAGAGTGGATAATGATTGGGGGTTTTGTCGCGTAGCGGGTATTGAAGGAATAAAGAGGCGTGGGCTATCCAAATTATTCTGGCGGCTGTCTATTTTTAGACCCAATGATTTGAGATTTTGCGCCGAAGCTGAATTTTGTTCAAACCCAACACTAATTTTTTGGATTTCTCAACTCGGTAATTTTATTTATTTTTTTATTGTTCTAAATATGTACTGACAGTTTTTTTATAAATAAAAATATTAGAATTCACGTACAATAATGAATTTTTTTTATCATGGTTAAATATATGGGTTGTTTGGATATTTATTTCTAAAGTAGTTGAAACTACTTGACACATGCTTTGTCGAAATGGATTGAGAAAGAGATGGAACAATAATTTGTGGGGTATACATGTAGTAATAAAAATTTACTAGGGTTTGGTCAAGGAAACAGTTATGTTAGAAAAAATATATATTATTCATCCATAACTTGAAACATAATTTAATTATTAATTCAGGACCACAAAGATAAATTCTCAATAAAGATCTCAAAAATTCCCAATGCAGCATCATAAAATTCCCAATTTCAAACCTCAATACCAGACCATAGATTCAGAATGGTATGATCTTTCAGGTCCTAAATTAATAACTCATCATTTGGTTCCTGAATCAATAATAAAATTATTTCCTGAATCGACGATTCTCCTAAAAAAGATTTTTTTTATTTTAATCATGGAATATCATATTTCCATCATATGAAGGCATATTTTTTTTATAAAAAAATGAGAATCTAACAAAGAAATTTATTTATTCTTGAGTTGTAGAATATTATAAAAGAGGCATAAACAAGAATTTTATTCACTTTAAGTGATGGAATAGTATTTCTAAGGGATAAATAGTCCTAGATAGACATGTAATTTGATTTAATAGTTGAGACGACTTGGAAAGGCCAACTTAGATTTGTCATACAATTATTGTCTAATTAAATTTGTATATTAATGCTCGGACCTAGAAAAGCAATGCACCAACATTATAACAAATGAATGTCACAATATTGAAATGAATTCATGCATTGCACGTAGACCTATTTAAAGCCAAATATACATTATTATATAGGGATGACTTGACCCACAACTTATGGTTGGGATCAAAATGAGACTTATATATTCTAACTGTAATTGATGTCTCACTTTCTCTCTCTCCATATATAAGAAAGAGTGAATTAAAAATATGGTGACTCGATATTTTATATTTTTGTGACTCGATCCTAAATGGGTTATACATTCTCCTATCATATAAATTATAATACAATTATCAATAAATTGTGAACTTTATCAATATTTTAAAACTTAATTAGTCTAGTATTTTGTCAATCTAATTAAATATTACTATAATTTGAATTTGTAATTTTTTAACTACGAATCCACCATTTTAGTAGTGGTCCATCCCATGAAGTTATCTAGTCTCTGAGGTTTGTGGTGTGGATGATAAAACTATGCCTAGAAATTCCAAACTGCTCTAAACACGAACCTTTTGTGGCAAATTATTAATAGAAATAAACTTAACATAATTTAAGTTGAAGGATTTAATTTATTTATCATCGTCGACCGAATCGTTATTCGCCTACCCCAAAATCTTTATTTATCACATTCACGTCACCAAATAAAAAAACTATGTTTATCAAAGAACTCATATTCCAAATGATTGAGTGCTTTGTTTATGATCAATTAATTATATTATTTAAAATTAGATTTTAGGGGGTGTTTGGTTCATGGGTATGGGTATAGAGGAATTGATTTGATTTCGAAACTCATTGTTTGGTTTAACGGGTATGGGTATGGGTATGGAGGAATGGGTTTGGTTTCCAAATAACTAGTATTGCTACCCACGCGATGCGTGGGAACTTTTATATTGAAATAATATTCATTTATTTTATTTAAACTAAAATAATATTAATTTTTTAAATATATTAACTACAAATTTTTATGATGACATACAATATAAAATAATCCATTATTTATATAGCATGTATGTTGGGAAATTTGGCTAAGTTTCCCTTCCCCAGTAGCTACTTGCTT
>JAPKLW010000117.1:183154-251435 GCA_026898455.1 Plectranthus barbatus | reverse complement strand
GTGGTCTGTACACTTGCAGCAATAGCGTGTTGAAAAATACGCTATCATGCAGCTGTGTGTGTAGCGTGATGGTGACATGTATATGAAGATATATGTCACAGGATCTGTTTATCTCTTCAATTCACTTTATTTTACCAGCTTACACCCGCCACTTCCATTCCTGCTGCTTAACCTGCACGTTTTAGAAATAACGCGAGGGGCTGAGTACTTTCGTACCCAATGAGAAACATGCCCGAAAACATACATTTATATAGAGAAATGCTATGCAACTCACACAGATAGACACGGGTTTTGTTAAAAAGGACCGAGTTATCTAAAACATTTTATTTTGTGTGCTATTAAATATGTTATTATATCTGTTATTGTTTTGTAATTGGAAGCTGGCCCACTTCCAAATTACGATGACTAGTTAGGAATGATTGAACATTCAACTCACTATCATCTAAGTGCACTAGTCTCGATTCACACTGCGAGACCCGATCGTAATTTAATTCCACAATTTCTTCCCACAGGGTTTAAGGTCACTACCATTTCACCCATTTCAATCCTTCGCGGGTTTAAGGTCACTACCATTTCACCCGTTAATCATTTCAATCTAGGGTTTAAGGTCACTACCATTTCACCCCATTTAATAGTTAATAAGAGTAGCGCATGTACTAGAAGTACATGGTTCTTGTCTTATTAGTACCTCTCTGTTGATAATTTTCAACAGAGGACAGATATAATAGCAAAAAGAAAACAAGCATAGCAATCTCAATTCAAAAATAAAGCAGTTTAACACATTTTAAAAAGGAAACACACGTTTGATTTTATATGGAAATAGTTCCCACCTCGTTACCTGCTTTTAGTTTAGATGCTTTCTGCTAGAATGAGCTCAATTGTCCTGCTTTCAAACCCCTACAATTAGATAGGTTATTCGGATTAGTACAAACCATCTAAGACCGGACAGCTCGCCTAACTTAATGTAATAACTAAATCTCAGGAATCGAACAAGTTTTGGAAAGAATTTGGAAAGGAACGAAAATGCAAAACTGGAAGGTCTGCCCTCTGTCTCGACCAAAACAAATCATCTCGGTCGAGATGCCTGTCTCGACCGAGACAGAAACCATTTCGACCGATATGGGCATATCGACCGGGATGAACCCATCTCGGTCAATATACACTTTTCGACCGATTTCTTCTATCTCGCCCGATATCAACAATTTCGGAGATTTTTCCCATCTCGACCGAGCTCAACCCCATTTCGACCGAAATGAGTATTTCGACCGAGATGGGTATCTCGACCGGGATGCCTGTATTGACCGAGACGAGCTCCATCTCGGCCGATACGGGTCGTCTTCTCCGACTCTCCGCACGGTGGACCTGCAACCCGCAATTTTGGCCACTCCGGCCGCCCGATCATACATGTAATTACATCAATCGACTCCCTAGACTACAAGGATTTCGAATATGCTAACAAATACGAGAAATACGCAAGGAATTGGAAGAAAATGAAGCTCACCGGAGCTCTCAAGTTGACGGCGGCGGTGACGATTTCCAGTGACCAAAACCCACTTTCAGACCGTCCGAAGCTTCTCTACACGATGAGGAACACTATTAAATCGTTAGAATACCCATTTACTGGCCGGAAAACGAGATACAATCCAAAGATTTCAGAATTCGTACCACACACCCACCTCAACTTCTCTCTAGGATATCTCCGCCCTCGCTTCACTTCACGGCGACTGCTTTAGCTCAAAACGTAGCCCGGAGGACGAGCTTCACAATGGTGGTGACGGCTTGTCAGATGGTGGCCGGTGCTGGCCGGAATCTTTCCGGGAAGTCGACGGGAATAGGGGTTTGGGTGGGGTGTTCTTACTACTTTCTCTCTCTACTCTTAGAATATAAGGTGTACAGGATATAATATAAGTTGTATGTGTATATAGTGATGGCCAAACCGAACCGGAACCGGCTGAACCGGCCCGGAACCGGCCCGCCGGTTCCATGGTTCGGAACCGGAACCGTGAAAATGGTTCCGAACCGGAACCGTAACCGGCTACAGACGGGCCGGTTCAGGTTCAAGTTTTGCCCGAACCGGAACCGGCGGTTCCGGTTCCGAACCGTTGAAATTTTTTTTAAAATTCAAAAATCGACGAATCAGAGAGCGCCACGTGTCACTGAAAAAATAAAAAAATAATTAAAAAAAAAAATTCGAACCGTCGGTTCCGAACCGGAACCGGAACCTTAACCTCCTCTAGCCGGGCCGGTTCCGGTTCCATTTATCCGGGAACCGGAACCGGCCCGGGGCCATCACTATGTGTATATGTATGTTATAATCCTCTATTCTCAATTACACTTATAATTATGTGTAAGTGTACATATCCACCTCCATTAGTCACAATTATACACATAATTATGTGTAATAAAATACATATCCTTACTCAACCATCCATCCAATACCATAATTCATACTCAAATCATATTATTTCCAAACATGATATCCCATCTTAATTCTTGATAATTTTTCCATGAAATAATTTCAAATGTTCAAAACAATTCGAGAAGTTCTTGCTTTATTCATTCCGAATAAACGGTACGAATTTCAAAATTAATACACGGGGTATTACATAAAATTAACTTTAAACATGTTATAATTCATAAAATGATTAACATTATCTAGTCATATAAAGCTCCATAAAAATTTAAGAATTTGATTGTATTATAATTCAAAAAAAAAAATCTTTATACGGACTAAAGTCTTAATGTTTGTATTTGATTTTAAGTTTTTGTAAAAGAATTATAAAAATGTTATATTGCCACATTAATACGTTGGCACATTAGCGAAACTAATCATATGGATAACAAAGTTGCATAAAAACTCAAAATAGCAAAAGAAAAGTGCTAAAGTGAAAGAGATTCTATATATATAAAAAAAAACATTCACCATAATAAGATAACAAATCTAAATATGATGAATCATAAAATGTAAATTACAATTGGTGTGTTGATCTCGCATTGAGAAACTTCACGCAAATACACATCTTTCTACTTCTGTCTTCCTCCTTACAAAATACTCGATTCATTGTTTGAATCTCAATTTAAAGCTAAATAATATGATTTACAATAATAACAACAGAAAAAATAGAGAGAGAGAGAGAGAACTAAACTAAACAAATAAACATAATTTGAGTTTTCATTTGAGAGAAAATATAGAGCTAATGAAATTGTAAATATGGGACACATATTTATAGTGTGAATCAATAGAACAATAGAAGGTTTAAAATTTGATCATTTTCTCCATAATTTAAGGATTGTGTTTAATTTGATTACCTAATGTAATATCATATTTAAATCGTTTCCTTAATTAATAAAATCATGTATTCAATCTATTTTTATATATGTAAAATCAATTAAATTTGGAATAACCAAATCAATTGTAATCTCTTCATTGAAATTTTGAATTTGTGATTTTAAATTTATTAGCTAAAACTTATAAATATAGAAAGAATTAATATACTAATAATGCTAATATATATATATATGATTTTTTTTCCTATTTAATATCTATGATTTAAAAATTAATACAAATAAAATTTATTAACGGTTTAATATTATTAAATCCAGATTAAATTTATATATAAAACAATATAGGATTTCATATAAATTTTGAATTCATACCTAATCATATTATCTAATTTATAATGATTAGGAAAAATATATTTTACGTGATTTTATAAAATAACGTTATTGTTTTTCATCAAAGAATAATGATTAGAGAAAAAAATCCAATCTATTTGTGCTCCAATGAATGCATTATCATAAACTACATAATTTTATTTTCTATGTTTTGAATTAATTATTATTTTTAATTAATATATTTTCAATAAATATTATATATTTATTAATAAAATATCAAATAGTTTATTCATTACCTATTGCAATATTTACCTTATATGGACCAATTAAAAAAATCAAATCATATAATATAATATCTATATATATATAGAATTATTAACTCAATAATTAATGAACTTAAACACTTCATTAATGAACAATTAATGTAACTTAATATTACCATAAATTTTATCCGGCCTTACTTTAATATATATATATATAGATTGGGAATGGTGATTCCCAACATAAATGGTGGGTATTGATCGTTAAATTATTTAACAGCGACTTAGCATAGCTAATAATATAGCGGCAAATGAAAATTATCGATCTCACAGGGTGTTAAGCAACGAAAAACCTTAAGTACTAAATCAGGAGTTCTCAAAATACTAGTTAGGAAAATCAAATTTTTGGGTTTTGTTGTTTTGAAAATCGTAATACTTGTGAATAAAAAGTAAACAGGAAATTAAAATACTTTGAATAAAAACGATTATGAGAAATACAGATTCTAGGAATATCTACTTATCAAGTATGACATGGATGAATGAATTGATTAATTCCCAATTTAATCCCTATTCGCAGTGAAACATCAGAAAGGTATTATGAAATTATTTGTTGGACAATTCATAAAGTAGATTAATTAATTACATATCTCCGCTCGGTCTCAATATAAATTAACTAACTCCAAAGATCTACAGATTTGTCCCTACAATCAATCTCCTTCAATTACGACAAGAAATCAGATTATATTGTGAAAATCTCTTTCCATTGAAAACTATTACATTTACGTCTCAAGTAATCAACTAATTAATCCTAAGATGTGGCCAGCAAACTCAAGATTATGAATAAACTCAGGTTTCACAAACTACGAAGGGAAAGGGAAAATAATTCAATTAATCAAAACATGCATACAATGATAATTCGAAACCCTAGAATCTGAGGAAGAGATTAGTTACACATATTCAGAGTAATATTCATCATAGAAAAATAAAACCTGAATTGCATAAAAACTTGGGTCTGAATGTCTTCCCACAAAACTCTGTCTTCAAACATAAACTCTAGAAAATCTGGGAAATCTCTAAGAATCTTCAATACTAAAATCTCTTAATTGCTCTAATGATTTCCACACTAAAAAATGAATTTTACATGGCTATTTATAATAATGAAAGATGTATCAAACAATATCTAGGATTAGATATGTCTTTATCTTTAAATCAGACTCAGATTATGAATCCCGCAGTCGCGTCGATCGTGGGAGAATGGCGTTGATCGACGCTGATGTCGATCGACGCTGATGAAGCACCCTCGTCGATCGACGTGAAGTGGCGTCGATCGACGTGAGCTTTGCTGCCTTCGTCGATCTCTCCTTCTCCTTCGTCGATCGCTCCTTTTCCACCTTCCTCGTCGATCGACGAGACATCCCCGTCGATCGACGTGGCCCTGAAACTGGAAATCCGACTCTTCTCTGTTTTCGACTAAAAACCTGCATGATTCATCAAACACAACATTACAAGCACAAAAGCCAATCCATGCATGAAAAAGACACTAAAAATAATCTGAACATCACGCAATTAGTCAAAGAACAACTAGATAAGTTGGTAAAAATCCTAACTTATCAGTATCATCTCCATTCCCAAATTTAATCAACTTTATTATTTTTTAAATCCTCTAATTTCTTTTATAATTATAATATTAATTAAAATTTATATAATTATTAAATAAGAAATGAAGTATTATATTAATTATAATTATCGTAATTATATATTATTATGATATTTTATACTGATATTATTTTAATATTAATATTTATAATATTATTATAACTATTTTTATTTAATTTTTAAATCAAGTTTTATGTTAGTTTTTTTATTTATAAAAATATTATTATATTATTCCTATTTATTTTTCATTTCTGATTACTTATAAAATGTTTTAATTACATTTTTAAATATAAAATTAATGAATAGTTAATTGAAATAATAATTGATTTATTATATTTATTTCCAAACTATTTATTTTTTTAACCTATAAATTTTAACATTACAAATAATATAATAATTAATATTATAATATTAATAAAAATATTATTATTATATAAGATAAATATTTCATACTAATAATATTTATTACTTAATTAATATTACAATATTAAATTAGTAATTAAATATATAATAATAATAATAATAGAATCTTAATTATGATTAAAATATTATTTTAATTATATATTATTATCATTATTAATATTATTATTTTTATTATTAGTATAACAACATTAGTAAAATCATTTATTACATAATTAATATTATATTATTAATTAAATATAAATTATGAGTTAAAATATTATTTTAATAATATAGTTTTATTAATATAATAATATTAGTAAAATTATATTAATTATTTTAAAAATATTAGTTTAAAATTAAAGAAATTATTATTAATTATATTTTATTAATTTAATATTACTATATATTTTAATATTGTTATAATAAAATATTTTCTATAACTAAATGTTTTGATAATATTTTATACTATTTTTATTCTTGTATTAATTTTATATTGTATAAAATAAGTATAATGAAAATATTTCAATGTAATATTATTTATTACTTTATTTATTGGTTTTTTTTTAACAAAATTAATTATTATTATTATTATTATTTAATTCTTTTTCCTAAATATATTAAGAAATAAAATATCAAAATTTAAAATTATTCCCAAACCATCTTATAAACCAAACATCTTTATTGAAATGGTTAAACCCATACTCATTCCCTCTACTTTCAAACCCATACCTATACTCATACCATAGTGATTCCGACACTTAAACCAAACGCCCCCTTAATAGAGAGTAGGGACCCTTACAATAAGACAAAAACTTGCGTTAAGCACGCCTAAGCGGTTTAGGCAGGTTTTATCCATTAACCCAAGTCAAACATATTTACTATACCTTAATTGGGGATTAATAAACCTTATTTAGGATGGGTGAACCCATTTGGGTATAGATAAAACCCGCCTTAACCGTTTAGACGTGTCTAACGCAAGTTTTTGCCCAATAATTTTGGGATCGATCAAGCTGATGTGGCATAAACCTCTTGTGCTCTTCCTCATTTAAATTATAATTTCTTCGTCCCGCTAGATTAGTCTCATTTTCTATTTTATTAGATTAGTCTCACTTTTTAAAATAGAAAAAGATTTCATTATAACAACAAAATGTTAATTTCACTATACTCAGAAACACTGATATTATATCCAGTTAATGTGCGACTAATTATGCAGGACGAAGGGATTATATCTTAATTTTTTTAAAGGCACTCTTCGTAATAAGAGAAAATTGTACTACTTATTAACTTTGAGTTAGTAATTGGACTTATTTTGCTCGCCTATCCACAGTGCTCGACCAATTCTGATCTTATCAAACTGGGCTCCACATTCATGGCCCAACTCAAACCTGAGTCCATCCAGCCCACACTACCAAATCAAATCTATGAAGAAAAAAAATACTAAATGGTGTATTCTTTTTATATAAGGGGAAGCTAATACATTATATTGAATGGGTTAGTAAATCTCAAGTTAATTGATGGGGAATGAATCATATTTGAACCAAAACATACGTATAAGTGTATAATTCGATCGAACATGACGTGTCCGTACAAGTTCACACTTTACATGATGGAACACTAAGTAACCACGTTCAAAATGCTTAAATTATCAACACATCCAAATCAATAATATTAATAATCCTATATATTATTAATATGATCGAACATAGGTATATTTAAAATTCTAAACTAGTAAAACATTGAGCTTAGAGAAATCAAATTATTTTGGAATTGAGAATTGAAGAAGAGAGAGATATTTAGACAAGTTGGGGAGAGACATAATGATCTCTCTGGTCCAAGCCAGGTATCCGATAATGACTATAGAAATGCATGCCAACAGTTGGACCCACTTTTCTTATTTCATTTCTCTATATAACAAGAGAGTGTATCTAGCGTAATTCGAACTCATATTATAATACTCCCTCCGTCCCGATTTATTAGACCCTTTTCTTTTCGATACGGAAATTCAGAGTTGTGAGCGTAGAATGAGTTAGTCGAATGAATATTTTATTGTTAAGTATGAAAAGATTACCATTTTTGGAAAGAGGTCAATTTAGTTGGGACGCCCGATTTAGTAAGATGGACTATTCTGCTGGGACGGAGGAAGTATATTAATGTTATACCCACTCAATTTAGGGTCAGTTTTATGCATAAAGATTTAAGAACTGTAAAAAATTATTGATTATTAATATAATAAGTGAATGCTTTTTTAATCTAAAATGTTGAAAATATAATTTTTTTTAAAATCAATATTTAATTATTCCTGTGTATGTGAGTATTGGACGACAATTGAGAGTGTTTGAATGTTGAAAATGGAAATGGGCCAACTAAACTAGAATGTTTATCGTTTCGTGAACACATGATAAGTTTGGTCTTCTAATTAATTAATTAATTAGTAGGCCCAAAATGAATTATTAAGAAAAAATAATATTAATAGCTAAATAGACATAATTAATCAAATATACTTGTATTTTTAGGAGCTGGTAGCTACGATGTAGCTTTCATGCCTTCAATGTGAACATATATGATTTGAGATGTATATTTTCAAATCAATCTCTCTAACTATTATTTCTTATCAAGAAATTTGTCGGTTCATATCGAGTATCATTCAATGTGTAGTGTTGATCATAATTATTTTAACTTTAAGTTTAATCACAGAAAATAGAGTTTTTAAAATCTATTCCTCAACAACTTTCAATATATTTTGATGTTGGTAGTTATCCGATTGGCAAAAACATCAATTTTAAAATTAATCGCTTTTTTTTAATTCTAGCATTAATTATTCTCATTCTTAATTTTATATTCGAACTATAAAAAATTTATTTAACACTAGGACGAAGAAATCTTTCAACATCAGAAAACTAACGGGGTATGCCGGAAACCCGTGTCGTATTAAAAAAAATGACGCGTTGTAAATCAAATGATGTGGATTTCCGACAAGCTCCATTAGCTTTTTTATTCCGAAAAAATTATTTGTCCTAGATTTGAATAGTTTATAATAATTTGGACAAATTTTAAATAGTTTTTGATAGTTTGAATATAAAATTGTGAAATAAAATAATTGGTACTAAAATTGGAAAAAAATAAATATTTAGAACTAGAATTGATGTTTTAGCCTTATCCGATATTGAGTTATAAGAAAAAACCGAACCAAAACAAATGAAATCAAATCAAATCATTCGATTTGATTTGATTTAATTTTAATATCTAGACATAATGATTAATGAATTACAAACGAGAATTTGCTAGTATAAATAATGATTCTAAACTAATAGCCGATTCAAAATGGAGCCACAATAACAATACTAATCTGTTATATGATGGAGACATCCCATAATTGCAGTTCATAAAATATAAATATAAAGATATATATATGTATAATTATTAATAATAATATCCAAAATAAAGCCTGTGCTTTCAATTATGTCACTATTCGCACGTCTCTAAATATTAAATAATATAAAATTACACATCACTTGTGAAGTTGTAGTGACATGTTAATTATTTTAGATTAAATTCAAACCCATATTAATTATTTGGATTTACCAAAGACGTAGAAAAGAAATTTGCATATTGCATGAACAAAAAAAATAAAATAAAATGCATATGCATATGCATATGCAAGTGAGAAAATGACAGAGACAAGCATAGTGAAGTGCTAAGAACCTGCGTGTTCCTGTTGGTTTGTAGGTTGGTGAGAGAGAGAGAGAGAGAGCAAAACTCTCTTCTTAGAAGCCAAAAATTATTTTCTGTTTTTTGCCCGACTCTCTGCACGTGAAATCCCAATAATTTCTCATGCAAAAGTGGGGTCTTCAGCCAACCCCTCCTTTTGTTGCCAACCCAAACTCCAATTCATGAGAATCTCTTCTCCCTCTTCTTAACTTCCCTCTCCAGACTTCCATTCATCTTCTTATCAACAATGATGTCTCTGCTCATTCTTCTTCTTGTCTTTTGCTGCTCCAATGGTGAGAAGGAGCTTCTTTCTCTTCCAACCACACAAGCCCAGCGCAGCCCGGCCCGCTTCTGGCAGAAATCAAGTGAGTATATATATAAGCGAGAAAAATTAATGTTAGTTTTAGCTTTGGAGTTTTGCTTCGTTGAACTCAGTTCTAGCATTCTAAGGTAGTTGGAGTGGATATTAACTGTTGAAGATAAGGTATCTAATCTTCTTATCTTTACTGTGCGGATATGTTTGTGTGTATTTCCTTCTAGTTACTACAGTTGTTAATGTCTGCAAATCTAAGTTTATGATGAATGTAATGAAAATTTGTAATTTACCAGGAGCAGAGAAAGGTGCAACTGTACTAGAAATGAAGCACAGAGACTACAGCTCTAGACCCATACTTGACTGGAGCAAACATCTCGAGGAACGCTTGATTCAAGATGATATTCGAGTCAAATCCATACAATCAAGAATCAAGAACAGTGTTTCCACCCAACAAGATTCATCACAAACTCAGATTCCTATAAACTCAGGTGTCAAGCTTCAGACACTAAACTACATTGTGACAGTAACATTAGGCAGTCGAAACTTAACCGTGATCGTTGACACGGGGAGCGACCTGTCATGGGTGCAATGCCAGCCATGTAGGCTGTGCTACACTCAGCCGGAGCCCCTCTTCGACCCGTTGATATCTCCCTCGTACAGATCAGTTCAGTGCAACTCACAGCCCTGCCATACCCTGCAATACGCCACAGGAAACTGGGGGTTATGTGGGAGCAATGCACCAACATGCAACTATGTAGTTACTTATGGTGATGGATCTTATACCCGAGGGGAGCTAGGCAGTGACCGCCTCACTCTCGGAACGACTTCAGTCGACAACTTTTTGTTCGGATGTGGGCGTAACAACAAGGGTTTGTTTGGTGCAGCTTCTGGCCTAATGGGATTAGGCAGGAGTGACCTTTCTCTCATTTCGCAAACCTCTGATGTGTTTGAAGGAGTTTTCTCCTACTGTTTGCCTGATTCAGATTCTGGAGCATCGGGTTCACTAATACTAGGAAGTGATTCATCAGTTTTCAAGAACACCACACCTGTTTCATACACAAGACTGGTCCCAAATCCTCAGCTTTCCAGCTTCTACATCCTGAACATGACAGGAGCTAGTGTGGGAGGGGTGGCTTTGCAGTCTTCCAGTTTTGGAAAAAACGGGATCTTGATCGACTCAGGGACGGTGATCACGAGGCTTCCTCCATCTGTGTACACAGCTGTGAAGAGTGAGTTCTTGAAGCAGTTCACTGGATATCCCTCTGCTCCGAGCTTCTCGATCTTGGACAGCTGCTTCAACCTATCAGCATATGAAGAAGTTAACATACCTACATTGAAGATGCAGTTTGAAGGAGATGCAGAGATGAGTGTGGATGTGAATGGGATGTTCTATTTTGCCAAGAGGGATGCCTCTCAGGTGTGCTTGGCTTTTGCGAGCCTCGCCTACGAAGACCAGATGGGGATCGTGGGGAATTATCAGCAGAGGAACACAAGAGTCATATATGATACTAAGCAGATGCAAGTGGGATTTGCAAAGGAAGCATGCAGTTTCAACTAGATTGTGATTCAGAGAAATTCATTGGCAAAGCCAAAATGAATATTTGGAAGACAGAGCTAGGTTTTATTTCACATTTTAATTTGTTGTATGGGGTGGTATAGAATATATGAAGATTGATCTAGTCTTATTTTTGTCTCATGTCCAAATGAAGTGTTCCCATGTCAAATGTTGATCTTCTTGTATGTAGAAAACAGAAACTCCAGTGAAGAACAACACTCAACCAAATACAGTGTATGCATAATATTAATTCACACACACCAAAAAAAATTTATTTTGAATATTTCATCAAGTATATAGCATCCAATAGGCACTTTGAAAACACTCTTGAAGAGAAGTAAGTAAAAGCAGAAAACAAGATAAGCAAACCACTTCAGCTAGAAACAAATGAAACGACAATCTTTTTCGTTTTGCAAGATTAGGCCCTGATGAAGTGTCATAGTATGCAGCAAAAGTTTGGTAGACAAGAGGGGGAACTAAGCAAATTCTTTACAAACATAAAGAATTTTAAAGGGCCCACCTGCCCGTACGATCTTCCAGCTTTCTGAACTTTCCCTGGAGATGAATTTGACAGTAGAAAAAGAATAATGCTGGGAGATTTCAAAGAAACTGAACAAAATATCAAAATGATCTTGATTTTGCATTCAGACCACACAAACGTCAGAGAAATGGACAAGGAAGTAATATACTAATCATAGAAGTACATCAGTTACAGACAAGCAAAATGCCAAAAGGAATTGGTTTTGCATGTTCAGCTCAAATGATGTTACATTTTTCCTGGAAAAAAACCACAGGAGACAGAGAGGGGGGAATCTCTGTATACGCGAATTCTTTAAATAATATTCCCCTGGAATGTCTCGGTCTTAGAGCTTCTGACTTCTCATTGAATATGTAAAAAATGAAAAGCATAGTTATCTGCTCCAGCACCAAAATGATTCCACCAAGCATGTAAAACTCAGTGAAGGTGAAGGCTAAATAAATGAACTACTGATCCACATGAGATATGAAGTGAAAGCAGGATAGTTACAGCTACTACCACTACATAGCTCAACTGGAGTGGAGAAATATCCATACATCTGTTTCTTTGAATGTCAGATGAGTCAGAGGTGATCTTGTGCCGTTCTTCTTCTTCAACAAAAAGCTTTAGCTTCATGCTTCATGAGTGTGAAGAGTTATGATCAGTCCTGCTGATGAGAGACTCCATTTCGGTGCTAATGGGATCTGATGAGTCCTCGCTTTTCTTTGCTCTCAGCATGTCAGTTGGAAGAATAGCCGTGTTAGGATCGGTACTAGGTATCAAGAATAGAATCCCAATAGGAAGAAGTCGGAAAAGGCTCCGTATGAGTATGGCCAACCAGAGATTATCAAACGTTGTCCTTGTAACGTTTAGAGTGCGGAGCAAGAGACTGCCGGCCCAAGCTGCTGTGAACTGACCCACATGGTCAATTGACATGAGCAAGGCAAAAAACGTGCCTTCTATACCAGAGGGACAAAGCTTCGAACTCAGTACAAGAAGAGGCATCCATTTAAGACGCCCAATCATGTGAGTAACTGCTGCATCGAATACAACCACTGCATAATCTGGCACCCCTAATATCAAGTTTATACGCAAAACCAATATCAAATCTAACATTCCTGAAGCTCCGTACAGCAACTGAGCCAACAATAGTACTCGGCGGAAAGGTTGATTCCTGAAAGCATTTTGATAGAGTAGAACACCTAAAAGAGAGCCAATTGCACCAACAGCCGATATTGATCCAACCACCTCCTGCAAGAGGATAGATTGATTGAGCACAATAAACACTAGTATGATAGTACAACTACATAAAATACAATGAGTAATTCTGAGTTGTGTAGCAAGTAGTTCGGTATGAGACATTTGCAGATTGAACAGTTAAAGAATAAAGTACCTGTGAGAAAGAGGGCCCATTTGCTGCATCAGTAACCCAATAAAACATTCCTTCATGTATGTGCAGGCTGACAGCTAACGAAAGATACATGTATAAACATGGCCTCCAAACAACAGGGGATTTGAAAGCCATCCACATGGCTCTACCAGCATCCACAAATTTCTGACTAACCTATTCAGAAATGCATTTTATAGATTAGCTCCAGATGAGAAAAAAACCTTAAAAATCTTCAACAAATATTTTCTTACTCGCTTATAAGAAACATTCCGGATTATGGGTTCTTGAATCATGATTCCCACAGCAATCACCAGAGAGGATGGAATGCTAAGGACCCCCAATGCACCCTGCAAGAGAAGAACCAGTTTAATCATCAGCTAGAACACATCCTTACCAGAACCGACACTCAGTTCAAAGCATTCAAGGACACTCCTCAAATGTATCCAAAAATAACTAATTTACACATAAGTTCGGAATCTGTAATGGCTCCAAGCTAGTCTAGTTAGTTCTCAAAAATGAAAATCAATGTCACCATTATGAATAATCAGTTATACTTCACATTGATTCCCAACACAATATAATGCAACATAAATCTTTCAACAAAGTAAAAATTGATATATCACTATGGTCGCAGCAAACCTTGGATCCAATTCTATGAATTAGAAAGCCACTACTAATGTATCCAATTAATTGCCCAACAGAATTGCACAATCCACACAAGCTCTGCATCTCTCCGGCAAGAGAAGGATGAGCAATACTGTTCTCAGTGACACAAGCATCAATGGTAACATCTCCAACTGCAGCTCCAGCACTACCACAAATTAGGAGAAACAAAGCAAATCCAAGGTACAGGTCCTTCTTGAATGCAAGAACAATCATGGATATGGCACCAATCGCGCCTGTAATAAAGAGGAGCTCAGTTAGAACTACAAGTATAACCACAATAAAGCAGTCTGCTTCTTCCACCATCAAGAAATGTTTATAACACCCCCAAATTTCACTAGTGTTCTTTCTAGAAAAGGCAGCTATTCAGAATTTTGAATAGGGTATTCCTATAGACAACAACAGATATCAAAAGTCCTTATGTTGGTGATGCCAACAGTTATAAATTATCAAATAGCTAAATCTTTGGTTCACATAAAAAATCCGGTCCCTCCATTATAATGTGCTTATAATCAGCAAACAATTTCCAAGCTCCATACTATATCAACAGAACTAATACTAAATACAGTGACTTGATTGAAACAGCAACCGAATGCAGTCAAAGGGACCACATGAGATAGATAACGAGTTATCAACCATAGCATCACAAAATAAAGAAAGCATAGTCGGACATGGAAATGAAAAAAAGCACAATTACACCATCTCGTGCTAGTAATTCATGTTCATACAACAGAACACATTCAAGACCAAATACTTCTCTAAGACTACACTCACCAGAAAACACAAAATACGGCCGTCGCCTCCGCCCTGCAACTGGAACAGTATCCGTCAGAAGGCCCCACAGAGGCTTCACCATCCAAGGCATCATAATCATGGCGTGATATACCTGAGCTTCAGAAGGCTGCAATTTCTGCACATCCTTCATGTAGTATTGTGTGCCGACTTTGCTCAACCCTAACCCAATCCCCTGATTAAATCCGTACACGATCACCACTCCCAAAACCAAGCTCCAGTGCAGCTCATCACTCAGCCTTTTCAACCAGCTGAAAGGGCTCATAATCCGCCAAAAAGTTCCGTTTTTTGCGCCATTATCTCTCTGGGCTTGCTTTTGCTGGAGTTGGGAATTCTCGTCTTGGTCCATTCCTGAAAGCAAGCTCCTTTTTTTCTTTTTCACTATGATTCTGTGTTTGAACCGCTGCACATTCTAGCAAGAATGAATTTTCACGGGATCTGGGTTCAAGATTTGGGGGTTATTGATGTGTGTGGGTATATCCCATATTCGTATAATTGTTGAATTAGGTGGAGAAGTGGGAAATAGAATTGAAATTTTCTCAATATAGAAATTCTTTCTTCGCTGGGATCGATTGGAAGGCAAGCCAACGGTAGAATTAAAAATAAAATTAAATACAAGCATACAGTTCCAAGCAGTGCAGTGGCTGCTTTTCGAGAGGAATTCGTGACTTAAGAAAATAATAATATGGTATAGATTCTAACAGGCGATCCGCACTGTATAAAACTGGAGGAAATCCAGTGGATCGTGGTAACAACACAGTAGTCATTAGTCAAGGTTTTTTTTTTTTTTTTTTTTTGTGTGTAGTTGACCGTGCTTGATGTTTGGGCTTCCTCAGATCTGGGCCCAATATTTTCGCTATTTTTAACTGCTTTATTATTACTATTTTGTTTTTCAAAAAAAAAAAAAAAGCTTTATTATTTTTCCCTCATTTTACATGACAAGTATGGTATAGCCTATAGGATGTAATTATTTGTCTTTTTTTAACTCGTGGTTATTTATTAATTATCAATTTATAATTTATTACGGGAGCTTTAGGTTACTGTAAGGAATTCAAACATCAAATGTATTATATTTAGACTATCAATAAGTGGTTAAATGTATTTTCTGTAAATAATTTCAGTACCGGAAAAGTGGTTATATTTTTTGTTTTTGAAATAAAGGTCCCTGCATCAGCTAAATATAAGAAAATAAAAAATATAATTCCACATCAAAATAAATCTAATATAAGAGAGTATAAGTCTTACAACTAATTGAAATTTACAAATTTGAAGATATAGAATAAAAATACACAAACAAATATACCTATGTAATGTCAAGTTTTTATTTGCGTTGAACATGCATGGATAAAATGAAAAGAATTACTTGAGTTAAATGATGGTGTTCATGAGGTTGCTTAATTGTATTCAGGTTGTTGTTTGATTTCAACGATGCTTGGTTGTGTTTTAGTTGTTGCTTGATTGTGTTTTAGTTGTTTGTTTGAATATCAACCATTAATTTTTTTTTAAATCTAATGAATATTTTTTTCCTCACATGATTTTTTTTTTACATGATCTCTCTCTATATATATATAGAGAGAGCGAGATGGGATCATGTAAGAATAAATAAATATATTAAAAAAATCTTAGTGGCTATGATGAATTATATTATTTAAATTTTAAGAGTTGGTCTCTTGAGAGACGGTCTCACTATTTCTTATTGTGAGACGGATCAAGATCCATACCAATATACAAAACAAATTAATTATTGTTTCCTTTTTAAAAAATTTTGAAAATTGAGCACACATCAAGAATCTCAACTTATTATGTGGAATTAAACAATTTCCATTTGCAAGTTCTGATTCGCAACTTCACGTTCTTCAATTTTGTGGAATTAATCATGAGGACAGTGTTGGGCAAAGACATGGCCGCCGCTTATGAAGGCTGAGACAGAGTATGCGGCGCATCACATAGGATTTATTTCTCATCATCTCGCATTTATCAAGCCCTGCAGAAGCGCCTCGCTGCGATATTGAACGGCGTCGATTATGTAGTCTTTCTTCTGAATTCTGATGTGTTTGTTGGCTTTCAGTTGATGATCTCAACCACCTTATCTCTGCCACCATAAGTGTTGTTACTTGCTGTCTCCGGTTCTCAGAGCAACTGAATTCCGACCTGAGGAAATTAGCTGCCAATCTTATCCCATTCACACAGCTTCATTTCTTTATGGTCGGATTTGCACCCTTGACCACCGAGGCTCCCAGCAATACAGGGCTCTTACAGTCCCGGAACTCACTCAGCAGATGTGGGATGCAAAGAACATGATGTGTGCTTGGTGCCCGATTTTGGCGCATTTTGTTGTGCGTGAATTACTTGTTATTTTTCAGTCTTGTATTTGGATATTTGACTTTCTCTTGTTTATCTACATATTTAGTCATTTGTTGGTGGCCAATTAGGTTGAGTATCTAGGCAATCTTGTTTCCTCTAAAATAAACATCATTTACTAAAACTTAGTACATCATAATATTGAATAATAAATCATTTTGAAACCAAAAAAATGATAAATTTAGCACAAAATTTTGAATAGAAATCAATACATAATTTGAATATTCTATATACATTTAAGTGAAAATGATGTATTTAGTGAATAAAGGTAAATGAATTATTTACTAGAAAAAAATACATCATTCCAATTGAAAAAATACATCATTTGAATATTTAATTTACATTTAAGAGAAAATGACTTATTTAATAAATAAAGTCTAAATACATCATTTACTAAAACAAAATGCATCATTCTAATAGAGGAATACATTATTTGAGTATTTCATATACAATTAAGTGAAATGATGTATTAAGTAAAGAAAAGCTAAAAATACATCAATTACTTAAACAAAATACATCATTTTAATTGAAGAAATACATCATTTGAATATTTCATATACAATTAAAAGAAAATGATTTATTTATTAGATAAAAGCTAAATACATCGTTTACTAAATTAAAATACATCATTCTAATTGAATAAATACATCATTTGAGTAGTTCATATACAATTAAGTGAAAATGATGTATTGAGTAAATAAAGACTAAATACATCATTTATTAAAATAAAATAAATCATTCTAATTGAAGAAATACATCATTTAGTACTTAAAATTTTTCGTGAAAGTGATGATCAAACCGAGCTTGTTCTCCGTTTCACCCCCTGCCAAAAATCTGAGCCAAGTGAACTTAAAATTGAAGAAATTTCAAGTTGCTCTCCAACAACAAAAGAAGGATTTTCCAACTTCAAAGTGAAAGAAACAAATATTGTGATTCTACTCGTATCAACACACTAGCCAAGACTGAAGGTTAAGAGCTATACCAAGGTGAAAGATTATATTTAATAACCGTTCTTCAGTTCCAACAAATGTAGAGGGTAAACATATCACTTTTAGTGATCTTCACTTGTTGCATAGTTATCCTACCTACTATAAGGTTGTTTTTTGAACTTTTCTTTTCTAGGAATCATCTTTCTTTTTTCTTTCTTTTCAATTCTCAGTAGATAACATGTTTCCTCGGCAGCTGATTAAGTGCATTTTTTCACTCGGACAATTTGTCGAACACTTGGTACACAAACTATCAGCCTCACAGATTTTATGTCAAACACCTGGTGCGCACAACTTCTAGCAATCTGTTGGGCACCTAAACATCAAACCAACACGGTGACCAGCCAGGGCTAGGCATTCTGGCAACAAAGAAGTCTAACATGCAGAGGAGGTAGATCAAGAAACAACAATGAATCGTAAGAAGATTAACACTCATCCTTATTCTTATAATCCTCACCTCCCTAGAAAAAGAAGCGAGCTAGCCACGTTAGTCCCCAAGTATTCTCTATGCACCAATCCGCCCAAGTAAGGAAAGAAATCACGTCCACACAACAGGTGCTCTCATGAATAATCACTAATTAAATCGAAAACAATGAATATAGGAAGACTGAATGAAACATCCAAACAAGTTGATGGTGATGAGAAGGGTTGTGTCAGGCTACACAACATTGCCCTCACGGAGGTTGCTGCTAGGGAGTGCCATCACGACATTGGCAGGAGTCTTCCACTGCGGCGATGACAAAGAGAATCGAAAAAATTAGATGGGGAGGCAGCACAAATACGCGCTACTATCTGTGCGCATTGCGCAATGGTGGAAGAGACAATGGACGATGAGAATCACATGGTAAATTGAACGTGTTTAAAATAAAAGACCCAATTAAAATATATGGATAGAATTTAGATCCGTTTCTTACAAATAATCGTGAGACCGTCTCATACAAGACTTTGCCGAATTTTTAATTTATTTTATACTCTGTTAAATACATTATTATCTTATTACTTTTGTCAGTTATTTCATACATCTTTTTTTCTATTTTCATTGGATTTTTTTTCTAATTTTAGTTCGTTCTTTTTTTTCATGTTTACTTTTTTCTTACTATTCTTTTTGTTCATTTTATGTGGTTATTCACCTTTATAATCCTATGAATGTTTTTTAATTTATTATATTTGATTATATGGTTCGTCTTATTTTATTATGTGATATTTATTATTTTATTGCTTAATACTTTATAATTTATTGTTTGACATATTATGTTTTTTCTTGATATATTATATTTTTATAGCTTGTTACATTTTATCTTAAAACTTGATACACTTCATTATATTGCTTGATATTTTATTTTCTAATACATTATAACATCTTGCTTGATAAATCATTTTCATTCATTGTTTGATTCACTATAGCTTATTGTTTGAATGTGTATATTTTATTTCTCGATACACATTGTGTTATTGATTGATTGATTTATTTTTATATATGAATTGATACATTCTACTTTATTGTTTAATTCATTGCTTAATTCACTATATTTTATGGCTTGATATATACTATTTTATTAATTAATTTATATAAATTTATTATAAGAATGAATGAATATCGTCGATTTGATAGCAAGTTGATTCATTATATTTATTGCTTGATACATTATATTTGAATATTTGAATATTTTATTGATAATGCTTGTTTAGACCATATTAATATTTTTAATGTAGTATGATTTTTAAAATAAATCAATTTTCCACCGAACGGTTATTTATTAAATAATTATTCATATTTTTTTATTGCTTGATATATGAAGGTTTACAGCTTGATACTGTTATTATTGCTTGATACATTAAATTTTATTTGATTCATCTATTGCTTAAAGCGCTTGATAAGTTTCCATACTTCAAATATATGCAATATGTATCTCTTTTGAAAGACAATTAAGAAATATTTAATTTGATATGTAATACATGAGAAAATAATAACAATTGACAGAGTTATGATTAATTAAACTTTCGTAATAGTTTTAGAGAATGTGATGATAAGGATAGAGAATATTCATCAAACAATAAAATACAATGAACCAAGCAATAAGATAGAATATTGACTAAAATAACCAAATAATAATAATAACCAAATAATGTATCAAATAATAATATTTACGAAAATAACCAAATAACTGTTACATGGAATATTGACTAAAATAACCTTTAATTTCAATAATTAAGTGATGTTTGACATAATTAAACTAATAATTAAATAAGTAAGAATTAATCTCAACTGTTGCTCGTTTAAAAACATTCAATGAACAAGATTTATTCTTATTTATATATATATATATATAAGTTGAGGTTTCCATATGTCTATCTCGATAACAAAAAAAAAAAATTAATTATGATCAACAACGTGATTACATGTATTTTACAATGCAAACCCTAATGCACCCCCTAGAACCTTAGCCACTTAAGGTTGTAGATTGAGCTTGTTGGCGAGAAACTGAAAGTGGGAGTCGGGAACGGGAAGCCGCTTAGTGAATGGTCCACAAATTGATCATCGAAGGAAACATATTTGACTGCCACAACATTGCTGGATATCTTCTTTATGATTAAGTGAACATCAATTTTAATATGCTTTACGCGGACATAGAATACTAGTTTTGAAGTGAGAGATGTACTGCTCTAGTTGTCACTCCACAACAAGGTCAATGAGGTGAGAGGAATCCCAAGTTCACCAAACAGTGATTGAAGCTAAAGAAATTATGCAACCGTATCGGCATGATATTTGGACTTCACATTACTGTGAGCAACGGTCGGTTACTTATTGATGACCATGAAAGAAAATTTGGGCCAAGAAATATATAATATCCACCAATGAGACATCTATTAACCGGATCACTAGCTCAATCCGCATCATTGTAGCCCACCAGATAAAGTACGAACGAGCTCATGATCACAGGTACCCTTCAAGAACTGTAAAACTCTCTTGCAAGCATCCTAATGAGCTTCAGTAAGGCCCTGCAAATATTGACTTAGCCAATTACAACAATGGGTGAGAGTCAAATATTAGAGAGCACCAACAATAATTTGTTAAAACAATGTTTGAGATAAATGAATACTATTATTATAATTCGATATTAGCACTCATGGGTGAGTTGCATTGTGCGGTGATGAAGATTAAGAATGTACTTTGGTTGATGCAGGAGAATACCACAGTAGGACTTGTGAACCTCAATCCCCAAAAAGAAACTGACTGGAATAAAAGTTCTAAGTGAGAATCCTTATCTAGATTGTGTATGAGTTTGAAGATATGAGCATAGTCACCTCTTGTGACAAAAACTTCATCAACATAAACCAACATCGGTAAATGTTTAGAAGAGGCATACCAATAAACAACTAATGATCAAATATAGATCGAGTAAGGCCCCAAGTGAGAAGATATTGCTTCAACCGACTAAACCACGCATATGGCGCTTGGCGAAGTCCATAAAGTGACAAAAAAAGTTTACAAATATGTGTAGGAAACTTGGGATCAATATGATGGGTTTTGTATACTGAAAGCATTTATTACAATGAGTATACAACGGTTTATTTCTCCTATCTGTTAACAATCGTACATGTATGAACAATGGTATCCTCTTGTCTCACTGATAGGGACGATCATACGGCGTGTTGTAGATCGCAGAAGACAGTATGATCACTTGACCTAGTGAGACATAAACATGATCACAGCCGAGACAGCGTATGAGGATACGTCTGTCCGGATGGTTGCGGCATTGTCGGAATAAGTAGTCTGTCTTGGTTACTTGACATGCTGGTACGCAGAGGTGGCGTATTGATGGACCGCAGTGAGATATATTCGTCTGTCTGACATCAGCGAATAAAAGATCTCGTTATATTGATTGAGTCCAAACCCTAACAAAGGTTCAGGGGTTTGCACGGGTTGACTGTCGCTTTGACTTGCCATGGTGGAGAGCCAACACAGCGCGCTTGTATATCCGCATCTTGGGTAACAGCAGTTCGTGTAGTACCGCCTGAGACTGAACTTAGGTAACCATATCCGAGTAATAGGATGGGGACATTCCCTGAGGAGCTCAATAACATTCATCATGCCAAAGTCCTGCAGGCTGATTAAGTTCAGGCACGAGTGATAAGGTTTGAGTGGTACTACTCAGGAATAATAAGATATTAATTAATTGTAGTTAGAGCTTGTCAGAGGCTCCGATTAATTAATGAATGTCTGGTAACCTTAAATATGGGGATTCTCAATTAATGCAACCCGTTCTCACAACGTGGTAATAAAGGGGTAGGTCAGTATTAATTCTGTGGTGAAAAAGAATTAATATTAATTAATTAATTGTGTCCTGGGTTGTGGACATGAGAATTAATTAATTTATAGGCCCACTTTATTATTTGCATTAGGTCCCAGGTCTGGCCCAAATAAATATGCTGAATTGAGCCCAGTAGCCCATCAGGGATAAAACCCTGGGTCTATAAATAGACTACTCTCTCTGGAAACCCTAGCCGACTTTTTTGAACACATTCAAATCAGTGAAACCCTAGAGGCAGAGAGATTGGGCGCCGATTTCAACTGGAAGGGAGGAGAATTTCGATTCTGGTCCTGCTCAGAATACAGATCTGTGGAATCCTCACCAGTAGCAGATTTGATCAGCATTTGGATACAGATCTGAAGATCTAATCTGGAGAACAGATTCTTTTCTTTGTTCTTTCTTGTTTTCGAATTTGTTTGAAATTAGGGTTCTAATTTCTGTTTCCGCAGACAAATTCGGATTGCGTGGTTGAATTGGATTTTGGAATTCAAACGCAAAAGATCGGTACAGACACTACGGATTTACGGTAATCTCTCAATCCACAATTATGTATTAAATTCATAGGAGCATGCTAGGGTTTTGAGAAATTTAATTGTGAGCAATAACCATAGATCGATCCGGTTCAGTTTGGTTTTGGTGATTCGGTTCACGAAAAAACCCTACACAATAAACCCATTCGATCGCAATATATAGATTATTTCCTTCAGGTGGTCGTTGAGAAAGATTTTATTAATACGAACATGTTAAATGTCCTACCCAAAAGTGACAGCCAGAGACATAACTAATCTAACTGAAGTAGGTTTGCTAACGGGACTAAAAATCCACATCAGCATGTTGTTCAAACCCAAGAGCTACCAGTCGGGACTTATTCCTGTCCACCGATGTTGGGAAATTTGTCAAAGTTTCTCTCCCTCAGTAGCTACTTGTATAGATCTTAGTTTTGGTGGATCAAATCCTAAGTCCTACCAGCGTCAGTTGTCTCTAGATAGCTCTAGTTCTCAAATGTAAAGTCCTGTTTAGGTCTTTTGAGTTGTAAGTCGCAACTGATCAAGACTCATGCTGGCACTGTTCACCAGCATGAGAAATGCTTACCACTGGTTACTGTTCACCAGTTGGGAAAAGTTTCATCAGGTGGCGGCTGACAAAGACTCGTGCTGACACTGTTCACCAGCATGAGAAGAGCTAATGACTGGTTACTGTTCATCAGTTGGGAAGGATTTCACCAGCAGGCGGCTGACAAATCCTACCAGCAGAATACGTGTTCTCACTGACACTATTCACCAGCGGTGAAGCCACCAGTCATGGGAGATTCCAAGAGTTAACATCAGACATATTGGTAGACTTAGATTGTGCCAGCGCAAGTCACCAGCAGAGACTGCCAGCACAAGATCACCAGAATGATCTACCAGTCGGATGTTACCAGCAGAATTCCAGATTCTCTCTCCCAGAGTCTTAGAGACAAAAAGAAGATTCGTCGAGGAATTAACTGACAGAGTATGACTTTAAGGAGGATACCTTAAAGTCCATCAGTTACAAGACACCAGTCTCGATTCCTCGTACTGACGAATAGTGCCGTTCTGACATAAAGAGATCAATGTCAGATAAAGCGGACAAAAGTATGGCACTTTCCGGAAAAACTTACCTACCGCCGTCAGAAGGACATGCGAGGACAGAGACCTTTTCCGGATGTGTCCAAACGGCTAGAAGATTTGAATGGGATCCCGCGTCTATAAATAGGTCGGAACCACCAACATTTAAGACGCTTGCTTCCTGACATTCAATACTCTTCTCCCTCGCTCAACTACCGAAAGTCTGAAACTTTATTACAAGCAAGCAAAACACTTTCGAGGCCTTTCCTAAGGCTTTCCGTGTGTTGATTTATCAAACACGAGACTTCAAGCTTCCAGCTTGTAAGTTACTGATCTCTTTGGTGCTCTTTCTCTTCCGAGGAAGTTCACAGCAGCTCTTGTGCCAGCCAGCACTTGAGTTATCACGGGCAGTTTGCCGTATTGAGAAGCTACGTTCTTGGGAGAACTAAACACCCAGTGAAGCTGTGGAGGTTGAAGTGACGTGCTCGCACTCCACCAGCTGATCAGAGTTGAAGAAGGAAACAAGGCCGGGAGCGGTTGATCTAGTGAACTGGTGGACGAGGCATTCACCAGCTAGAGATAGATCGTAGGACTCTTGTACCTGATTACTCTTAATGAATTTCCAGTGCAACGACTGGAGAGTGGACGTAGATCAGTTGATCGAACCACTATAAATCCTTTGTCTTTATCAGTTTTCTGCATTACATTCTTATTTTAAACCCAGCACCCAAGTGCTGGTGTATACTCTGAAAACTGATAACTGTGTAAACAAGGCCTAAATATTCTAAGTTTTTGAATCACCAGCTGACAGGTCCCAGTCAGTTGGTTAACTAGCAAGTGCAAGAAAACGATTTATATATATATTTCCGCTGCGTATTGTTTAAACTCTGATAAACCGGGACCAACAAGTGGTATCAGAGCGAGGTTCTTATAGACCGATTGTTTCTGAGTCGCTTAGGACCGAGATCCACGTTTCCTTGCACTCCTTTGTTTGTCTGTTGATTAGCTCAGGTACACGAAGATGAATACTTCGAAGCTACTCGACTACAAGCCTGAGAAGCATGACATATGGCGAAAGAGGTCGCTCATTTCTTTGAAGAGCATCCATCCGGAAATGAAAGATGTGCTGGAGAAAGGGCCAATCGAGATCACCATGATACAGCACCAGCTAGGAGATCGTCCAGCTGCTGTGATCCCAAAGCCTCAAGACGAATGGAACGCCGAGGACAGGAAGCGGAATCAGTTGGATTCCATTGCTCACGAGTTGATCCTGGCTTCTCTTCCAGAGTCGCTGATGGAGGAAGCCCTCCAGTTTGACAATGCCAAGGGAGTATGGGATTACCTTGATAGTCTATGTCAAGAAACTGATCAAATGAAACGCAACAAATTGCAGGTTGCAGTGGACAAGTACGAGTCCTTCCAGATGCTGCCTGGAGAAACCATCAAGGAGATGGAGGCGAGATTCAACGCCATCGTCAGCGAGCTAAAGTCACTGGACAGGAAGTGCTCAAATGAAGATCTCAATGCCAAGATCCTGTCCAAGATGCCCAAGGAGGACTGGTTCGTGAAGACCACAGCTCTGAAGGAGAATGACTTGTCCAAGATGACTCCCAAGGAGTTATTTGCTCAACTGCAGGCACACGAGTGGGATATCCAGATGGTAAACAAGAATGAGGCCATCCGGAACATGGGATCCCCCAGCATCAAAGCTCAAGACGAAGCTTACTTCGTCAAGAAGGACTTCAAATGGAAGTCCAAGAAGCCCTTCCATGCTGACAGACCCGCTGCCCAGCACAACCAGAAGAAAGAGATCCCAGCCACATCGGGATCTAACTCAAAAGACAGCGAGAGCTCTATCGCTGACCTTGAGCAACAGATGAAGAGACTGGCCGTTCTCCTGGAGAAAGCCAAGTCGAAACAGGGAGTATCTCTAAGCTCATCTGATGGAAAATTCATCAAGAGAGCTCCCCGTGCTTGCTATCAGTGCCAATCCCCTGATCACCTTAAATTTGAATGTCCACAGGTGGAAAAGGGTGAGCGGGAAAGGCTGAAGAAGCTCTTTGAAGAGCGAGCATCCAAGGTCATTGCCAAGGCCATGCTGACCAGGACAGAAGTTCCTGACATTCCTGACCATGACGACGGAGAGTATGAGTCAGATGAAGAGTCAGAAGAGGAAGCTCTACTGGAACTTATGGCAGCCTTCGGAGAAGAATCAGCTGAAGGAAGTGCTGACAGTGAAGAGGCACTTGCAGCTGATGATCAGGTACAATCATCAGCACCCCCAATGCATATCATGCCTTCTCACATTTTAGACGATTCTGAGTCGCGTTGCTCCGACTCAGAAGCTGTCACAATAGACATTCTTCAACAAGAATTTTTAAAATTTTATGAAATAAAGAATGTCTTGGCTGGCGAAAATGCTTCGCTGAAAGATCAAATTTCTGTTTTGACCAAGGAGATTGAAAAATCGAGGTCAATCAGTGAAGAGCTAACCACTTTGAAAAAGACTCACTCTGAGTTGCTCCAAGATTTTCAAATTGCAAAAACTGAGCGAGATAACTTTCACAATCTCGTTCTGGAGCAAGAAAATAGAATAAATTTTCTAAATAAAGGCTCAAAAGACTTGGAAGCAGCTCTAAGTCATTGGAGAAAGCCTTCTGATAAGTCCGGGTTGGGATTTACAAAGGATTTGAGCATAAACCAGCCCGAACAAATCACTACTAGTAAGGGTAAGGGCAAACTGGCAAGTGCATCAGCACCAGCTGGTAATACCAGTCAGTCCCGAATGGGTAATCAGCATAGGAACCATAAGTCCAGATACATAGGTGAGTCATCACGACAAAATCCTCAACTGGCAAGATCCTCTGCTGACAGAACGCCAGCACACCCAAGGACGCAGACTAAGCCGAAATATTCTAAGGCAAGGAAGTCAGCGTCAGCTGCCAGTGGAATCCGACAGCCAGCACCAGCTGTCAAGGGATTCCACGCACAACCTCTTAAGTATGCCAGTCACCAGCATACTTACAAGGGGTCCCAATCTCAGAGAAGTTCTGAGAGAAGGACAATACCTGATAGGAGGAACACCTATCAGAGGCACGAGCCCAATCAAAAGTTTTCACAAAGGGCTATGAATGCTAACCGTGGTGGTCCATGTCCTCAGGGACCACCAAGGCAACACAATGTACCGGAAAAGCATTTCCGAAGCTCCCAGCGGAAGCGCACTTCCAAGGGAGATACACACACAACCTCACCTTCCCAAACCAAACGCATTCATTATTTCAAAAGGAAGGGAAAGGCTGTTAATGATGTCAGCAAGGATAAAACCAAGCTGAATATCACCCAAGTCTGGATTCCGAAAGGAATTATCCAGCGATCTAACCCTGCAGGACCCGCAGAAGATCGGGGACCTAAATGAATCTCATTTCTTTCTTGCAGGTACAGGATCATGCGACACAGCTTCATAGATCGAGCGAGTGGATCATAGACAGTGGTTGCTCCGCTCACATGACTGGTGAAGAATTTCTATTTTCAGATCTTACCAAGGTCAAAGGACCTCCAGTCATATTCGGTGATAACTCAAAGGGCAGAGTTATCAGCAAGGGCTGCATCGAGAAGGACGATGTCAGAATCATAAATGTATCCCTTGTCACCAACCTCAAGCACAACCTCCTGAGCATCAGTCAGCTGTGCGACTACGGGTACACAGTTACCTTTGAGAAATCAGAGTGCCAGATCAAAGACAAGGAATCTGGCGAGACCAAGCTGAGAGGTGTTCGCAAAGGAGGACTTTATGTCGTCGACTGGCATAGCGGGAAGACTGACTCATGCTTCGTGGCCACCAGTTCCATGGAAACAAACTGGCTGTGGCACAAAAGGTTAAGTCATCTGAATTTCAAAACTATTAACTATCTGACTAAGCATGATCTTGTAGATGGTCTTCCCAAGGGCGGGTTCAAGAAGGAAGGAATTTGCAAGGCTTGCCAGTAAGGCAAACAATCTAAGAAGTCCTTCAAGAACCAGTCGCCAGTCTGCCCCAGTACCAGTCAGGTACTCGAACTGCTACATATGGATCTTTTTGGACCAGTAGCACCTCAAACCATTGGAGGACGACGATATTCGCTGGTGGTAGTCGATGACTACTCGCGCTACACATGGGTAAAGCTTCTCAGAACCAAGGATGAGGTGAAGATCATTCTTCCAGAGTTGATCATCCAAGCTCAGAAACAGAGAGAAGCTGTGGTGAAGCGGATTCGTTCGGACAATGGGACTGAATTCTGCAACAGTCTGCTGATGGATTTTTGCGCGGAAGCTGGTATCAAACATGAAAGATCTACACCTAGGCAACCGCAGCAAAATGGACTGGCAGAACGTAGGAACAGGACGCTGAAAGAAGCGGTCCGGTCTATGCTGGCAGAGTCCGGCTTAGGACAGAGCTTTTGGAAAGAAGCGTTGGTGACGGCTTGCTATACTCAGAATAGAAGCGGGATCAACGACAGACTCCAGAAAACTCCCTACGAAGTGTATTTTGGTCGTAAGCCTTCCTTAGCTCATCTCCGTGCTTTCGGTTCACCATGTTATATCCATAATAATGGTAAGTCGAAGTTAAATGCTTTTTCGCCTAAAGCTGATGAGGGTGTCCTTGTTGGATATGGACATCCCTCTCACAAGGGCTATAGAGTATTTAACAAGACCACCAAGCTTGTGGAAATAACATGCAATGTTGTTTTTGATGAAGCTACTTTAGTGCGCAGGACCTTACGACAACTGGCTGAAGATGTTCCTGAGGTCAATGATGTCGTTGATCAGTTGGGCAGGAATTCTTCCGATACTCAACCAACTGGTTCGACTAGACCTATGACTGGATCATCTTCACAACCAGTTCCCTCGGTTGCCCATCAGCAAACCGGGAAGGTCTGTGATGCAAATGACCTTGCTGAGACCTTACACTCAATCTCCCTGAGTGGAACTAGCAAAAATCAAGGGGGAATTCTGACTGGAATCTTTGAGCAAGAAGATGACGATGAACCAGCTGGAGTGGATGCACCAGCTGATACTGACAACGTTGGTGAAGATTCAGGAAGCCAGTCAGACAGTGAAGCTGATGAAGAAGTTTCGACTGGTGAAGGTCAACCACCAGTTGAAATTCCAGTTCCAACTGGTGAAGGTCAACCGCCAGTTGCAGTTCCAGCTCCGACTGGTGAAAATGTGGAAGCACCAGTCATCAGGACAGAAGAACCTATTTCACAGCCGGCACCAGCAGTCGCTGGTCCTCCCAAATGGCTGAGGGATCACCCATCCGATGCTATTCTCGGTGATCCAGAAGGTTCTATCCAGACTCGCCACGGCAGTGCGCTCCTAAGTTGCTTTATTTCTCAAATGGAACCTACTTCCATAGGAGTTGCGCTAGAATCTGCTGATTGGATTAATGCCATGCAAGAAGAGCTTGCTGAATTCACTCGCAACAATGTTTGGGACTTGGTGGAGAGACCATCACATCAGTCAGTGATTGGCACCAAGTGGGTTTTCAAGAACAAGCGAGATGAGAATGGCACCGTGGTCAGAAACAAAGCTCGTTTAGTCGCCAAAGGTTACAGGCAGTGTGAAGGCATCGACTTCGACGAGACCTTCGCACCAGTTGCAAGAATGGAGGCGATACGGCTGTTCCTTGCGTATGCAGCGTATCACGGATTCACAGTATTCCAGATGGACGTGAAGAGCGCCTTCTTGAATGGCGAGCTAAAGGAGGAGGTTTATGTCGAGCAACCTCCAGGCTTTGAGATAGGCACCAAAGTGTACAAGCTGAGAAAGGCCCTGTATGGATTGAAACAGGCGCCCAGGGCTTGGTACGAAACGCTGTCACAATTCCTTATCAGCAATGGATTTCGGAAAGGGAAGATTGATAGGACTCTCTTCCTTCTCAAGGATGGAAGTGACATGCTAATGGTGCAGATCTATGTTGATGACATCATATTCGGATCAAGGAATATATCTCTATGCGAGAAGTTTTCTCAACTGATGCAGAACTCATTTCAGATGAGTATGATGGGTAAATTGACATACTTCCTAGGACTCCAGGTCCAGCAGTCAGCTGATGGTATTTTCATTAATCAGCGGAAGTATACCAAGGACTTAATCCAGAAATATTGCCCAGAGAAAACTAAGTCCCTAAGGATACCGATGAGCACCAGCTGTCAGATATTTCTTGATGAACAAGGTGAATCAGTTGATCCTACCGTTTACCAAGGAATTATTGGATCACTTCTCTATCTCACAGCCAGCAGACCCGACATCTCGTACTCAGTCGGAGTGTGTGCCAGATTTCAAGCCAATCCGAAAAGGTCACACATGGAAGCTGCCAAAAGGATAGTGAAATATCTGAAGGGGACTGAATCTCTTGGAATATGGTATCCCAAAAATGATGAGCTCACACTCATTGGATATTCAGATTCAGATTTTGCTGGATGCCGTATAGATCGAAAGAGTACCAGTGGTACGTGTCAGTTTCTAGGACACAAGCTAATCAGTTGGTTTAGCAAGAAGCAGCACTCAGTTGCTACATCTACCACTGAAGCTGAATATGTTGCCGCTGCCAGTTGCTGTGCTCAAATTATTTGGATCAAGCAACAACTGGAGGATTATGAAGTGGACACTGGCTGTGTACCCATCTATTGCGACAACAACAGTGCTATGTGCATCACGAAGAATCCGGTTCATCATTCCAGAACCAAGCACATAGACATTCGACATCACTTCATACGTGATCATGTCGAGAAGAAGGATGTCAGCGTAGACTACATCAGAACTGAAGATCAACTAGCTGAGATCTTCACCAAACCCCTTCCAGAAGCAAGATTCAAGGAGTTGTGCATCAAACTCGGTCTTTTGGAGATTGATGCGAGCCCAAGTGTTGAGGAAGAATGAGTCCCAGCTCTCATTCTGTTCTTGATCTTCTGAAGGACGCTGATTACGACTAAGTCCAAGCTCTTAGTTGTTTTTATTTAAGTGGTATCTCAAGCTCATTGATGGTCCCTACTGGCGGAACTTATCCCTTAATTGTCTAAGGAAATGAGTCCCAGCTCTCATTCCGAAGTTGCCAGCACAAACCATCAGTTGAAGCGAAATTGGGTCCCAGCTCCCAATTTCAAGCGATGATGAGGAGTGGATTTCTTGAAGAGAAGATTATGCGGAATGAATTGAGTCCAAGCTCTCAATTCGTTCAATCTTTCAAGTTGTCAGCAGACAACTGGCGAATTTCCTACGACTTATGAAATTGAGTCCCAGCTCTCAATTTATCCAAGTACTCGGGAGCCAGTCGTAAGTACCAGTTGTCAACTGGTAAGGAGGCCATGCTGACAGGGGGAAGTGTTCAACTGGCATATGCTACTGATGACCAGTTATGCAAGCTGTCGCAGAAAAGGCGGGATTGTTCAAATCCTCTTGCGTGTGCGTATCTCAGAATTTAATGCGGCATTTAATGCCACATTTAATACGCACAGTGTCTGCGCAGTCCGACGCTTGGATGCCACCAATCGGCGTGTGCCATGTCAGCACTACGTCGTGGCGCCCGTCAGCACGACCGCGCACGTCACCACAGGGAAGCGGGCCTGCTGATGACCGTCGATCCTTACTTGCTGAGACTTCATCTCGGTCGTTTAATCCTGCATGGCCCTTCGTATAAATACACGATCTCCTTCATCGGGTTAACCTTTACGATCCCTCATATTTTCAGAACCCTAAATCTGTTCAAATTCCTTCAACTTCCTTTGATATTTTCTGAAGTCATGGCGTCTTCTTCACAACCTCCTGCTGATAGCCCCTCTACTTCATCATCCTCAGAGTCTCTCGACTTACCCCTCGCTGAAGCTCATATGCCAACATATACTGGCATTGTAAAGATAGAGGATATTGATTATAGCCATCCTTTTGCCAGACTGGTTCAGCTGAATAGACCGCCGACCCGACATCAACTCTCCAACGCACAGATAAGGGCTGCTCAGGTCCAAAAAGAGAAAATTTTGAATGAGAAATTGGCCCTGAAACATTTCGGCGAGGAGCTGATGGAGATGATTGACCGAGAACAGCTACGACCGTACCTCACGGCGACCCCCAGAACCTTCCACCCTCACATGGTAGCCGAATTCTACGCTCGGGCGGTTATAGCTGACAACAGGAAGTCGTTCACCACTTCAGTTTTCGGCCATCTGATCACGATTGATGCCGAATACCTCGCCAACATCTTTGGGATGAGGAATGAAGGAGAGGAAGTGGCGACGTATCATAGGGATGATACGGTCGAGTTCCAGCGGAGGTGGGAGCAGTGGAGAAGGGCGGAGGTGACCGTTTTTAAAATGGGGATGAAGAAGTCAGAAATGGAGGATTTCTGGCAAATGGTGTGCGACATTGTAGTGCGCATGCTACAATTCGGCTCCTACGCCAAGCTTAGCTTGCGCAAGTTCTCAGTGATGTGCGCCCTGGTAGATGGTGTACAGGGAAATTGGGCCGAATTCTTTTTTGGCCGGTTGCTGGAAAATGTGGCGCGGAACATCACCGTGCCGACTGAAGGGAAGTTTGCCCACGCAGTCTCGTTCGGGCTGCGGATCAGTCACATCTTGGAGGTGGAGATGGGTGAGGGCGTAGATCAAGGGGAGAGGCTGGTCCCCTCAGACTTCATCCCAGTCTCCAAGGTGAAGCTTCCTGACCCCGATTACAAGAAGCCGCGCCGGTTGAAAGGCAAGAAGGCAGTGAACCCTGATGAGGCCGTTTCTGAAGAAGATTCAGAAGACCTGGGGGAGCAAGTGCCAGCTGTGGCTCTCCCACTGCCAGCAGCGCCGAAGGCGGAGTTGAAGCGAAAGCTAGAGACGGAGTCTCTCTTCGCTACGATGGAGGAAGCGGTGGCTGAGGCTACTGGCGTTCATCCTCGAGAAGTACAACTAGTACCAGCCACCAAGCCTCCATCCCGCAAGAAGCCGAAGACCCACCAGCACCAGCAGCCTCCGCAAGCTGTTGCTTATGATCCTGCGTCTGGAAAGATCTCAGTTCCAGTCAAGAAGTCCGTCTTGGGACTGACTGAGGAGGAGACCCTCGAGAGGATGACTCGCAAGAGGAAGCGAATCCAGACCAGAGCCCAGAAGGAGGCCGAAGAGGCCAAGAAGGCGAAGCACGCCTCTATTATCAAGAAGAAACAAGCTCAATCCAGGCTGCGAGCCATTGTCGCCCAGCAGAAGAGGGAGGCTGAGCTGGCAGCCCGTGATGAAAGATTTGCCAAAATCAAGGCTGAGACCGAGGCCAGGCGCCAGGAGCAACTGGCCGACCAATTGCGCCAGGTGGCCAAGGGAAAATGGGGAGTCTCCGAGACTTCAACAATTACCGTGCCACCAGCACCAGCACCAGGCGAGATCTTACCCGATGAATCCTTTACACGCCTGCTGGTGATGGGCACTGACGAGGACGTACTATCCCTTGTGGATGAGTACAAACCGGAGGAGGAAACCGCTGAAGTCCCTCCACCCGCGCAAGGGGGTGGTGGAGGTGATGAAGAAGTCCCACTGGCGACGCAAGGGGAAGCCAGTGGAGGAGTAGAGGAGAGGGCGACCACCCCGGAAAAACTGGCGAGCTTCTCGGATGTCAGTTCTGAATCCGAAGAGGCAGAGGAGAAAGCGGTAGAGGTGGAGCAGGCCACCGAGATGGAGGTGACTACTGGTGGAGAGGCTGCTGATAAACCAGTGGTACAACGCTCAACCGTGCAGAGGATGGAGCCGAGGGACCTTTTCCCTGATTTTGATGCTGAGGCTCGTGCTCATGCCGGTCGTCCAAAATCTTCTGAAGCCTCAACATCTTCGGGACGACCAGCGGCATCCTCATCAGCACCAGGACGCGCTGAGCGACGAGAAAGAAGGTCCTACATGATCAGCATTCACTACATCCACCTGATCGATGAGGACGACCTTCAGGCTCAAGTGACAGGGGTGCACCGGTGGGAGCACCGCGGGGAGATGGCATTTTATAATTCCAGGGTGCCTGAATTCTCAATCTTCAACATAATCCCGACCAGCGGCCTCCCCCACCAGTCCGTTTATGCTTCAAGAATTTTTGACTGGTGCCTGCCCCTGCAGCCAGTGGAATACTACAACTCTACTCTGTATGAGTATGCAGAAAACATCACGGCGGAAGTTGAGAGTGCCGTGGATGACGAGATGATTGCAGATTTCCAATATCTGTGGAGAGTGAATCCGGAGCTATTTAGGGAGTTCCGGAGGTGGAAGATCTTTGACCGATGCGAGCGCCGATTAACTGTGGAAAAACGCTCTGTGCTATACGCCCGGCTCGGACTGGGTTACTGGAGAGCGGAGGAGGAGTGGGCTCACGCATTCATGGATACAGATGCTGAGAACCCCCAGCAGCTGTCCATCAGGCGGATCAAGCGCCGTTTGAAAAAGATTGCTGACTATCGCAGACTGACTGGAAGCTCCGGCCTCCCGCGTCCGAAATTGGTGAAGTTACCTTTTCTCCAGTTCCACCTAACCAGCCGCGGCTACCAGATGGTTTACGCGCTCAGACGCATCCGAATACTGGTCGATCTTCCGAGGATCCCTCCCTACCATGCTATATTGTTCGACATAGCTGCCTGCGCTCTGCTGGTAGACCACTTAGTAGAGGAGGATCCCTCTCGTGGTTGGTGGCTGACCCTTGCCGTCCCCCCTGTTCCTACTGTTTCGGGCGATCTAGTCCCTGATTCTATGGACTGGCAAGTGGTGGAATTCACAGCCCCACCCGTTTTTGAACAAGTCCAGCCAGCTCCAGCAGCAGTGCCAGTAGTGGAGCCAGCAGAAGCAGCAGTCGAAGTACCAGCGGAGGAACCAGCTGCAGCTGCAGTGCCAGCGGAGGAGCCAGCCCCAATGGAAGAATCAGCTGAATCTGAACCAGCAATGGCTCCTTCCACAACTGATGTGCCTTCCTCTTCCATGGAAGTATCAGCACAGCCAATCTCCAAGATCCATCCTCCTGCGCAGCTTCTTGCACTCATTGATGCCAGGATGGATCAGCGCTTCGCCACCTTCCGAACTGAAATTGCTCAACAAATGGAGTCCGTCACCGCCGGTGTCTCCACCTTTTTGGCGCGGATCCAAGAGGGGGAAAGGGTGCGAGCACTGGCTGAAGCAGAGAGAGCCCGACTTGCTGAGGAAGAGAGACGGATTGCTGCTGAGGAAAGGCTGAAGAGAGAACAAGACATGGCCGCACTTACAGAGATCCTGAGGTCTATCACAAGCACAAGAACTCAATCACCAGGATCATCATCCAAGCCATAGTCTAGTTTCTCTATTTTTTTGTGTAAGTAAATACTTATCAGCTAGACTAGTCAGTTATCACTCATGTACTTGTAATTGCTACACCTTTAATGGAATGATTGCTGACAAGTTGATGACAATCTCTTATTGTCCAACAATTGTCAAGTATTTACTTACCAGCTGAACTTACACATCCAGTGTAATCAGCACCAGCACTCGTCTACATACTTTAAATCTATTTTTGCTCTGATCTAAATTTTCATATTTTAAACGAGCAATATCCCTCTTAGTTTGAGGGGGAAGATTTTAGTTAGAGCTGATGTGAGGAAGTGGTTTCATGGGTTTAGATCTGATAGGCTTATTTGTAAAACCCTGAAATCTTCTGTAACTTTCCTCATCAGCTGAGTGCTCGCTGGTTAGGCTTTGATCGCACCAAAAAGGGGGAAATTGTTGGGAAATTTGTCAAAGTTTCTCTCCCTCAGTAGCTACTTGTATAGATCTTAGTTTTGGTGGATCAAATCCTAAGTGGTGTCTGGGCCTGGGTTTTGGTGGATCAAATCTTAGGATTTGATCCACCAAAACTAAGATCTATACAAGTAGCTACTGAGGGAGAGAAACTTTGACAAATTTCCCAACAACCGAGCAATCCAACTTGCATTTGCTAATTAGAGATAAAGATTCATGGAATGAGACCCCATGTTTCATTTCGAATGAGAGCATAAACTTCTTGATGCATGGCTTACTTCCATGTTGAATGAAGAAAAACTTGATCGTAACTGGAAGGCTTAGTCTCAGTAACATGAGTGGTGATAAAACTTCTTTCATGTCGTTATTTAGCTGCGTAACCATAGGATGATGTGGATGAATAGTTTGATGTGTGGGAGAGTGACTTTGATTATAAGCCAGAAAAGTAGGTTTAAGAGTGAAGTACTGAGTAAATTGGGTTTAGGGTGCAAACTCAGTGACAGAAAATGAGGAGGAAGATGGCATTGGGTTGGATGAAGACACAACCTCAGTAATGAGAGATGTTTGTGAATGTTAGGGCACGAAAGCAAAAACATGATATTCTGTGGAGGAAGTTGTAGTAGATGACGAGGAAGGGAAAAGTGTGGGCTAAGGGAATTCAAGCTCGTTAAACTACATCGTGCGAGTATGAAGATTCGACCAACTAGACTAAGACACTTATAGCCTTTATGGATGGATTTATTATTGAGTTTTGTATACTCAAAGTATTTATTACAGTGTGTATACATCCGGCTTATCTCATATCTGTAAAAAAATATACTTGCGAGAACAATGGAATCCTCTTATCTCGTTGATAGGGAGATCATACGGCGAGTAGGAGATTGCAGAAGATCGTATGAATTATTTGACCTAGCAAGATATAAACATTGTTATCACAGTCGAGATAACGTTGAGGATTAGCTATCGGTTTAGGCTGCAGCATAGTCGGAAAAAAGTGATTTATCATGATCATTTGATATGATGGTATATGCGGTTACGTATTGATTGGACCACAATAAGATGTGTTCTTCTATTTGAATTAAGAAGAAACAAATGAAGGTTCATAAGTATGCACGGGTTGTATGTCACTTTGACTTGCCACGGTGGAGAGCCTGATTAACGCGCTCGTATATCGATATCTTGAGTGACAACAACTTGTGTAGAATGTTCTGGTGACTAGAGTTAGATTACCATATCCGAGTATTAGGATGGGGACATTCCGTAAGGAGCTCAATAAGGTTCATCGTTTTAAAGTCTAGTAGGCTGATTAAGTTCAAGCACAAATGATAATGCGTAAGTGGTACTACTCCTAGTAAGAAGATATTAATTAATTATATGAAGTTTGTTAGAAGCTCTAATTAATTGATGAATGTCCAGTAACTTTAAATTTATGGATTCACCATGCAACCCGTTCTCATAACGTGGTAATAAAAGGATAGATCAATATTAATTCTCTGGTGGAATGAATTAATATTAATTAATTATGTCATGAGTTGTGGACATGATAATTAATTCATTCATAGGTCCATTTTGTTATTTGCATCAGGTTCCAGGTCTGGCCCAACAAATTGCTCAAGGGAGCCCATTAGGGTTTTAACCCTAATAATATAAATAGTTCATTATCTCCTCAGCTTTCATAAGTTAAGTCACAACAATTGAAACCCTAGAGGCAGAGAGAGAGGGTCGACGCCAACTATTGCAGAGCAAGGAGATTTTTCGACTCTGTCTTGTACAGAGCAATCCTATGGAATCCTCACCAGTAGTAGGATTGAAAAAGCAAAGAGATATAGGCTATGATCTGATGAACATGAATTTTCTATTCTTTTCAATTTGAATCTTGAATTAAATTGCAAGATATTTAATTCTCTTTCCATAGATTCGAATTGTACGTGTGGTGGAATCAGATTCGGATTCAATGCGGTTCAGATCGAGACTCTACAAATTCAAAAGGTAACCCTAAATCCATTGAAATTAAATTTATAGGAGCATGCATAAGATTTTCTATCGAATGGCAATTGTTTCAACATCCATGAACGGTCCGAGTTAATAGATTTGTGATTCGGTTCATAACATTAGTCCCTTCATCTATATCATAAGAAAATGCATTTTATGAGCTTCGAAATTAGAATTCAACATTGTTATAGGGATGCGGGTAGGGAAAGCACGAGCAACCAAACGAGTAAAGAAATTTGCAGTCAGGTACAATTTTGAAGAGTTTAAGATAAGGAGATAGTGATTGTAGCGTTGGTAAAGGTAGTCAGTTGATGATATAAACAACTGTATCAAATTCATCCCACCAATAGTTTAAAGGAAAATAAACTAGAGCAAGGTGGGATAATCCCATATCAGAGACATGATGATGCTTCCTCTTAGCAGGACCATTTTGAGGATGGTATATGGACATGATTGGCGAAGAACAATACCATTTGATTGGAAGAATGAAAAGAGAGACTTATACTCTGTGCCACATTCATATTGAATAGTCTTTATGGAGGTATTCAACTGAATATGAACATAAGTGAAAAATCTATAAGACAAACCAATGCCACTTCATATTTAAAATGCAAGGGAGATACTCAAGTGTAACGTGTAAAATCATCAACCAAGTAAACATAGTAGCAAAAATCAACAGCAGAAGTTGTGGCTGCAGGACCCCATACATCAATCGCTGCCGCGGCTATGAAATCAACCACCATGTCCCCGCGGGGATGGACCCATGCAAATGTGTAGCAGCATTCGCAATTGGTTGAGAAATTTGGAGAATAACATTGTCGTTTTGCAGTTTGAGTTCATGCATCTAAAAAGTGAAATGCACCTCCGAAATAGAAAACTTGTTAGTGTGAGACATCAGATTCACCACAATAACATCAAACTCACTACCAACGCCTTCCAACACATGCAATATGAACTCATCATCGAAAATATCTTGGCCAATAACAATTAGATCATCAACAATCTGGCACATTCTTATCATGTATTCCTCAATGGACACTGCTCCTTTCTTTTGTGAATGGAATTGATTTCGAAGTTGAAGAATTCTAGCCTTAGACTGATTTAAAGAAGTTTTTCCAACATAGTCCAAATCTCGGTTGCCGAGGAACAACGAGCGATATGACCCCACATAGATTCAAATATATATTAGAGAAACCAAAGTACAAGCAACTAGTCATGTTTGATCCATTCTAGATAGGAAGGATAAGCTGTAGCAAAATATCAGCTCAAGAGGATTCATCACCAACAGATGAGCTACGTACTAGACGACAAATTTCATCAGAGCAATGATGTTGCCGAGAGGGTAATTGTCTAAACCATGTGTGCAGTAGATAGAATTTGTGGGTGTCATAAGTTGTAGTTGGACCAAGAAAGCTTGAGAGATCGAGAAGGAAGAAAAATGTAAACCGCCATATTAAGAGAAGGAAGTTAAATGTGGCTCTTTAATACCATATTGAACATGCGTATAAATGAAAAGTATTTTCATTGCTTGAGTTACATGAGAATATCTCACGAGTGTGTATGGATACACAAGTTGTGGTTTCTATCTATCTAACTGCATAACAGATAAAATAAATAACTATGATCAACAAAGTGTGACTACGTACATGTAACAATGCTAACCCTAATAATTAATTTGAAACAAATTTGTTTTGAGGAAGATTCCATTCTATTTCTTACTATCTATTTTAGTTTGTGTTGAGGAAGATTCTATTCTAACTCTTTTATCCACGTAAAAATGAAGAATAATAAATGACAAAATTGTTGGAGAATTGTATATATATATAGTTCGAATAGTAGGAATTTAAATTTGATAGAAACATTCAACTGTCAATCTCACTGCTATTGTTCACCTATTGCAACGCTCCAAATTTGTTGTTGCAAACTCCCCACCTAGCTCCATAGTCGTTGTTAGGTGAACATTGGTTGCCACCTTTTTTTTTTTTATTGAATCATCTCGATGAACCCCATTTAGGTTTGGAAACCGCCGGTGACACAGCTGATCACTGGGCGGTGGCGGCGCACCTGAAAATAATTAAATTCATATTTTTACAAAAACGATCTTAATTTGATTTTCTGGATTATGCATATTATTATGAATTCGATTAATGGCCGCATCATCAAATTGTATTTACTAGAAGATTTTGAGAATGCTTGAAAACTTATAAATCGAATATTAATTTATTCAGAAATATTGGAAAATCACAAATGTGGTTTTTTTTTTAAAAAAAAAAAAAAAAATCTAAAATGAATGAATCCTAACTGCATGTTGCGTGTAAAATGTGGCCTACAAGAAAATGGAGAAAGTCAAGGAAAACTACCGGATCAGAAATTGCAGCTGGGAATTAAATTTTGAACTGAAAAAGTGGACATTTCACTACAAGTAGATATTAATTGATTAGAAAAATTCAATTATTACACTAAAATAATAATTTAATTTAATAATAATGAAGTAGCGCAAGCCCACATCAAGTGAAACACACACATATATATAGAGCCCACCCACGAGCTCAAACTTGGACTCAATATTACTCACCATAAATCCAGCCGCCGTTAAATCCCCAAAACCACCCTTCCTCCGCCACTCTTCCACCATTTCACCTATTCTCATTGGTGTAAACTTCATGGCCAAGTCTTCCAAACAAAAGCGCCGCCCCCCCGCCGCCGCAGGAGAGGTTTCCGACAACGACCGCCCCGAGGGGAAGAGGAAGAGGAAAAGCGCACCAAGGGAGTCCCCGCAGCAGCGCAGCTCAATTCACCGCGGCGTTACCAGGTATTTTTACACCAAAGTGTTGAAACAATTCGATATAATTTAATTATATTTAAAAAGAATGTACTTTTTTTTCATGCACGTTGTTACGAAAATAGAGTAAAATATTAAAAAAAATTATTTTCCTAAATTGTGGGATAGTTCAATTTATTTGGTTATTTTTGGGTAATGACGAATTCAGGCACCGGTGGACAGGTCGATTTGAAGCTCATTTATGGGATAAGGATTGCTGGAATGAGTCACAAAATAAAAAAGGAAGACAAGGTTTCTCATCAGTCCTTTTCATTTTTATTTTATTTTATTTTTTACTTCACAAGATCCTCCCCTTTCCACAGAATCATATCTTATATTCCTAATATTATATATTTATAAATGAAGAATATTTTTTTTATTAAAAAAAAAAGTGATGCAACGAAAATCACCTATTTCAGAAAAACCATTATTGCAATAAGAAAATCTGGCGCATATTTGTCGACTAATGCGGTTTCTCTGTTTTGCCCCTCATGAATTCTTGGTCGATTTTGATGGTGGTGGTTGTTGACCGATGCAATTTAAATGCAGTATATTTAGGTATGTATTTGGTGTATCCTTCAAAATTCTATGAAAAATACATTTTATTTTACTCTGGCTATGATGATATGATATGGCATTTGTTTTTATTACAACTGGCTTCATCCAAATGACCTTATAGGCTTATCCACTAAGATTATTTATTTATTATTATTATTATTATTATTTTGGTATAACTTTTTTAAATTGTTTTTAGGGGCCTACAATGACGAAGCTGCAGCAGCTCGTGCTTACGACTTGGCTGCACTCAAATATTGGGGGCAGGACACCGTCCTAAATTTCCCTGTAAGAAAGCAATAATTTATTATATATAGTTATGAAAAAATGATAATTATTTTATTTTTTTATTAACGTAGAATTAATTTTTTAAACTTTTTAATGTTTCGATTAAGCTATCCACCTATCAAAATGAGCTCAAGGAAATGGAGGGGCAATCAAAGGAAGAATACCTTAGTTCATTGCGAAGGTTTATATATCTTATATACACAATATAGTAAATTACTTTTTTTTTTTTTCAGTTTATTCAATTTTTTTTGGTTTAAATTAAATGGCAGAAAAAGCAGTGGATTCTCTCGCGGCGTATCAAAATATCGAGGCGTAGCAAGGTATGATTAAAAATATTTTCTAAAGTATATTATTTGGAATGTCTTAAACTAATCACATTAATTTAATTTAATTTAATTAATGGAATTCAATCAAATTGATTGGTATTCAAAACTCACACGGTCAATAGTTGTTAAAATAAAGAAGACTATCCACATAATATGTACAATAATAATTGCCATGTGATTGATTAGGTGGCTCGAGTTTATTAAGTATTTTCTAAGATTTTTTTTAAAAAAAAATTGAAAAAAAAATCATAATAAATTTGATTTTGTGCGTGAACAGGCATCATCATAATGGAAGATGGGAGGCTCGTATTGGGAGGGTGTTTGGCAACAAGTACCTTTACCTTGGTACCTATGGTAGGCAAATTTTGGCTTGCATTTAATTACATCATAATTATAATTATTATTATAAAGTTAATTTGAGTTGCCTAAATATATGATTTCTCACATATTTTAATTTTATGAAGAAAAAATATATATATAATCAATATTTCTCGTACATTTTGACAAGCTCAAATTATATGTTTTTTTTAATAATTAGTTGAGAAAATGGATTACAATAATAAATCAAGATTTTAGGTTTACGTACACTACATTCATAATCAAGCATAAATGTCTGGGCCATCCATCGCTTTTAAAATATCATTACTTTTTTATGTGATCATGAACTATACCTATTATTATCCAATTAAAAGCGACCGAGAAATAAATGTAGCATAATCACTTTTCTTATTATAATATAATTAATTGAATAAGATAAAGTATAAAAATATAAATGAAAAGCAAACAAATGTTGTTGGCTGGAATCAAGCATTTGATTACCAACCCTCAACTGCTAGGTCTGCTGACATAATTTTCCAGCTCCCCCTGTGTTTCCTACCAATATTCTCATGCAAATTAAATTCCATAAATAAATAAAATTCCCAAATGCCCCCCAACCTTTTTTCTAGATTCTTAACTTATTTTCTCTCCTAATTATTACCATGTAGCCACTCAAGAAGAAGCCGCAACTGCATATGACATGGCGGCAATAAAATACCGCGGAATTAACGCCGTTACTAATTTCGACCTCAGCCGTTACATTAGTTGCAACATAAATGATAGTGATAGCCCCATGGCGCAGGAGAGCCCAACCACGGTCGAAACCACCGACTCTCCGCCGCTCCCCACCGCCTCGCCGTCGGCGTTGGACCTTCTGCTGGAATCCTCTATCCCTCCGCGCAGTAGCTTTCCCGACGACATACAAACGTCGTTCGATTTTCAAGATACGAGCTGCTTCGCCGATGACATTATTTTCGGTGGATATGATACGTTCGTGCCGTCGATATTTCAATGTGGACTCGATATGTGAGAAATTAACTCGAATACTCTATTTTTATTTTATTTATTTATTTTTTCCTTTATTAAATCATTTATTATGTTATCCGTGTAGATTATAAAAATGGGGGATAAAGGAATAATATAGAAATTGCGATTATTTTTTTCATTTTATATTTTGTTGATAGACGAATTGGATTGATGGTGAAAATGTTCCTTTCTCTATCAAAATGTAGATAGAGGGAGTGAATTTTGTAAACTTTTTTATTATTATTATTTTATTTGGTATATTGAGATTTATATGTGGATCAATATGCATGTAGACATTCATTTTATTCGACGTGGTGATAAATTGTAATGTTGTTTTCGTTGACATATTTTTATAGCAATTAATACCTTAAACACCGTTTTTAAACATAATCAAATTTGAAATCACATTTTGATTTCTTTGAAATCTCGCATCCATCGCTCATCCTATAAATTAAAATGATCGATCTTAGGAAGATTGAGTTATGAAGATATCAATTTAAGCACCAAAGCAATGATAAATTTCTATTAGTATTTGAAGTTTTAAACAACGAAGATGACATGGAGTTTTAGTTAAGAACAAATTAAAAATAGCTAAGTAATATATACAAAAATATGTCTTAGACTGTCTAATGGATCTCTTTCGTTAGATGAATATATCTTTAAATTATGTTCATTTACATTGTATAACAAATTTCTTCAATCCTATGTTAAACTACACCTATTTTTATTCTTTTTCATTTGCAATCCTGCTTCATATTTAAGTAAAGATATATGGACAAAAAAAAAATTTATTTTCCAAGGTGTATTAATCTCGATTAATTCTATTAGAATAGATATGCATGAAGATATGCATGCAAAAGATATCTCCACATCTCATTAGGATATCTTATTAGTTGTTATATTCTATATCTTTAATTATTTATTCATATCTTGTAATACTCTATATATACATGATCAATAATACATACATTATTGAGGCAAATATTATTGGTCTATCATGGTATCAGCCAAACCTAGATCCTGACCTAATTCTCTCCTCTCTCTCTCTCTCTCGCCGTTTTCTTCTCCCCTCTCCTTCGATCATGGCCGACGTTCCCAACCCCGCTGATCTGCTCCCTCTCTCTACTCTCGTCCATATGATTACTATCAAATTCACGTCTCCTATCCATACACTCCAAGTCAAAACGGTCGAGCTTAAAGGAAGCATCGTCACATCACTGAATCTGGTCTCACGGCCATATTTCATGTGAATCTCCCTTTATCCTTTTGGGTCGATGCTTTCAGCACTGCAGTTTACACAATAAAACGGCTTCCCACACCCACCTTGGACGGTATGTCACCTTTCCAGGCCTTATTTGGTTCGCCTCCATCCTACTCTACCTTCCATCCGTTTGGATGTCGCGTTTATCCTTGCCTACGGGATTACGCTTCAACCAAATTTTCTCCTCGTAGCTTACCTTATGTGTTTCTAGGTTACTCCTCCTTTCACAAAGGGTTTAAGTGTTATGATCCCACCACTGCGCGGACATACATTACTCGTCATGCGCGGTTCGACGAGCTCTTTTTTCCCTTCACCTCATCCTCCTCCGCTGCTGACGTCCGCAATCTAGATATCTCCTCCTTCGTCGAACCCCTTTCGGCGTCGCATCAAACCCTCCCTATCTCGCCTAGCTCACCATCGACATCTTCACCGTCGCCTCCCTCGCCATGCACCTTATGTCCGGATCCGCGACCGCCCTCCTTATTTTGCGACAACAATAGTGCTATCTTTCTCACACAAAATCCGGTGGCACACAAGCGAGCAAAGCATATCGATATTGACTATCATTTCGTCCGTGAGCTTGCCCATGCAGATAAGATTCGAACAGAGTTCGTCTCTTTGTCGCGGCAAATTGCCGACGTTTTCACCAAGGGTTTACCTCGTCCTCTCTTCGAATTCTTCCGTAGCAAGCTTCGAGTTGTTGGTTTCCCACAGTCTCGCTTGAGGGGGGATATTAGAATAGATATGCATGAAGATATGCATGCAAAAGATATCTCCACATCTCATTAGGATATCTTATTAGTTGTTATCTTCTATATCGTTAATTATTTATTCATATCTTGTAATACTCTATATATACATGATTAATAATACATATATTATTAAGGCAAATATTATTGGTCTATCAAATTCAATCAAAGTGCTTTTAAAAATAAACAAATTTTACACTTTAATCTTCTAAATCATTAAAATCAATGTTTGAGATCCATTAATATAAGTTGTTTGGTAATTCTCCTATGTATATATATTAGTAAAGGTTCAATGTTGGAATGAAAAAAAAAAACAATTATAAATTACCTTTCTCTTATTGAGATTATTTTCCTTTAATTATATGTAATTATATAAAAATAATTATATTAAATTATGGCCTCGGTTTGGTCACGCCCCCTGGGCCCCTCCCAACCGAAAACCAACCCGGATACGGTTCTGGAGAAAACGAGTGGCTCTCTTGTCGACCCGAATTATCACCCCAAAAGGGCAAAAAAAAAACGAGTGGCTCTCTTCTTCTTCTCACTCTTCCAACACCACCCATGGCTTCCACGCTCTCTGTCTCTAGCTCCTCATTTTTGTACAACTGGGCGAAAACCACTTCAAGAAGTACCTTTACGTTGAGACCCAGAGCTTCTATATCGACTTCCTCTTCATCCACGGCGGAGAAGGTAGTACCCAGAGCCTTTCAAGACATGGGCGGTGACACTGATGTTTTCGTTAAGAGGGGGAGCCCGTGCCGCTTGATTTATTCGACTTGGTTCCATTTTAGTTTCTTCATCACCCTAGTTAGCGCATGAGATCCTTGTCCCAATTTTTTGTGTTCCACTCTTTTACTATGAAAATTATTAATTTTTATTTAATATTTTTTTATAATATTAATTTATTATGATTTGGATTAATTATATAAGTTCAACCATAGAATTTATCCTACCCAATTAAGATATATAATATTTTTTTTAGTAATTATTTTTCAATTTTTAATTAAAACTTGATTATTAAAATTGATTAATTTATAATTATAATTTGAGTGCCTATAAAATTTTAATTTTTATTCTTATAAATTAATTAGATTATATTATATTATATTTAATTTTTATTTTCGTAAAATATAATTTAAAATTAATAATCAAGATAATGGAACACTAAGTAAACACCAAAATAGGATAGAGGATTTGAACCGCTAGTTAGCGGTGTAGTTCGGTCCAAACCAAAAGCCCATTTAAAACTGAGCAACTAGGCTTTTTGGCCACCGTTCTTGTGTATGGTTTTCATCTCCTCTCTCTCCACAACCCATACGACGTCACTGCGCGTCTAGGTTTACTCTCTTACTAACCTTCTAGCTTCAATCCACCTCTGTTAAGGTACTCTCCATCTGTGTGTACGTAATGTTACTGATTTATGCAGGTGAATCCGAAGATATGGTTCTCCTCGTTTGTTAGTTTTGTATTCAATTTGTTTGACTGAGATTTTCATATGATTGTATGTCCTTGTTTGCTTGTCTTGCTCAAGAATTCCTAAACTTTATTTATTGGTTTTGCTTATGAGTTATTTACGCCCCCGTTAATAACTATGGATACCAGTTTTTCTCTTATCTATGATTTTCGCTTGCTACGAATTATACTGATTACGATCTGTTATTTTGTGTCATTATGATAAATCAATCTTGTTGATTTCTAGGATAATTTGTTCGTTTTTGGGGAGTTCACTCTTGTTTAGTTTTGGTTGCACATTTTCATCGGTAGCTTTTTAACTTTTATGATAGATAAATGATATATCTGTGTAAGATTTCATCATCGCAACTGCTGCCAAGAATCCAACAATCATGCCTCGTACGGCTGGAAGGTACCAAGCTAAGCGCTTCAGGAAGGCCAAGTGCCCCATTGTTGCTAGGCTTGTCTGCAAGAGCACATATATCAAAGATGAGGAATGTCTGCAAAGACCTTCAGGGCAAAACATCGAATCTGCCATAGGCACGAATGGTTCTGTTGTATTAAGGGAGCCAACATTATCACAAAGCAGCACCGGAAGCATGAGTAATGTATCTTATGTTGATCATAATCCTCCACTAGATGGTGCGGTATCTAGAGCTCTTGTGCCGGCACTCAATGTACCACTAAATGATATAGAAAGCATAGATATTGAAGGTGATGTCAGTCAAAGTGTATTGGGTGTTACAGATGCTTCTGAAGAGAAAAACAATAAGAGAGCAAAAAAGAAGGCTAAATATGGAAGGTAACGGAGCTGTGCAGGAATGAATCCTCTTGCTCTGATTTTCTTCTGTATACTGGTTGCCTTGTAGTATTGGACTTTGATCTTATGCCTTTTTTTTGTGAAGGGAACCAGAAATTAGAGCTGCTGAGGAGCGGCTACTAGAAGAAGACATCCCCAGAAGTGCTGATGAATTTGTGAAACTTATTCGGTCCTCTCCAAATAGCAGTTTTATTTGGATAAAGTACATGGCATTTATGCTCTCGTTGGCAGATATCGAGAAGGCACGGTCTATTGCAGAAAGGTACATACCGGGTACAGATGGTATTTCAATATTTTGCCCAGTCAAATTCATGTTTAGTTACCAAGTAGAGATCATGCTATGTCAATTCTCAGTAATGGGGGGTTTGTTTTCTTTTATGATAAGCGAACTCTCGTTATCTGTGAGGAAATTCATGATATGAAATTCTTGTATCAGGGCTTTGAGAACAATAAATATCCGAGAAGAATCCGAAAAGTTGAATATCTGGGTTGCTTATTTCAACTTGGAAAATGAGTATGGCAATCCTCCAGAGGTAATAACCGATGTAATGTTTTTTGTGATTCTGTACATTAGTTTGAAGAAAAAAAGTGCATTTGAATTACAATTTTCCTTTGTCAGGAAGCTGTTTCAAAAGTATTTCAGAGAGCATTGCAATACGGTGACCCCAAAAAGCTGCATCTGGCTCTTCTTCGCATGCATGAGAGAACAGAAGAGCACAAATTAGCTGATGAACTCATGAACAACATGACTAAAAAGTTCAAGCATTCATGCAAGGTAAAGTTTGAGTGTGGCATAAAACAATCATGACATAAAGGGTGTGTTGAAGTAAAAGTGTTGGTGATATTCATTCAGGTGTGGGTGAGAAAGATTCAGTCTGTTGTGAAAAGAAACAATGGAGGAGTAGAGTCTGTAGTAGAAAGAGCTCTGAAGATCCTACCCCGTCACAAGCATATAAAATTCATATCACAGACTGCCATCCTGGAGTTCAAATGTGGAGTACCGGAGAGAGGAAGATCCTTGTTTGAGAAGATGCTGAGGGAGTATCCCAAAAGAACAGATCTGTGGAGCGTCTATCTTGATCAAGTAACATCACTAAGCATCCATTTCCTTCCCTGGTGGTGTAACACAAGTAACATGTATGTGTTCACAAAAAATTAACAGGAGATCCGGGTGGGTGATGCGGATGTGATCCGTTCATTATTCGAGAGAGCAATAACATTGAGCCTTCCCCCAAAGAAGATTAAGGTGAGAGAGCAAGTTATATAAACTTTTGAACTATCTATTCTAGTAGTAGTAGTAGTAATTGATGGTTGGCAATGAATATGGTGATGGTGGTGCAGTTTCTGTTGAAGAAGTATCTGGAGTATGAAAAGTGGGTGGGCGATGAACAACGCATCCAATCCGTCAAGAGAAAGGCCATGGAATATGTTGGTTTTTGAATCTTGATTTTTTCTACTTCCTATTATTCCATTCCTCTAAATTCTATAGTAATCTATTCCATTTCCAACTATATACTCCACATCTATGCATACATTCATTACGTGTATTTTGGTGAATTTCAACTCTTCAGTTGGTAACACAACATATTTCTGGACGTATTTCAACTCTTCATTAATATGATATCAAAGGCATTACTAACAATCAATTGAAATGTAATCATTTATTTATTTATTTATTTGAAATTGTTGCATACAATCATAAATGGGGAGGTATGTATTCGCAATTTCTTACTTGAATTAAGACTAATTACTAATAAACAAATTACTTAATCATTGTGTTACACTAGGTATACAACATGTATTTCAAAATCTAAGTAATTCTTAAAAGTAACTAGGGGTGTACGCGGTCCGGTTTGGCCAGTTTGAGGGTCGAAGTTTCGGCCAAACAAAATAATACAGTTTTAAATTTTTTCAAACTAAACCGGCCAAATAAATTTTTCAAACCAAACCAAATAAACCGGTTTGGTCCGGCCGGTTTAACGGTTTGCAAAGAACAATATCGAAAAATCTTAAATCTTCTATTTTGCATTAATTTATTTTAAAAAAATCAACAATTTTATTTTGCCTTAATCTTAAATTTTCTATTTTGCATTAAATTATTTTGTTATATAGATATATATAATAACAAAAAGTTTATTCACTATAATTCTTCACTTATAGCATCCAGTCTTGTTTTAATATAACTATAATTCTTCACTTATATCATCCAGTCTTGTTTTAATATAGATATAGATTAAATCAAATTTTCATAATCCCTTTCTCTATTATTGCACTTTAATTTCACATTGTCGCCTTAAATTCTCTAATTTAAAAATAATTTACTATCTAATTTTATAAATTTAAATATATCCAAAGATTTAATTTGATTATATAATTTGATGTATTTTAAATTTATATAATTTGATTAATAAAAATATAAAAAAGGTGTAACCGATATAATAATTATTAAGGTGTAATTGAAATAATAAGATAAAAGTTATTGTTAGGGTTTAAAAATCAAAATATTTGAAGTAATAAAAAAATAAAAATTTCATGAAACAAAGTCAAGAATAGAATCCAAACCTGCATCAACTGTAATGTATACCCTCAACTCAGTCACCAAACTAAACCACGTATTAATGTATGTGTGAACTTTAAATATTATAAATATATACGGTTCGGTCCGGTCAAAATGATCGGTTTCGCAAGACAAATCATCGACCGAACCGTATACCACGGTTTGAAATTTCCAAACCGATCGGCCATTTTTTGGAACACTCAAACTAGCCAAACCAGCTAAAACGGCCAAACCACGTACACCCCTAAAAGTAACAAATGTCGAAGAATTTCTTTTATAAAAAATATTACTCCCTCCGTCCCGGTCAAATTATCCACATTTGACCGGGCACGGTAATCAATGCATGTGAGTGGTAGTGAGAGTTAGTGGTATGAATATTTTATTGATGAGTGTAGAGAATTTGCTATTTTAGGAAAATAGACTAATATTGTGGGACAGACGAAAAAGGAAATGTGGACAATTTAGTTGGGACGGAGGGAGTATATAGACTCAGAATGTGAATTTATTGAATATATTATTTGGAAGTGGTTAACTAACTATATTTTGAAACTCTTGATTCCCGCCATAGCGAACCGTACGACAGCTGTAACCTCCAACTGCCACGGTCACACATTCTTCTTCTCTCTCTACAATTTCCACAACCGACTCCCTCCTTGAGCCAAAAAACCCATTTTCCAAATCACTTTTTCCATTTGAAGAATCACTACCGATTCTCTCCCGAAGACAAGCTCCAATGGCGGAAATCCCTACCCCTAAGCTCCAAACCTGCGTGGATATCAAGTCGATTCCGATTCCATTTCCGCCGTCGTTTCCGAGAATATCGACTGAACTCAGCACAGAAGAACTGCTCAAGGAACAGAAGATCCTGTTCCCATTTTTCAGGCGGATTTCAGAGCGGAAGGAAAGCACGTGGATCATCTCTCTGTTCGTGATCCTGCATTTGATCGCTTTCACCTCAACCATGATCGTCAACGACTGTTGGGGAAATTCTCACGCGCAGTGTGCGCTCAAGCAGCTTGGGAGATTCTCGTTTCAGCCGCTGCCGGAGAACCCCCTGCTCGGTCCTTCTGCTTCTACGTGAGTTTCCGCAATTTGTATGTGTTTAGTTAGATTAATGTTGTTCATGGATTGGTTTCGGGAGTTTCTTTAACTGTTGTGTATATGTTTACATATGGTATGTGTTTCAAAGAGTTCTTTTCAGATCAATGTGTTAGGATTTATGCATCACAATGCTGCTTTGAAACACTGTAGAGATATGTAGGTTTTGTTAGAAAATCTTTAATGTATCAGCCTATTCTAGGTGACTTATGTTAGACTGTTAGTCCCGTTTCACTTCTTTACTTCATGAAAATTATGCATGTTTCTTGATTTTTATCACCTAATATTGATCAATCTCTAAGACCTTCAAAGTTCAGTGTAGAGTTTGCAGAAAGTTTCATCTTCTCAACCAATAATTTGCAGAAAACTTTATATTTTTTTCCTACCTGATGTATCCTATCATCATTAGCCTTCTGTCTGCATCAGAAATTACCAATAGATCTTGAACCTGATCGCAGGCTCTGCACCAAGCTTTGGTACTATTTTGTAGGCATGAATCGGTCCATTCTTCATTAAGAAGCAGTTTCAATTGTTTGATAGATTATATTGTTGAATATGAGTAAAATGTTTTTGTTTGGCTCTAAGCTACGGAATAATGTTTCAGTCTCCTCAAGTTTTTCAAATAATGGCTCTATAATTAGGGTACTAAAAATCCAAATTTTCGTTTCTCAACCCTTTATTAAGAGTTATAGTTCAGTGATGAACTGATGATGCATGGTTTGCCTAGCTAGAACTCTTATCTATCGATGTTTATTAGGAGTAGAAATGCTTCTGCCAATTTAGAGTTTTAAAAAAGAAGTTATTGAGGTTTTTCCTCACTGCCACAGGCTTGACACAATGGGGGCTCTTCGACTGAGGTATATGGAAAATGAAAATCAATTATGGCGTCTTTTCACTAGTCCATGCTTGCATGCTGGCGTTTTTCACCTTATCATAAGTCTCTCAAGCGTGGTTTTTGTTGGAATCCACTTGGAGCAAGAGTATGGACCATGTAATCTCCACTACCAAAAATAAAACTCAAGTTCTGGTGCAGATAAGATTACATATTTAACACTCTTATTCTATCCTGTGCAGTGAGGATTGGAACTATATACGTGCTTTCTGCTCTTGTGGGTGGTTTGGTAGCTGCTCTATTTCTCATAGATAGGCCTTCGGTCACCTCTTCTGGAGCATTATTCGGATTGCTTGGTGCCACACTATCTGGGCTGATCCTGAATTGGAAAATTTACTCCAGAAAGGTACTAATTGGTTCAGTCTGCATCTATAATTTACAGATCACATCTTCGCTCAGACTAATGATCTCTCTTCCGCTAATGCGCAGTTTGCAACTATTATTGTTTTTTCCACAATATTGATGCTGAATTTCATCCTTGGTCTGATTCCACTTGTCAACAATTTTGCAAACATCGGGGGCTTCATCTCAGGCTTCATTGCTGGTTTTATGCTTCTGTTCAAGCCTCAAGTGCGGAAAGTGCACCACAACAAAAGAGGTATATTTGATTATGATATCAAGCACTCCGTCAAACTTGAGAGGAAGTTGGACAGGCCAATCTCAAGGCTTGTTTCTCTTGGCATTCTCGGCCTTCTGTGAGTCCATGCCATTCTTTTCCCCAAATCCTGCTACGTGTCTTACTCTATGGCTCACATGAAATATTGTCGTAATCCTTCTTCATGCAGAGTTGCAGGAATGGCCATCGCCATTCTTGGACATACAAACATGAACAAATATTGTGGCTGGTGCAAGTATATTGACTGTGTCCCCTCAAAATGGTGGAGCTGCAGTGACAAAACAATGGAATGCCAGGTATTGCATGATATTTACGAGGGAATACCATTCTAATCAATCAATTATATATACCCCCACAGATTCCATGTTGCTGAGAAACGCCTATTTAACTTATTTCTAATTTTAGTAGGATTGCATGTTCTGCCCATTACCAACTAGTGACAACAGTTAGTAAAGATCAGATTCTTGTTTTGTTGTTGCAGACAATGGTAAGTTCTGCACAGTTGACCCTGACTTGCTCCATCAATGGCAAATTTAGAGTTCTGCCCTCTGTTAATGTCTCGCATGCAAGGATTGAAGACCTCTGCAATCTCTTGTGCTCATAAAAGATCGATTCTTTCCATCAAGAGCTAAACATGTCGCGCATACCAGAGAGAATAGTATCCACAGAAAACCAAATTGTCTTGTCTGATCGTGAACCTTTTGTTGCAACTACGCCAGATTGATAGTATCAGACGACCTTACTTCACCGAGATCAGGCCTCTAGCACGAGACATTACTTCAACAAAATCTCGTTTTACGAACTCGTAGAACTGTGTCCTGTCCTTGAGTCGTACCACGATTTATAGTATCGCATGCAAGCCAGTTAACTCAAGAGATGATTGCTTGCAGAACCGCTTTTGATAGTAAATTTCAAATTTTTGCATTTCATTTGCCTCTTCCTTTATCAGAGAGAAACGACACAAGTTGGCGTAAAACTCACTCTTCTAAAGCTGGAAAATGAAAACTGAAACAAATTACAGAAGTAAGAATTATGAATGTATCTAACATGAAGCACAAGTAGTTAAAAGCATCTTAAAAAACAAGGGAAAAAAAAAGAGAGAGAGAATTGTGAATACAATCCTGGATCTTGTAGCATAATGATTAAAGCACTTGGTCTATGAACAAGTCATGGATTCAAGGACAGAAATGAAAACCCCCTCTCCATTTATATTATGTATCCCAAATTAAAAATAAAAATAAAAGTAGAAGAATTCTGAACGTAAAATTATCATCAGCATAGTAAATACAGTTAAAAGAAAAAATTATGAAATAGGAGTTGCACTAGTATAAATCACATAGAAAATTGTTTCTAAAGCCAATGCCTTTTGCATATACACCAAAAATCAGTGGAGTTGCTAAGGAATAAAATATAACCCTACGATATTTCAAACAATTTAGGCATCACGGGGCAAGGTAGCATGAAGCAGTCAATGCTTAACTATAGGAATTTCAGTTTTCCCTTGGCCACAGATGCTTTTGACAGCTGAAGTCGACACGACGCCTGTTCAGCCCCGTCCAATCCAGAGCATGCATCCCTGGACCCAAGAGTCACAGCAAAGTAAAGATATATAGTGCATAGAAATGCGAGGAGGGCAAGGGCAGTCAGAAGAAAACGATGTCTCTGAACAAGGGTCGAACAGCTTCCCAATTCGTCACCTCGTGAGTGTTGTTTCCTAGATGATGGCGGAGAGAATGCAGTCTGCGCCTGCGACCTCCGATGAGGTGAAGTTATTACATTGTCCACAGCCATATATTTGAGCTGCTATGCACACCAAGAGTCAATTCCTGCACATGTAATTACAAAGTAACACATCAAAATGTAGGATCATGTCTAAGACATAAAAGGATTTCAACCATTGTATGCCCGCTTTTTTCATAAGAAGATGGATTAATTTTTCAGAAATCTTAATACTTCAATTACCAAAGAGTAAGTGTCATAAACTATAGCATAAGCAAGCCGATAAATATATCCAACAAATCTAGAGCATCTTCATCTCCAGCACTATGGATTTTCAGCCCATATACAACTAGTGCACTATTAAAAACGTTTGGCGAAAGGCCAATGTAATTATGTCATCAAGTCAATCTTGACAAGATATTACCTTTCCACAAATATACATTGGCTGTGCATCCGTGACCACAGACACATATATACGGCTACATTTTTTTTTTGTGCAGAAAACCAACTAGCAGAAATGTAGGAAGGCATTTGACATAGCTTCTACTAAGGCAGTCTAAGAAACAGTAAAGGAAAATTGAGAGTTGTTGGCAAAACAAGTAGCAAGACTATGAGGTGAAAATGTCAATAACCCGATGCTGCATTTATCTCACCACCCTCTTCCCTTTTCTTGGGAAACTGATGGCATTCAAGATTTGCAATAGTAGTCAGCATTAGCTCATTACATAAAGCACCCCCTCCCCTATCCTTCCTTCCCCTCTAACATAAGAAAATAAAAAGATTTCAACATAATTATCATAGCATAGGATAAGTGGCATGAATAAAAACCTCAACATAGCCCCAAAATCTCATTAAATTCATTGATCTCTTCTGCATATTCCGTACAAACTCTTCATTTTCCCACCGTCTTTCATTCGCTATTGCCATCAAGGCAAGAAAGCTCAAAATACTAACTAATTCAACCAAAAATATGGTGTCAATACAATTCCGCATCATGAATGTTTCGGAAATTTAACCCTATTCACAAAATCATTACTTCCGACTAATTCATAAACAATAAAACGCAATGAACTCCAAATAAACATACGATCAAACGCAGTGGGGATAACCGACAAAACCACACACGCAAGGAACGAAAAACCAACAGATCTAATATCAATCAAGAAAATACCTTCCTGAAGAGGGAACAAAACAAATGCGAACACGGGTTTTCTCGAAACCCAAATGATTGAATTTGTTGCACGACCTATTTAATCATTTAACAAAATCTATACATTAGTTTCTTTCTGCGCTAGCGCTTTTGTAATTCATTTCTTCCGGGCTTGCGACTCGGCTAGATATAAGGAGAGATGCCGGCAACAACGCGCTTCGCACTTTTCAACTGTTGATGTAGAGAGAGAAACAACTAGTGTATTATTTTTAATCTCCGTGACTAAATTAGTTAAGAAATTCGTTACAACTTACAACCCTATTTTTAATCTCTTTTTCCACAAATATTTGGATAATTTGAATAAGAAACATAATTAATATGGGATTTAAACGGTCATTTAATTATTAATTTAACAATTAAAAGTTGAATTTATAGATTGAGATTTTGATATGGTATTGAGATTATGGATTTAAAATTTATAAATTCTAGGATTTTGGATTGAAAAGTTTACAAATCATTAATTAAAAATTTATTTTCAAAATATAATTAAATTATTGTTTAATCATGAATTAATAATACTTCAAATAAATAGTATATATGAAAAAAGAAAATCTAGAAGTTTGGGAGATTTAGCTTTTGAATGTGATTGGGGGCATTTATTTCGTAAGCCACTTCAAGGTTTCTAGGGTCGATTAGATAAAAGGTTTTATAATGCATATGTTTACAACCTTAAAATAAATTATATAAATATGCAAATTTTTATTGTTTGAGGTAGGGGTGTTCATGGTTTGGCCGAAACCGGTCAAACTGGCCGAACCTTATTAATTTGGCCGGTTTGGCCGGTTTGAAATTTAATTTTCAAACTGGCGGTTTGAAAATTTTAAAACCAGATAAATTTGGTTTGGTTACGGTTTGGAGACTCAAACCGGCCGTTTGGGCCGGACCGGCCGTATATATATGTATATATATATATATATATATATAGTATAATAAATTAATATAATTTGTAGCTCATTTGTTAAGTTTCTACTTTTTCATACAATTAACCCATGTTCAAATTTATTGGCCAACATACTATAGTTTAAGTTTTATTTTTTTATTTATCAAAAATAAACTAATAAGTATTAACATTAAATAATATTATTTTATATAATTTCCTTAAGATAAATTAAGCATGAACTTTAAGGTTATAATTTTAATACATTCGACCCATGTGTTTCTTTTGATTTACATTAAATTATAAATAATAAGATTTTTAGAATAAAAATTATATTATTATAAGTAGTAACAAATAATATAAAATAATTAATTTGTATTTAGGCCCTAGTTTTCTACAAATTATAGTAGATTGTTGAAAGTCGAAACATATTTCTTTTCAAACCGTCAAACCGGCCGGACCAAACCGTTTTTATATGGTTTGGCCGGTTTGGTTTCAAAAAATTATTTGGCCGGTTTGATTTCAAAAATTTTCAAACCGTACCTATCGGTTTGGCCGAAGTTTTCCTTCCAAACCGGCCGAACCGGACCGCGAACACCCCTAGTTTGAGGATCATCCGCAAATTTAATAAAAGTCTTATCATTCGAAAACAGTCAAACTAAAATATTTTTATTATTCAAATATTTAATTATATTATCCGCCAAAAAAAAATAAAAAAAATATAATAAAAACTAAAATTGAAAACATAAATAAAATCTAAAAGTTTAAGATATTGTTTAAATTGAATCAATTCAATATTGTACCATAATATCTAAAGATAACGGCATAATATCTATACTATAATAATTATATATAGTTGGAAAAGGAAAACATCGAATTTATTTGGCCAATTCATTATTTGATTGTCTACGCCTTAGACTTATTCTTCTCTGCAGCTTACACGCATTCTTCTCAATCTTCCGTTCCTCCTCGCGCAGCAATAAGGTATGATCGAATCGACCCATCTAAATATGTATATATGCATGCGTTTGCGTGTTTTTCAGGTGGAAATATTTTTTAATTATTTTTTAGGGCTTTAAATTCGGTTGAAGTTGGCTAGAGTTGTACAATTGTGAACCTGGGTTTTTATTTTGGATGCCGATAGTCAATTGAGTTTTCTGTTGATCGATCTTTTTAACTCTGCAGCAGCTGTAGGGTTTGGATTATATTTGCGATACTAGTTTGATAATTGATCGTTGACGTGCTGTATAGAGGAAAGATGTGGGCGGCTTCATGCCTAGCATCATGCTGCGCTGCCTGCGCTTGCGACGCGTGCCGCACGGTAGTGTCGGGGATCAGTCGGCGCTCGGCTCGGATTGCCTACTGTGGTCTCTTCGGGCTTTCGCTGATTGTTTCGTGGATTCTCCGAGAGGTTGCTGCGCCTCTCATGGAGAGCATTCCCTGTGAGTGATTGTTTTGTATCATTGAATTTGATGATTTTTTTTTTTTTGTATAACTAAAATTTATGAAGGTATTATCAAGAATAAACATGTTGATGTAGATAAATTACGATTTTATGTCTCAGCCTCGGTCTTCAGTTTACACAAAAGTAAAGCGGCAAAAGTTTTTCTATTGAATTTTGTGTAAAAGAACTTAATTGTATCGCTGGTCTTTTCATGTTTTAACCTGTTTTCTTGATTTATGTTTTTAAGAGAATTTCTTGCTGTATTGCCTTCTAACATAAGAAACTTGAGTTAATTTATTTCAAACTAAAGTTGAAGTGATAGCGGATAACTTAAAAAATATTTTGAAAGCTTTTTTAAGAAAATGAAGGGAAAGGGTTATCTTTCTTTGACCACCTAGTTTTATTTCACTGTAAACTGACGGCCTGTTGGAAATTTTTTGAAGGGATCAATCATTTTCACCAAACTCCAGATAGAGAGTGGTTTGAAACAGATGCAGTGTTGAGAGTGAGCTTGGGAAACTTCCTGTTTTTCACCATCCTAGCTATTTTTATGATTGGTGTTAAGAACCAGAAGGATCCTCGTGACAATTTGCACCATGGGGGTTGGATGATGAAAATTATTTGTTGGTTCATTTTGGTGATACTGATGTTCTTTCTCCCCAATGAGGTCATTAGCTTCTATGGTAAGCATCTATGGAGCTCATAAGTTTGTTTCATGCTCCCTTTTATTGTGCTGTCTCCTTAAAATCTTAACAGAAGTGGGAAAAGCCTTACAATATGTGTCAATGTTGAATCATTTTATGAAAGCAAAACTTTCTCTTTCTCTTGGACTAACATGTCAATCATTTAACTGCTAAATTGCTCCTATGAGTTATTTGAAGTAAGAATTGAGCAAGGAGGCTTACAAACTGAATTGAAAAGTGTGGACCTTCCTTTTGCTCAACTGCTGGAAATAACTTATTCAAGCTTATAAGCTCTCCATTTTGGGGGATTAGCTTGCTTAGTTTTTTTTTCTTCTTGAATTGGAGCTGCAAGTGGAAGGAATGGGAACACGAGAAATCTCTTCTAATATGACCACACAGAATCATAGCAACTGACTATCTTATTGATAGACTTGGTTATTTCTAGGAAATCAACGACATGCATGCTTATCTAGCTGTGATGATATTCCTTATTAATATATGCTGTTTAATTTGATTTATAAATGCAGAGACAACTTCAAAATTTGGATCAGGACTGTTCCTTCTTGTTCAAGTTGTTCTTCTGCTCGATTTTGTTCATGGATGGAATGACAAATGGGTTGGATATGATGAACAATTTTGGTGAGATTCTTTTTTGTGCAATGACTTCCAAGGTTTGCCAGTTAAAAGGAACATATTAGTAACAATTATTTCCACTGACATATGTGTGTGTTTTTTCAGGTATGTAGCATTGCTTGTGGTCTCACTTATATGCTACGTGGCTACCTTTTCATCCTCTGCCCTGCTCTTCTATCTCTTTACCCCATCCGGACATGATTGTGGACTCAATACTTTTTTCATCTTGATGACTTTGGTCTTCGTTTTTGTGTTTACTATCGTTACGTTGCATCCATCAGTAAGTTTCTGTTCTTTATCTTCTTATATCAAACAAATCTTCCATTAATGAAAAAAATGTGACCATAAACTACTGTTGGAATTGCATGTTCTCTGAAAATTGTTGGATTTAGCTTCATCATTTTGTTGGTGATAAATTGAATATGCTCCTTGCTTTTGATGTAGTTCATATTTTCGATGGTCTTACGTCGGCTTCATAAATGAGGAATTGCTGTCAAACATTGAAGTCTTTCTGAAATATCTCCGATACTAAAAGCAACGTTCTAAAATTATTCAAAAGATTATATCCTGTTGAGTTAATGAAATGAACTTCGGTTTTTGAGTATCTACATATGTGGCTGTATATGGATATGAAAGGTTTTGCCATATCACTTCATGAATTTGTCTGCCATTCTTATGCTTACTGTTTTCCTTAACCTTCATCATCAGCTTCTCTCAGTAAATGTCAAAGTTAGTTCAGAAATGGTAGTCAATTATGCTTACTGTTGTTAGTATTGCAAATCTGCTGTCATTTTTAATATGATCTGTCATGACATAGGTCGGTGGAAGCATCTTGCCATCTTCTGTTATATCTTTATATTGCATGTACCTATGCTACAGTGGGCTTGCCAGTGAACCTAGAGATTATGAATGCAATGGTCTTCACAAGCATTCCCGAGCAGTTTCAACCAGTAGTCTTGCTCTTGGACTTCTTACAACAGTTCTGTCTGTAGTTTATTCTGCTGTCCGAGCAGGATCTTCTACCACCTTGCTTTCTCCTCCAAGCTCTCCCCGAGCAGGTCAGTCATTTTTTCTATTTTTCCATTCTTAGATTTTGAGTGATTTTAACTAGCGAAACTTTCACTTATCCACGGGAATTTTTGTTTGCAAATTGGAGTGATGTTCGGGAATCAAGCAGTGATTCTGATTACACTTTAAAGTTCCTAACTTCTGCATGCTAAAGCAGGCTTTTCTGATAGGAAATGCCTTTGTGTTGCATATTAATTTAGTCTTGTCTGATTTCTAGCTGGCTTCACTGGCAAATTCTCCTGGGAAATGATTGTTTTTCCTCATTTAAAGCGCTAAAACGGAAGTTGTATAACGTTTTTATTTCTTTGCTTTGTGCATAGGTCATGGAAAGCCTTTGCTTCCACTGGACAAGGCAGATGAGCAACATGAAGAGAAAGAGGCGTCAAAGACTGTCACGTATTCATATTCATTCTTCCACTTAATCTTCTCCCTAGCTAGCATGTATTCTGCCATGCTGCTCACCGGTTGGTCAACATCTGTTGGAGAGAGCGGGAAGCTGGTTGATGTCGGCTGGCCATCTGTCTGGGTTCGAATCTTGACCTGCTGGGCTACTGCTGCCATGTTCATGTGGTCTCTTGTTGCACCAATCATCTTCCCCAACAGAGAATTCTGATCTTCTATAGTAATGCAGGCTTACGTAAATATATAATCAACTAGATTTTCACCAGTGCTGTGATATACAATTTGAATACAAGCTTGTAATATACTTTCCCTATTAGCAAGCACAGAATTGGTGAACAGACATCACTGCATAAGATGCTTTGTTGCACTTCTTTCTAAGCAGACTGATTTTTCCATAATTAGCCCTGCTATTTGTATAAATTTTTTATAGATATATTGAGTTATATTCAAATCGTTCATTAAGCAGAATTTAAAATGACTGGGAACTCATCGGATCAGAAACCAGCAAAAGAGATGGAACAATCAAACTTTAGGTCAATAATAAACGTTAATCCACATCCCATCAACATCAAACATATGTATCTTTCACAATCTAAGTATAACAAAGAAAGATTTCCTTGCGTTCACATAAAGAATCGTCAACCTAAACTGTTTACCAGCGTTCAATCTTCGAAATCTCCAGCGTTTTCCAACAAGTAGTTCACTGCTAGTTCTTCATTGCGGTCACAAGCTAAAAATGCCTCAATAACAAGAGCTCTGTCAAATCCCATGGCTTCCATCTACACAAATTATGGCACTTTATTAGCACTCTATGCAAATACTATTCACAAATAAAATACAATAAATAAATGTGTTAAGACATAGTTCCTACTCTTTCGATAGCCTCCTGTTCTGCAGGTGTGACACTAACAGCATGGGGCATGTCCGGCTCAGCCTGATCGAAAATATCCCTGTAATATTTATGAGATGGCTCAGGTTTACAAGCATATTCTGGAAAATGTAGTTCATGTCATCACAAAGGCACATAAAAATGATGTTCGATATTGTAAAACACTATAGTTTGGTCATCTTACAATGGAACCAGAATCAGTCAATCATTTTGCGGATCAAAAAGCCTAGAGCACAGGCCAAGCAGATTTTATGAGAGAGGTGATACAGACACAATAGTGCTTGGGATGTCCGATTAACGGTCCCAAAGAATGAAAACCACCAAATTTCTGAGAAACAGCTCAGAACACAGGTCGACCATAATCCTAATATATATAGGAATACATATTTCTAAAACCACAAATACTAACCCTTCAGAACCATCGACAGGTTCATTAATTAATTGGAGGAATTCTTGATGGTTTTCTTGTATGAGTCTCAGGAGTGAAGGATTTTGTTTTCCAAGCTCCTGAAGCATTGGCTGTGTGATAGAAATAAGTTTAGCACTATGAAAAAGAATCAGTACAGACAAATTTTAGTCACTTGAAGACAACCTGTAGGATTTGTGGATTAGCTTGAACCAGTGAACGCAGAGCTTGGAACTGGATCCATTTAGAGAAACTTTCAATAAAGTGAAATCCCAAGGATGGGTAAGAGGAATATATGATATATTCGGAAATAGGAGTTCATAAATGTGACATACTTAAAAGAACAAAGAACAAAGAACAAAAATAAAACTCACCTGTTGGTTGTTCCTGAGGAAACCAAGGGATCCAGCGCCAGAAACATTCTCCTGGAGAGTTACAGTGGATAATATGAAACATGAGACAAAAAAAAAAAAAAAACATGCACAATAAGCGCCAGCAAGATGATGACGAACCTGAGGAAATAAATTTAATGGGGCTGAGTTTGGTGCTCCTGAAGCCAGCGGACCAGTTGCAACTACAGAATCAGCTGAAGGTTGAGCTAATGGGGCATCAACTTCTGCACCCTCAGGGATTCCCTGGTACCCAGTAAACAGTCAGTGATCATTCCATCCAACATTGATAAAGGTAAACGAGAAGATTAATCAAACCATACTGAATACAAGTAATCCACGGCTCGTTCTGGATTATTATATGCAGCTCGAAGTGCGCGTATAACCATCTCTTTGTCCCAACTACCACCGCCCATATCAATCAGCTGTTGAACTGTCGGCTCAACACTATCGCCAGCAACTAAATTGGAAGCAGCATCCCCGTATGAGCCAGAATTGTCACTGTAATAACAACATAATCATTGCTTTATATTCTCCTAAGACATTATGCAAACATGCGGAAGCACAAATGGATAATTTCCATACTTGGCTGATGGAGCAACAGAAGTTGAACCAGTGTTCTTAGGAGGCCTACATTTTGAAAGTAACATCATAAGTAGGTATAGATAAACGTAAGCAATGGAGCATATGCTGATGTTTTACTAAAACTCACGGAACAGATGGTCGAGCTTCAGCTGAAGGCACAGAATTACTAGCTGCTGCAGGAGCAGAATTACTAGATGCTGCTGCAGTAGAAGCAGGCTGCATAACAGTCAGGTGAGAACGGTCTCAAAACATAACGAACAAAAAAAAGGAAGAACAAAAAGGGAATTTCAAAGATTGCACCTGAGAAGATGTTGAAGCACTTGAAGACAAACTTTTACTCTGCACTCAACAGATTAAACAAAAAAGAATATAAAGAAATAAGGCACTTTTTATCATGGTTTTGAGAATCATACGTTGATCAAGAAGAATGAACAATATAGAATTAGGCCGCACGGTGTAGTACATTTAATCAATGCATAGCAGAAAACATAATACCATGAATAGCACCGTGTACTACTTCAAGACTAAAAGTAAATAAACTTCCAACGTAAAAATTGTTACCTTGCTTAGCATGACAACAAGAAAACCATCTTCGGAGACCTTGTTCCCAGCCAAGGTACTTTCATCTTTTAATACTTTCCCATTATGAATCAACAATTGCTGACCACACGGATAATTATCTTTGCCTTGCACATCTTCAATGCATTTTTTAACTGCCATTATCTAGGAAAAAAGAAAAAAGAATCCAAATCTTGATCAGTCAACAAGAACGAACCAGCTGTTAACAGAACACTTTTCACAACGTCCAAATGTGAACATACAATCAGTAGAAATAACAGATCCACCAAAGCAATCTGTTAACCCTTCAGAATGGAAAAATTCCCACATTCCACCTTGTCATTGAAAGCCCTATGTCAAATTAAATCCCAAACTTCACACCCCACAAAAAGTAAGTAACTTATCAATTTTTGCCGAGCTCTAAAAAAAAGCTTCAAGATGATAACTTTTCCAATCAAACAACCCAAGATTTTAATATAAATTTTTAAGAAAAATAGAAACTTCCTAAAGTTGGATTCCGTCAAGCAATCTCAACTGTTATTTAAATCGTTCCCAGCATTTAACAAATAATTGAATTAAACCTCATCTATGGCTACAGTTACTTCTCCTTCGATTACTCGTCAATACACGCACAAAGGGTCATCATTTAGGCCACATTATCCAAGATAATTTCAGAAATCAGTAAGGAGAAGAAGAAAAATAAATAAATAAATAAACAAAACAACGGGCTACTACTCATTCAGTTGAAGGCTGGTAACAGATGCATACTCAATATGTAACTTCTAAAAGAAATTAAAACAGCACAAAAAAATGCAATTTTGATTACATTCGTTAAAAATACGGAGAAAGAGAGATGTCACTGACGGTATCGTTAGCATGTACGCTAATTTGGAAGTGGCTGCCTTTCAGAGTTTTGACGGTGAGCTTCATATCGGGAAATTCCTCTGAAAAATGTTGAATAATTTAGAATGCTCAAACCCTAGAAGCACACTATGGATCGAGAGAGAAAGAGAGGCCGGAATTGAGGGAACGAAAAAGTGTGCACCAACAAAATCTTGAAATGCCCTGGAGGGTTTTCAATTCAATTTCAGACTCGATTTGACACGCCCGCCCCACGTGACCCCAAATTATTTTCTCATTGCTTTTATTTATTTTAATCAACTTGTATGTCTAAATAAAAAATTACTATGTTAGATCTAAAATATTTTGTCAAAAAAAAATTCACATATAATAATATTTTGATAATATTGTATAGTAGGAAGGGGATGGGGTTGAAGTTCAACTGTACAAATCAACATTTCCAAATGAATTCATTCACATTCTAATTCAAGAAACAGTTTCTTGACCAACCAGTTCCTGAATCCAAGGAGAAAATGCCCCTTTCCTACACTTGTGCTTCATTCACTCATAGTCGTATATATATATACTTCTCTACTCTAATCTACTCCATTCAATGAAAATGAAAATGAAAATGAAAATGGGTGTGAGCCTCCTCTTGGCCCTCTCTCTCTTCATCCACTGCGCCTCCGCCCATGACATCACCCAGATCCTGAACCAGTATCCGGAATTCAGCAGCTTCAACAGCTACCTCACTCAAACCAACCTCGCCGCCGACATCAACGCCCGGCAGTCGATCACGGTTCTTGTTGTCGACAACGCCAATCTCTCTCCTCTCTCCTCCACGCCATCACCAGACACCATCAAGAACATCCTCAGCGTCCACGTCATCCTAGACTACTACGATGTGGCTAAGTTGCAGGGCGCCGGTAGCTCGGCTCTTCTCGCCACCCTCTTCCAGTCGACCGGCCTAGCCAAAGGCCAACAGGGATTCCTAACGCTGTCCCACCCCACCGCTGCCAGCACCGCCTTTGGGTCCGCCATGCCCGGCTCCTCCCTAGGATCCACCGTCCTCAAGTCCGTCGCCTCACAGCCTTACAATATATCTGTCATTCAAATCAGCAGTCCCATCATCCCTCAAGGCATTGACGGCACAAAAACCTCCTCTCCGCCCTCAACCACCCCTAGCGCCGCCAGCCCCCCACTGTCTACAACCACCCCAAGCGCCGCCAGTCCTCCACTGTCTACAGCCCCGAGCGCCATCCCACCACCAACGCCGATGATCAAGGCTCCAGTACCATCCGTTGCTGTATCAACACCAGCATCAAGCCCCCCAACAAAGGTTGATGCTCCAACCTCGGCTGTGAGTGCGACTCCATCGGCCACCCCGGGCTCAGCCCCGACACCCGGCGCATTGGTCGATACTCCTCCGGCAACGTCAGGGACAACTCCAGCTGCTGATAAGCCACAAGGCAAGAGCGCAGCCACGACGCTCGAAATGGGGTTGGCAGTAGCATGCACAGTTGCGTTGTCCAGTGTTTACATGTCAATATCGACATTAATTTGAAAGAATATCAGAATGTTTTTGCAGAGATTTGGCGGATTCTTTTTTTTTTTTTTTTTTTTGTGATCAGGCGGGCAACGGGCAACCCCTCAACTTCAATAAGTTGTTGAAAGTTGTAATTGGACACCTTCACAATAATTTGAGATACAAATATTACATCATCGTGCTTTCGTATAATATATATATATATATTAATTAATTATTCAAAAAAAAAAAAAACTCATAATTTGTGCGTATTATTCAACAACTCAACGTTTGAAATTGAGAGTTGATTCACGGATTTGACAGAACCAGTATATATATATATATATATTTGAATTTTCACTGAAACTAAAATTTTGATTTTTGCAACCTATTTTAGAGATGAATTCCCAGCATTGGAATCCTTGCACCCCAAGTAAATGTTGACAAAATCCTGATGTGTTTCGCCCTGCGTCTCAAAATTGATGGAGTACATGAAATCAGTCACAGCAGCTTCCCACAAATATTTCTCAATTTTAATAGTGTACTCTATAATATTTTTTACATATAGTCCCCTTCATTTTTAAATTATGACAATATATTTATATATATACATATGAGGAGCTGAAAATGAAAATGAGTATAAAATTTTATTAATTTTACTCAATTTCATAATTTTTAGTTATGAAGAATTTAATGAAACCTCCCTAAAAAAAAATTATGGATCTGCCCTGACTGCGATGAAACGAGAGAGGTGATCTTTTGTACTCCCTAAGTCGCGGTTTATTAGACCCTTTTCTTTTTTGCACGAAAATTAAGAGTTGTGAGTATAGAATGAGTTAGTGGAATGAATATTTTATTGTTAAGTGTGAAAATGTTTTCATTTTTGGAAAGAAGTCAATTTAGTTGGGACGCCCGATTTGGTAAGAGGGCCTATTTTGCTGGAACGGAGGGAGTATTTGCCAAGTAATTTTTTTTTCTCCTAATTTTGACTCTTGTAAGTCGTAACAAGAAAACTTGAAAAATGTAAAAATTATAAGTTATGAAAATATTACGTTATAGTCATTACTATATCATTTCATAAGTTTCGAAAATCTGTTTAAAAAATTATGTAAATGTGATAGTTAACCCTTAAATATTGAACCTAATTCCCATCAGAGAAAATCTTTTTTTTTAGACAACTTAAATTCATTACTAATTAAGAACATCAACACCATCAATTGTTTTATACAAAGAAAGATATCTAGTGTTAAGAAGAAGAGATTTCAGGGCAGGATTTATGGTTGGCTAAGCGACCGAAAATGATTAAAAGACCTTAGGAATAATTCTTGAAATTATAATTAATATCTTGATGTTATTTACTTCCGTAAGGAATTTACCCAGGAAAGTAAATGAGTTAAAATCATCAAACGAATCTCAAATCAAAGTTGTAAAAAAATATATTGGTTAAACACAAAATAAATAAAATATTTAAAGCATATATTTAAAAAGTAAAACCAACCAATATAATCATTAGAATACCTGATAAATTAAGCCATGTAAATTCGCTTGAAATTACATAATTAGCCTAATAATGGCTGGATAATGACACTTATCCATCAATACCCTTAAGTTATTCAGAAGAGTAAAGAAATAACATTATCTACAAAACATGATTTCGAACCAAACAATAAGTTATTATCCATAAATTATATTCCTAAGAATAGTTTTTATTGAAGAAAATAATTATAAAAAAAAATAATCCCAAATCTAAACAAACAAATTTGCAGAGGTCACTCATACTCTACCTGGGGTGGGGGGTAGGAAAGATATGTATTAGTAATTAGTAGGGGTGTAAACGAACCGAGCCGAGCCGAGTAGCGAGCTGCTCGAGCTCGGTTCGTGAAAAATATATGCAGTTCGAGCTCGGTTCGAGCTCGTTTAAAATTTGAGTTTTTGAGCTCGAGCTCGAGCTCGAGTTTGAGCTCGGTTCGAGTTCGACTCGAGCTCGGCTCGAGCTCGACTCGCTAGAGAACTTATCAAGCTCGTGAGCTCGAATTCGAGCTCGGTTCGAACTCGTGAGCTCGAGTTTGAGCTCGGTTCGAGTTCGTTTACCTTCAAAAAAAAAATTCCAATAAAATGCAAATCTTATAATATACATACATCATAAATGTTAAATAATTGCAAATAATATAAAATCATTCAACAATAAAGTTTCAATAAACTCAACAAATTTGCTCCAAACAAGTTAAAATTTTCGTAACTCCACCAATTAGCTCCAAACAGATAACAATCAAACTTCACCAAACAAATTAAACATTTTATAAAACCAAATTATTAAAACTTAATATTTATATAGATATAGTAAGTAGATAGTATATAAAATAATCATAACTAATATAGTTTATTTATAATAATTTATATAAATATATA
>JAPKLW010000117.1:135634-182754 GCA_026898455.1 Plectranthus barbatus | reverse complement strand
CATTACAAACATGAAACATTCAATTAAAGCAATAAGATTATAAAAAAGTTTATGTTTTAAGATAAAAATAAAATATTACCTTAATATTTAAAAAGGACTTAGATATAGCGGAAAGTATATCGAATAATCATAACTTATATAGTTCATTTATAATGGTTTATATAGATATATATGTATATGTACATCACAAACAAGAAACATTCAATTAAACAATTAAATTATAATAAAATTTATATTTTTTAAATAAAAAATGATTAACTGAATATTAAAAATATTACTTAGATATAGTAACACAATAATATCGATTAATCATTGCTTATTATATAGATGATTTATAATATATTGTTTGTTTAAGTTTTTCTTAGAATTACAAATAAAATAAATTTGTCATAGAATGGATTGTTTCAATTTGTAAATGAAATTAATTAATTTGATTAAGTTACATATATCTACAAAACTATATTTGAAATAATTATAACTCATATAAATAATTTTCATTGCTAAATTAATATTTATCTTATTTTTTATATAAATTAAGTTTTTTATATGGTATTGTATGTTTAATCATATTATTATTATTATTATTTATAGACATATATATATAGTAATATCAAACAAATATGAAATATAATTATATAATAAAAAAAAAAATAGAAATAAAAAAATATAAATATTAAAATTTAATAAAAAACGAGCTTATAAACGAGCCTATTCACGAGCTTAGTAACAAGCATACTTGCGATCTCTTAAACGAGCTTGTTCACGAGCCTATAAACGAGCATGCTCGCGAGCTTGGCGAACCGAGTACATCCAAGCTCGAGCTCGATTCGTTAACATTAACGAGCTCGGTTCGAGGCTCGAGCTCGGTTCGTTTATTGAACGATCGAATTTCGAACGAGCTTTTCTCGAATCGATATCCGAGTAGTTCACAAGTAGCTCGGCTCATTTACACCCCTAGTAATTAGGGTTATACCCCAAAAGTTAGTTATTAGCAGTTACAACCAACCTATTCCAAGCAAGAATCCGTTATACTCATTCTTATACCACCACCTTTCCTCTTCCTTCTCCTCCGTTTCAGGAGAGAGAGAGAGACATAGGCCTCTGTCTCCTACAAAACACCTACACTCGAGCTCCATTCACACACTCACACTCTCACTACTCCTATAAAATACCTCTATTCCCCATTCTCTCCACTCATCTCATCCATTCCACATTCATATTTGTCTATCTATCTCCTCCACACCAAATATGAATATGAATATGACTCCCACCCTCTCTCTCCTCTTCCTCTTAGCCCACATCTGCAACTGCAATGCCTTTGACATCACCCAAATCCTCAACCCATACCCAAGCTTCAGTACCTTCAACAGCTACCTCACCCAGACCAACTTGGCCGCCGAGATCAACTCCCGGCAGACCCTCACCGTGCTCGTGGTCGACAACGCCAACATGTCCCCCATTTCTGCCAAGCCACTGGATCTCATCAAGAGCATTCTCTCCGTACATGTCCTCCTAGACTACTACGATTTAACCAAGCTGCAGCAGCTCTCCGGCAACTCCGCCCTCGTCACCACTCTCTACCAGACCACCGGCTTAGCACTGGGCCAGCAAGGTTTCCTCAATGTAACCCGTTTGAGCAGCGGCGGCGTTGCTTTTGGCTCTGCAATGCCTGGCTCTGCTCTCAGCTCCACCTTGGTCGGCTCTGTCATCTCACAGCCTTACAACATTTCAATTATACAAGTTAGCAGCGCCATCATGCCTCAGGGGATTGATGGCACCAAAGTTTCTTCTCCGCCATCCAAGTCCCCTTCAGCCACCCCCGCTGCAACCCCGCCACCACCATCTTCCATTGTTGGTGCAACCCTGCCACCAATGACATCCGCTACTGGTGCAACCCCGCCACCCTCACCATTCGCTACCGGTGCAACCCCCCCACCATCTGTTTCAGGAGCAACCCCGCCACCAACACCGTCCGTTGTCGGAGCAGCCACGCCACCAACACCGTCCATTTTCGGAGCAACCCTGCCACCAACAACAACCGTTGCCGGTTCAACCCCGCCACCAACACCATCCGTTGCCAGTTCAACACCGCCACCAACACCATCCGTTGTCAGTGCAACACTGCCACCAACACCAACTGTTGCCGGTGCAACCCTGCCACCAACACCATCCACTGTTGGTGCAACCACACCGCCAACACCATCCATTGCTAGTGCAACTCCGCCACCAACACCATCCGTTGCCAGTGCAACCCCAGCACCTACACCATCCCTTGCCGGTGCAACCTCACCCCCAGTATCATTAGTTAATCCAGCTCTCACAGCTCCGGCAACAGCCCCACCACTAGCAAGCTCAGCCAATGTCCCATCCACAGCTCCAGCAACAGCCCCACCACAAGCAAGCTCAGCCAATGTCCCATCTACAGCTCCGACAACATCGAGCAGCGCCCCTGTTCCATCTCTAGCCTCACCTAGATCAAGCGTGGCTCCAGTGCCATCAAGCGGCCCAACAACCGAAGCTGGACCAACCATAGCCCTCACTCCTTCCGCATCATCAGCCTTAACTCCAACAGCAAATGCTCCAGGTCAGGCTACAGAAGCAGGCGGATTAGGGGAGCCAGCAGGAACAACTCCAGCTGCAGAGAAGCCTAAAGGCAAAAGTGCAGGGACAACTCTCCACGTTGGCCTCGTAGGTGTATTCGCAATGGTGTTATCCACTCTTTACCTGACAGCAACACATTGATACAGCAGCAACGGGTATCAAAATGTTCTTGCGACTCTGTTTTTCTAGAGCCGTTCCAATTTGTCAGATCATTCAAGAGGTGGGGAGCCCCTCAACTAGAATAAGTCGTTGAAAGCTGTGATTTTTTCCTTGATGGCATTGACAATAATCAACTTCTCTAAACTAAAGACTTCCAATTTTTCTTTTTAATTGCTTGCATTCAAATCTTTGCGCCTTTGACCCTTCTTCAAACAAGATCTTCTATTGCTAATAATATACATCCCACATGTATATATTGCAAGAATAGGACATGAAACTTTGTTCGAAATGAGAGAAATCTAAGGCAGTCAAGAAATATAAGATGATCAACACATGATTTAAATATTGACATGCCATATTATATAAGTCATATTGCATAAGTTTATCGGTACACCCTTCTATGACTTAGCGTATTGATAAATTTGAAATCAAATATGCAGCATTAGATAATAGTCAAGAGCTGAGCTGCAAAAACCTTTGTGCCATGGGATGCTTAGCCTCTGCGAGCTGCTCAGGTTTCAAGATTTCAACAATTTCCCCATCTACAAGAAGGCACACCACATCCGCAATCCTTTGCATTTGTTTGATGCTGTGAGATACCATAATAATGGTCATTTCCCGATCTTTCTTCAGCCTCACTAGAGCATCTTCTATGTTCTGAGTTGATATTGGATCCAATGCACTCGTTGGCTCATCAAGTAGCAAAACCTTCATGAAAAAAGAATTTTTGATTAAATAGAAGAATATTATAAATATTAAGAGAACCATCACTTCAGGCTTCAGAGTTCCAATAGGCTCATTCTGTCACCTCTGGTTCATTAGCCAAGGTTCTCGCAAGAGCCACCCTTTGCGCTTGACCAACGGATAACTCACCGCCAGGCTTGCTGTAGAAAGAGGAATCCAGATCTGCAAGAGATAGTAACTGGCAGACCTCATCTTCATTTAATTTTTTTCCTTTTAACTGTGGTCCATAACGCACGTTGTCTGCAACAGTTCCTGGATTGCAAGATAAATGAAGACATCAACAAGTTTCCCATGTTACTTTATCTGCAACAAACCGAGAATGCTAAACGAGTTTTATTAACTTCCCACCACAAATATCAACTTCATTATCAATAGTTCGATAGAGACCACCATAACCAGGGGCGAAGGCAGCCCCGGGCTCAGGGGGGCTGCCGACCCCCCGGCGGCCGGAATTTTTTTTTTTTTTAGTTATATTTATAAGACTCGATCTAATCGTTATTTGATCGAGCCCCCCCGAAACATGGTCGAGCCCCCCCGAAACTTGAAGTCTGCCTCCGCCCCTGACCATAACTATATGGGAGAATGTATAATAAAGCCAGCCCTGGAACCAGCTTACTGCGATTCTTCACACATGAAGAGCCAAGTTTAGAGTTGTGGACAAATTTACATGAGTTGTGGAAGTAGATTTTGCTTTGCCTTTCTTTGTGATTATCAAAACCTCATTTTCGAGTTTCATTATCATTCTTTTGTACAGAGCCCTTAACTGATTGAGTTTTATGATTACATTGCAATATTGAAGAAAAAGTACAACTGATCTCGTTTCATGATCATCTTGCAAACAACCTAAGCTACTGCAGACTCATGCAAATCTCCTTCAAATCAAACAAATTGTTAAAAACAGGTAACAGAGAAGAGAAAGCTGGGTTACACACCTTCAAACAGAACTGGAAGCTGGAATAGCATACCCACTTTTCGACGAAGAGTTGGGACATCCAGTTGACAGATATCCACGCCGTCCAAAAACACTGAAGCAGGCGCAGGCTCCCATAACCGATTGAGGGCCCGAAGAAATGTTGATTTCCCACTGCCACTCGGCCCAATCACTCCCATTATCACTCCTTTGGGGATGTCTAGGCTGATTTTATTCAGTATTCTCACATCCTTGTCTGAGATTTTTGTCAGGTGCCTCACCTCGATTTTCATTTCTGGCGAGTGCCCATTTTCCAGCCCTAACAGACGCTCTTCTCCTCCATCCACTGCAGGAATTCACAAAAACTCTAGAACAATTTCAAGAAATTACAAAAACTCTGTTCATCCACCACAGTAATTCAAGAAGAATATCAAGATGCCACAAATAGATCCTTTCCCACATTTCGTTGCAGCAAAATAATTCACTATTCTACATCATTTTAAACTCCTTATCAGGTTATTCACTATTCAACTTTCTCAATTCTAAACCCCCCCCCCCCCCCAAAAAAAAAAAAGTAGATGATGTTCTCCTCCATCCACCGCAGCTACTCACAAGTTCAAGAAACCATACAAATACAATAATTCTTTCAACATTCCATTGTTAATAGAACAATCAACATTCTGCATGACATGATTTTCAAATCCAAACAGATTATTTCATGATTAACTCCTTCAAGAACACTTTCAAGAAACAACAAGAAAGCCTTTTCAAAATTCTAATGAAAAGAAAACGCGAGATACATTTGGCCCAACAGATGATGTCCTCCTCCAACCACTACAGCCATTTCATTCAAGAACAACTTTCAATAAACAAGAAATAACATTTCCAGCATCGCAGCGGTATATCGAAAGAAATTTAAAGTAGGCTTGAATTAAATGTAACCTTCAAAAGCTTCCATTTGCAAGAAAGACAGAGCCTTAGTGGGAGAAAGACTGGATTTTTCAGTCTCTATAATGACTTGTGGAGCAAATGCGGAACCCAGTTGAAACCTTCCCGAGATAAAAATTGAGAAATCGAGTGGGCAGGAATCAAGAATTAGACTGGCCACAAAGTTGATAAAAGTGTAACAATCACGCACTAGAATTGCACTACTTCTTGCAAACAATAAACAAGAAAAAGTTATACCACTTAATAAGACCAAAGATAACAACCATCACATTCACATATATCTTTTATATATTAACATAAAAATATATCAAAAGTATATCAAAATTAATAATTTTTTATTCCCTATAAATAGAGACTAATTTTGATATATATATTTTTTCTTTTTAAATTTATGGAGTATATATATATACTCAAATAAGATAAATTTTTACTTAGACAACCAAATATTAATTCAACTTGCTTCTAATTTGTATATTGTTTATCTTTTTATAATTAATTGACAAGTTTATTGCTTGAATAAAGTTTTGTAGTTAGATTTATGTAGCTAAAAAAACTTAGTTTTATATTTATATAATTAAGAATGGGTAAGATTTCTTAAAAGGTTACTAAACTATTTTAATTGTATTAAATTGGGTACTAAATTTAATCTACTAACGGCTTTATAATTTATATATATTTTAAATTGTGTTTTATTTTAAAAATAAAATTAAATAAAAGAATTATATATATAGTGTGGTTTGGTGGTTGTGGATAAACTTTAGAAAAATGTAGTGATTAAGTTGGAGTGATAATTGATGATGTAAAAGTGAGAGGAATTAATAAAATATTATAAAGGTTGAATGGTTGAGTTGGTTGCTGATAGTTCGGCGCCTTTTTTGGTCGAATTGAGTCCATATAGCCCACAAATTACTTGTTTCTCTGTATCAAATAGACCAAAAATCCTAAAAATATAAAGATGAGGAAATGCGTAATTATATTATTTTCAATCATAAGACATCGATTGAGGAACTTGTGAGGAATATGGATAACTTATAACCCTTATCTTCATTTAGTCATATTGTGGTTTCCAGATTGATCAAAGCACCTAACAAATAAATGCATTATTTGAGGTTATGATGATAGTCACATATTGATATTTTTTTTTCATATTTTCGGTGTAATCTTTCACAATTTTCTAACTTGTAGAGAACTTTTCTGTGGATCCCTACCTACTCATATATTGTAAGAAAATTAGGATATGGTGGTGCTTGACCGAGTGCTGTGTTTTGAATATAGTTTATACAAAAGTGTTGGGCTTCTTTTAAGAAACAAATTTGTATTTTCTACCTCCCAATCATTTTCACAAGTGTAAATTCACTGTAATTTTTTAGTACACTTTTCTTTAATCTTTCAACACATTTTCAAAATACAAAAACTCATATACTTCCTCCTCCGTCCATTAGATTAGTCCATTTTAGTTTCGGCACAGAAATCAATATTTGTGAGTGTAATACAATTAATATTTTATTGATGTGAGAATTTTTTTTTCCATTTTAGGAAAGTGAACTAATTTGATGGAACAGACGAAAATGGAAATATAAACTAATCTAACGGACAGAGAGAGTAACTTTTTCATGAGCTCTTTCTTTCGGAAAAAAAAAAGAATAAATCAAAATAGCTTCACTTTTTTGGGAAATTCTCGATTTCTTTCATCTATCATCATCATGTCCAATAAAAAATGTTATTCTAGACTCATTTGCTCACAAATGAAGTCCATAAGAATGAGGTCAAGTTCAATAACAAATGATCCAGACATCAAATGTAAAAAGATGATGAAAATCTCTAAGCACAAAGTGGACCTTGAATCAAAATAACTTTTTACCATAGTTGTACTGATTCTTTCACTTTCATTGTTTAATTGTAAGTATCATTTATTTGATTCCTTTAATAAAATAATATAATAAATCTCACTTTTTATGTTAAAATTCAATCAAACCTAATGGAGTATCCAACAAAAATGAATAAGTCAAAGTAGCTGACCAAGATATTGTGATGGATGTCTTCAGTTGGACTTGGACATCATCTCCCATACCATATGACAAAAAGAGGATTTCTAGCTATCCAATCATCAGTTATTTAATTACATAAATTATTAACTGTTTGATTATCCATAGACCATCCATTAAATTTTTTAAAAATATGAAGCATTCACCAACCTCAAATTTTCACTTGAGATGGCATTGTTTGTTTCCTTTCCCCATAAAAAGAGACCTCATTGGCTCAGAAGTAGAAGTAACATATATATTAGTAATAACTTTTGCCAAAATATAAAGCTCACAAATCATTACCCACCAAAATCCAAACAAAAGTTATTTTTGGCTTAAATTATGTGTAGAATCTTATTTCTCAGACATATCATCCTTCCATATGAAGAAATTTATGCTGCCAAACTGTTTTTCTTGCTGCCATGCCCAGATTTTATTAACATCTTTGCTCAGGCTACAACAAATAAGAAAATCATGTTTATCTAACATTAAAATAGATTTATTCCTTTGAGAAAAATTATATCTTTTTAAATCTTATAATAGTTATCTAAAATCTTGTTTATAAATAGACCTCTTCTTTCTCATATCTTTCACTATATATATATATATTTTAAAATCTTTTTATATTTATCTAAAATCTCTGAAAAGTTTATTTCTAAATATTAAAATAGATCCGTTCTTTATCATATTAAAGACAAGAAAAATGTGAGAAGTATTAGAAGAAAAAAGGCACAAGCTAGTCACGAACAAAGGTGATACATTTGAAATCAAAATCAATTCATTGGTCGGAAATACTCAAATTTAAGTAGGCGAAAATGTTTATTCACATTCTATTTGCAACCCAATCTTGTTGATTTCATGAATTGAAATCAATCTTACTAACTCAACCAAATTCTTTGAGCTCGACGAACTCATGGAGAAATCATTTCGCCTAATAAAACTCCTCACTTTCCATTCAAACGTACATAATAATGAAGTAAGAATTCGTTTATTTTTATCATGGAATTTGTTTCTAATTAAATGGGGATAAAATGTCAAAAAAGAAAAAAGACAAAAGAAGGTTATATATATGTAATATAGATATATATATCCACGAATACAATATCATTTGGTACAATGAATGCATATCTATAATTCTATATCATCGTTTGACGAATCAATCTTAATTTTCACTTTAAGATAATGCATGCTAAAAACTATAATACGTATGAAGTTTATATATTTTATTTTAAATTTTTAAGTTATTAAATTCGAAAGTTTTATGAACAAAATAATTCTAGAATTAAATATTCAAGTTTATTTTAGGCCAATTAATAAGCATGTATATGTACTAATTGAATAAATTATAACAAATATTACAAATCAAAACATATCTACTTTTCTAAAATAAAATTAAAAAATTCTTTGAAATTTGTTTATTTAAAACAAAATAACACTTTTACTTTCTAAACGGACAGAAATCGAAAAGAGGGAGAACGAAGAGAGAGAAAGGGAGTATCGAAGAAGAGAGCGATCAGAGAGAGAAAACAAGGAAAAAGGGGTCTTCTCAATTTTCTGATTCAGAATCGTTTTGCAAGAAATTTTGAGAGTGAATTAGAGAATGCGAAGCAAGAATTTGAAGCAATGCTGGGAGAAGCTTCATGGGTTTCAGAGTTAGCAGTTTACAGAAAACGATTGAAGGAAAATAAGGCTGAAAGTGTTTATGTGATTGAGTTTTTGCGGTGAATCTGAATTTTGGGAGCTTCAATAAGGTCAGCCCATTTGTTTTGTTGTTTATTTGAACTCAAATTTCTGTCGAAGTTTGAATCTTTATGTTCAGTTGATTCAATTTTTTTTGTTCAAGCTTGAATTCTGAGCGTAAAAACCTGAGCTTGAAGTTCATAACTCAAGCTTGAATCTTTCATTGAGGGAGTGGCATTTTGGTTATTGTTGAATTTCTATAATACAGGTGAAAATTGTGGGCGGTTAACTTGGAGTTGCATGGAGGTATCCAATTTTCGGGATTTAGTTCAATAAAGGGTTTCTTTGTATTGTAATTATAATTTTGCGGTTGATGTTGAAGAATTTGAGAATTTTCTTGAATTTGGGGTTTTGGAGGGAGACTCATATTCAATTGTAAGTTTGAGATCTCAGGGCCTGGACTCTACCCTCAAATTACTGTAGTGCATAAAATTGTTGTTTTGGAAATGAGTTATAGTTTTGACATTGTTAGGGTTGTTTCCAGAGGGATTAGATGTTTGGAAAATGGGTTTTTGGAGATGTAGCAGAAAAAACCCTAACTGGTTTTGAAGGTTCTGTAGGGCTGTGTACAAGTGTGTGGTTCTGTTATATGGATTTTTATTGTTGAGAAGAAGAGAGAGAATAAGGAGATGAAACCACCACATCACCATTCGCGGATCAATCTTGCTGAATTGAAAGCTCAGATGGTAAAGAAACTAGGGCTAGAGGGGTCAAAGCAATATTTTTACTTCCTGAATAGGTTCTTGAGTTTGAATTTGAGTAAGGCTGAGTTCAATAAGCATTGTCTTAGAATTATTGGTCGGGAAAATATTCCACTTCACAATCAGCTCATTCATTCGATACTGAGAAATGCTTATAGTGCAAAAGCCCCAACGCCAGCTAATCAGAAAGATGATGTTTTGAAACATGGCATACAACTAGGTGGCAAGGATATATTGGCTGATTGTTACCAGCAAAATGGGTCCCACACCAATGCATCCCAGGTTTCTGGTTCACCATGTTTATCAAATGGAGGTGATATGCTGCCTCTCTCACCCCGAAAGATCAGGACAGCTACCCGTGATCGGAGAACTGGCGACCGTCGTAGTGCACTTGGACCTAATGGGAAGGCTAGCCTTGCACATCAGCTGCCTGCTGCTACCCGGTCAAGTGACTTTAATGTTGTATTGGAGAATGGGGATTTGAATCCATCTGATATGGGAAGGCCACTGCAGCATCATCAAGGACTCATGCAGCAATCAGGGAATGAAAATGAGATATTGGTTTCCAGTGCAGCTAAAATGTCCACCATTAGGAGATCTCCGGATGTTTCTGTTCCTTCATGTAGCAAAGACCAGACGGAGTTGGTACCGAGAGATGATGGGAAAGAGGCTTTTTCCAGGAGTCAACTTCAAGCCCCCCTTGGGGTTCCATTATGTCCTGTCAGCATTGGTGGGGCACGCAGGGCCCCGTCTCTATTGAGCAGCAGTAGATGTATTGACGCATCCAATAATGGTGCTTTGTTGGACAGTCTAACATTAAGGGAAAGGATGCAGCAGATTGCTCTGATACAGGGTCTTGAAGGGGTGTCGGTGGACTCTGCCAACATACTGAACCATGGTTTGGATGCTTATATGAAAGGATTAATTAGGTCTTGCATTGAGCTTGTCGGGTCGAAATCTGGACATGAGTTAATGAAGAATAATGCAAACAAGCAATCCGGTCATTTGAAGCTTGTTAATGGTGTGAAACCAGGTCATCAATTTCAGATGCTGCAGCATAATGGAAAGGCTTTGGAAGTGCAAGAACAAAAAACCCACTACCCCATCTCCTTGCAGGATTTCAGAGTTGCCATGGAACTGAATCCTCAAATACTTGGTGAAGACTGGCCATTGTTGCTGGAGAAAATATGTACACATGCCTTCGAAGAGTAGCATGGAGCACACATTTTTGGTTTACAGTTGTGAGGATGGTCCTACTGGATCGAAGGGGCATGCTTCGCGCTGCCAATCTTATAGCCCTGTTCTGGATTGATAGATCTCATTCACGGCCTTTGGAAGGCCATAGTGCTCCTAAAGTATAGATACTGAGTCCAGGATGACAGGGCAGAAGCAGGGAATCTTTATTCCATTCTGCTTGTGATTTTCTTCAATTTGAAGAACCCATCATCGGCCACCACTATGATGAGCTGAATACACAAATCTGGTTGCGCTGTTGTATGATTAGCTTTATCCCCAGTTCAATTTTTTTTCTTTGTCCTGTAATTTACAGTGAGAAATTCTCAAACAGTTTTGCAGGAATAATGTGTGTAGTTCAGTGCTTTAGTGAAACAATGGTGGGATTGCATGATGCAATAGTCATGTTTATGTACCATCAAGATTGGTTGGGAACTTAATATTAACAATACAGTTTAATCAGTTGCTTCAATTTTGTTATTTTCTTTTTTATAAACATCTTTACTGCTCTCGGACTGTGTACCTTCAACTTTGGATGATAAACCCCACATACTTGTGGGTCAGAACATATTCATATGTTCAACACTGCTCTGATTTTGGCTTGGAAAAAGCAGTTGTTCTTTAATATAGGGCCGAGGATGGTCTTCTGAAATAACTGATAGCATCCTTACAGAACACTGATGAGAAATGCAGTTTTTGCACAAAAAGTAGCTATCATTGGTGAAGTAGTACAGGTTTGGTTTGGTTGATTTCAAGCTTTTCACTTGCTTGTCTTATAAATTCTGCCATAGTCACTAAAGTAAAAGTCTTGTTTCCAAAATAATATTGGCAGAAATATAAGTTTCTTGTTTGATTGCGTTATCTTGATTAGATCTCCCAATCATTGACATTAATATCATTGCTTATGAACTGGATTTGCCTTTTACTTGACTGATATGGAACACATGCATGATATATGCTAAATTCATGTCCGCCAAAAATATATCCAGTAAACAGTTGATTGGGCAGTTCTTGCGCTATTTGCTGCTTCGGCTTCTGCTTCTTATTGTAATGGTTGGATATTTCAGAGAATGATCCCAATACTTCACCTCCAAAAGCTTAATGGCTCCCTCGATAGGTAGGTTCCTACTTTCATAAATCCAGTTTCTCTGTTATAATATGTGGCAGGTTGCATTGCTTCTTGCTCACTGGAGTGCTCCCTCGGCAGGCTGAAGATGTATAGATGGTATCTTTTTTCTTGTTTCTGGATTAATTCGTTGCTATTTTCGATAAGTCCTCTGTAGGTCTTGAATTTTATTATGCTGATGCGGGGTGGATTCTTCTGTTAATTCATGAACATGTAGTTGCTCAAATCACAGAGATACACTCTGCTCTCTAATGATGTGTATGGTATCATACGGCTTTCTGCATCATGCATATACCGTTCCCAGATTGCCATTGCTAAAGGGTTGTGTTTTTACTTTCTTGGTACTAATCTTTCTTAACTGTCAAACTCATCTGAAAATGTGATGCCTTCAAGTTCCCAATACAGGGCTATTATTAGTAGCCATTGTGAATCATGGTTTATTTACGGTGTTCATGACTTTCTATCTTATTATTTAGCTCTGAGATTCTATGAAAAAGTTTCTATCTTCACCACGTCTGTTAAGCTTGTTTATTCAGATAATTACCATCATGAATTATGATACAGTCTTGAACTCTCCATCCCCAAAAACTGAGATTTTGAATGGAGTACCCGCCACTTGCTCTGACTTGGGAGAAGTTTCAGTTCAAATCTTTCAGACACTAGTTAACTGTTGGGAATTGATTGTTTAGTTGTCGGATGGTCGCTCCGGTCGTGTTCCCAGAGGTATGTTATGGATGTGCATTGATGGTGGAGTTGGATCTTGTATGTTGGTTTTGTGTTGTTTCATGGTTCTATATTTGATACTTCTGCTTTTGAGGTATATTTCTTGTGTTGATGATTAGTAGATTTTGACTCTATCCATTTCATCCTTTATGTATACAATCATCAATTCTTTCTTTTTTAAAAATTATTCTTGTTTTCTTTTTTCTTTTAAAAAAGACAAGCAGAAGTAAAAGAGAATGAATACACGGCAATGCAACAAATTAGCAATTCCCAGATAAAGAATCGCCGTATCTTCTCTCTTTTTATTTCGGTGAGAAAAAAAGGCTCTTTATTAGCTTTTATTTGTTGGACTGTGACAGCCAACCAATACAACTTAGCCAGAATTTGTGTGTGCGTGTAAGAGAGAGAGAGAGGTGGTTTTCTGACTGTAAAAACTCCTTTCAGGATGGATGAAGGCGAAGCCATATTTACAAACGACTTCACTGCAATAATGAAGTCATCACAAGCTGAAAGTGAATGTGAAGTAGTTGCATATTTGTCATTTTTCTGTAAAAACTATCAAAGGGGAGAGAGACCATTATTGTAGCTGCCCTGCTGCAGCCGTTGTTCTTTCCTTACTCAGCTTCCATTTATCGACACCGCGGGAGCTGCTCCGCCGTGGCTGGACCATGGCAAGTTCCTCAAGAACCATCTCTTGCGCTTGCTGTGGCTCGACATCACTTCTGATTCCGTCTTCTTCAGCATCTCCCACATAATCTGCACATCCTCGTATCCACATGTTTGAATGTCATCGTGTAGTTTCAGCAGTCCCTCGCCTGTACCCAACCAAAACACAACCATGAACACAAGATCCACAAACACGAAGCAACACAAACATGAGAGCATACACAAGTTGACAAGGGTGCCAACTTTATTTTTTAATTATTTTTTTGAAGCAAGTTTTTATCTCCAATCATTCTCAGGCTTTAAGCAAGGAATCAGATTCTTTGGGGTAAAAGTAAAACCAATTATAGTACAACCCAAGGTTACATCGATGCTTCCATAGCCTTATCCTATTAAAGTTTCCAACCCCACTTCAAAATGGTCAATTTTCTGGAGGATGACAAACCTCAAATAGTTAACGGACAATCAACATCCCTCTCAGATGGCCCTAATGAAATTATGCCACAAAAACATGGAGAAAAAAATTAAGGGAAAGCAAAGCAGACAATATTGAAAGAAAAAGGAGGACAGTGGGACAATACTAAGGTTATTGGCATAATTTAATGTGTTTGAAACTTTTGAGTGGAACTAGCACAGTGGCTATAATCAGCCATAAGTGGAATCTTAGTAAACATTTAGCATATAATATATAATAAAGAATCCAAAACCATCATTAGTGCGCCAATTCTTTGTTTTAAATGGCTAAGAATGCACTAATGAACAAGTGGATGACAAGAACATAGGAAGATAAGCCCTGCCAAAATTGTGTCGAAATCAAGAACCTATCCACTTCGTAGATTCTAAATACCTATCATCGGTTGGGAAGTTATAATGACTGGATATCACCAATCTCTGCAGTTAGCTACAAACAATATTCATTCTCATCATCTTCTCCATAGCAATCACAGTAGAGAAAACTAGTCGGAAAGCATAACAAAGCAACCATCGTCGTCAATGAACCTATCACGCTCAATCGGCAAAGAACCGGTGAGGGTGGCCATCAAGAAACCTTATGCAACACAAAAGTTGATCCACTCAAATTTTTACAAGAAGGGAAGATTTGACCAACTTACTTTCGGAAACAGACAAGGCATAAAAAACTTAAAAGAGAAAGGGTCCCTTATTTGCAAACTATGTAAAAATGTGCCAAGGAATATGAAATCTCATGAAAGAAGGTTTTGTAGAAGGTACCCCAGTTGGATATAATATCAACTGTTTCTTTTGCACATAAAAACGCGACTCTATTTAAATGAACGATGAATACTACACCTGAGAGAATATATCTATATCCTCGAACAACAAAGAAAGTGATTTCTTTCAAACGTAACTTTCATATATAAAAAAAAAACTACACTTCACTAATCCTAAATTTGCACTCAAATATACCATATTATTTTCTTCCAATGGTGTTGCATAACTAAACAACCCAGTTTGTAAAACTTAAAATTCTGCATCCCCTAGACTAGAGCTAAATTATCCCTGAAATATATCCAAATCCTCGCAGAAAACCATAAAAAGAAGAATCAAAGAAGCAATCATGAAACTGGAAAACCCACAGCTGTTACTTCTACCTGCTACGCGTAAAAAATGATCAAAATCGCAAATTAATATCATGACCATATCGGTAAAAAAAATAAAAATAGACTAAAGTTGAAACAACTTTTCAATCGTTCTCGCTAACGGCACTACACCAAATCATATATTCATGTTAGCGCCCCAAATGATTACTTCAATCACTCTCGTGTCACGGCACCAAATTGGAGCGACCGAATCCCTTTCTGAGCAGACAAATAATTTTTAAAACCAACAATTCATCAAACCGTGACTACACTCAATACTATCAACGTATCTCGAGAGAGAGAGAGAGAGAGAGAGAGAGAGAGGAGTTTCACCGTTTTTTCGGGCTTTGACACGGGCAGAGACAGCAAACCAAGCCCGTCGAACAGGGAAAACAATTTTATGCCACCACTCCATCACCTTAATCTTGACCTTCCGCCGCCGGTTTCCGCCGCCGAGTCGAGATAACACCCTGAACCCGGCCAGAACTGAATCCTGAATCCCCGCTTCAGCTAGGCACAACAAAGGAGTATATGAACATGCAGGGAGAGGGAGACAGAGAGTGTAGAGAGAGAGAGAGGAAATTTAGTTGGGTTTGAGTTAAAGCGATGCCTTTAGCCGTTACGCCACTCACGAATCCTTTTAATACGAGTCACCCCCACCGACCCGTGACACAAATACCCCTCCCTTTTTTCTTCATTATTCATTAATTATTATTATTATTTTTTTATAAAGTATAAACTAAATCACCCCCGACACGTGGATCATGTTTTCTCTTTTCCTTTTCACATGATATTTATTCACCCGCAATTAAATTACATTTTTTATTTTAATTTTTTTAGGAAAGAAATATTAATTATTGTATATATTTATAAACTTTAAGTAACTGAAGACGGTGATCCAAACATTTGAAATAAGATTTAGCGTATTTTAATAAAAATGTCTGTAATTCTTGAATGTTTACTTTCGTCGAAAAAATTTATTGTAAAAATTAATTAATAATGATTTAAAGGTTATTAGCATCTTATTACACATAATTTGACTTTGATTTGACAAGCGTTGAAACGTGTCGCCTCATAAGTGGGCAGAATTTCTGCCAGACATTTGTTCTTTATTTTTATGGGCGGTTTGACTCAAACCCTTTTTATCTCAAAATTAGAGATTATTTATTTTATTTCGTTTTCGCTTTTTGATATTTATTTATAATCATATCTCCCATTTGAAACATCAAGGTACTTAAAATTAAGTTTAATCAAATTCACAAATTAAATCATTAGATGTGGTATATATTTATTAAAACCATCCGGATACGAAATTATTTGGTGATTTTAGAAATAAAACCTTACCAATAAGATTTAACTATAGCAAACAAGTGGTCACTTTTGAGGCAGCTTTGAAATGACATAGAAACTCGATTTGAATAATTGGAGATTTTTATATGCGTTTGTATTCTTTCTTTGTTTGTTATGTATGAATTTCTATTTCTTTTATTCATGATTGTAGATAACTTAAAACACTATTTGAATATGCATAGTTCTAATATGCTAATAATATTGAAACTTAAATCATAATAAATTGATTATTTATAGAAATAGAAATAAATTCAAATATATAATGACTCGCACATCATTAATTAGTTCATTCTCAAGGAGGACAAATTGGGTGTCGTCTCTTACATCATACTAAGATAAGTACGTAATTATTTGGATAAATGGGTTAATGGAAAAAAAATACCTATGATAAAAGTCAGACGGCTTTTTTTTTAAAAAAAATAAAAAATTAATATAAATTGAACACGTAACTATATGGGTTCGTAAATTATATATGTTGACTTGGTTGACTTCTATCATTTAAATTATTATTATTATTTTGATAAATATCATTTAAATTAATTGTTTGTCACCAATTCTACCATCGCCGCCTCGGCTGAAAATTAAACAAATAGCTTCATACTTTAATCACGCGCGTTTATTTTTTAAGAATTAGTTAAGAGTTACAAACTGAACATTCATTTGATAATATTTGAATTGAGCTCCAACTTGAACTCATTCAATAAAAAGCAAAACAATCAAATATAAAATAGTTTTTTTAAGTAGGATTACATGTATTAAACTCACGTAAACACCTAGATGTTCATGGAAAAGCTCGAATTTATGACTTCTTGGTCTAGACAATATGCTTGTACCACTACATCCAAGCGAGGGAACAATTAATTGAGTGTGAATTGCGTTTGATTTGACTAAAGTTGGTTGAAACTTGATTCGATAATTAATTCATGCAAAGCTCAAATATAATCTTCTAATCTCAAATCATGTTTGAACAAATCTAGATCGAATTCATTTAATATTGAGTGTTTGTTTCACAGTTGATACGCCCCATTAAAAATTAAAAAACACATACTGTATGAATTGCTTTCTTATAATAATAATAATAATAGATAAATGATAGTAGGGAAAGCCAACGAATCTGGGGTTGCAAAGATATTTTGAATATTTGTCTCTATAATTCGAATTAGAATTGGCGGTTGATGGGTGTCGGTAAATTTTTGGACCACGTGAATTTCAATGAAATACTGAAAGGGACAATTCTACATCCCAAATTATTATATTATTTTGTCTTATATTCAATTATTCATTCTACATAATATACTGCAACAAAATCTTTGCCACCATAACTATTTCGAGTTTTTGAAAAAGTAATTTTTAAAATTGACAAGAATTGCGAAATTGTCGCCACTTTTCGTCAAAATCTTAACCCTCTAAATCTCATGATCGAAAATTTGGTTCCTATACATCATAGACGCTTCAGGTGACTATTAGATGATTGAGCTAAATAATTAAAGAGAATAAGTTTGGCTAATTAATAAAATACAATAAAATGTGAATAAGAATTATTATAATCAGTTGAATTTTATAGATAAATTGAAAATGCGTATATGCTTAACAAAAAAAGAAGAAAAAAATGAATTGAGTGGTCAAAATTATAGTTAAGAAGTCATAATCAATAATGAAGATTTAGTTGACTAAGTAAATACTGCCGCACCTGTTCCTTTCTTCGCCAAACTAATAACACTACACAATTCCTATTTCAACTCCACCCATTCTCTGCCACTACACCAATTCTCTCGGCCATTCTTTTCTAACTCAAATATAAACAAATTATTTATATTTACACAAAGTTAATGCCACCCTCCTCAATGCAAAAACATTAATAAAACATAATAGTGAAACATAATACTCCCTCCGTCCCGGTCAAATTGTCCACATTTGACCGGGCACGATAACCAATGCATGTGAGTGGTAGTGGGAGTTAGTGGGATGAATATTTTATTGATGAGTGTAGAAAATTTGTTATTTTAGGAAAGTGGACTAATATTGTGGGACAAACGAAAAAGGAAATGTGGACAATTTACTTGAGACGGAGGGAGTATTTATTGATTAATAACATTCACTGATATATATCGAAATTGGGCCTAGGCCCACTCGCATTAATGGTGGGATGGATATTCCCTTTATATCCACCGCCGGCATTGCAGACCGGAGCGAGGACTGGCTTCGGTTATTAATGTCGGAACCTCAACTAATCACTAATCTTTTACCTTGAAACTATCCCAAACAGATATTATCACAGAAAAGAAATCGGCGATTATATAGACAGATCCCCAAAAATCAAAATCAAAATCAAAATCAAAATCAAAATCAAAGAGCCTACAGTCAAACAATCTTGAGATGTAGAACATGTAAGCTACAAAATAATTTTACTCTTTAAAGAAATCAAAATAATATTTTTTTAAAAAAATTTAAAAAAAAAGACAAAATAAATGTAATGATGGGGTCATTCATTTTTCCAGAGCATATATTTTAGAATGGAGCATCTGTCAACTTCAACTAGCATAAATTTAGTGCCGCAAAAAGTAATTATATTTCCATTAAAATATTATTTTTCTAATCTCGAACCCTCTTCTCACCTAATATTAATCCTTCAATCTCATCATTGGATTAGAATAATTAATCCCACTTTGCACACATCACCACTCCCTCGCTATTTCATGTCGTCGTTCTTTTTAAATATTCGTGTTAATTAAAAAAATATATATTTTTTATATTTATATTTTACTATTGTTAACACATAGGATATATTTTTGGAGAAGAATAAAAATTTGATGAAGTATGATTTCTCATGGTTAATTTGTTTTATGAAAACAACACATTACATCAAGATTATTACTTCTGCCACGTCTAACGTGTTGGCTCATTTCTCACCATATGATATAAACCTTAACGTCTAATATCATATTTCCTGATTAATCAACTCATTCAAAATATCATTTTTAATAAACATTCTTGAAAGAAAAAAAAATATCTCAACCAGCTACTAGTAGTCTAGTAGTAAGATATGACAGAACTTAATCTTCTATTCTTTAAATATTTACTCATTTAATTCTTTATCACATCAACTTCTTTTATTTTCCATTTATGTATCTATATGTCTTGAATCATTCAGTCCCATGTGATTGCTTCTCGTGTATAAATCTAATTGAAAGGCAAAAATATAAAAATAAAAATTAAAATTAAAGAGTTGAGACAAAGTCTTAGTCGAAGAGAGGTAGTATGTCATTCATGATTGCTTTTAATTCAACAATCTCAAGAGTGATTGCAAGACTATATGGTCCCATGTCTTAGACTTGAGAGTATAAGTTTTTTAAAATTACCCTACATTGGTTGAAAATCTATTGCAATTTGTGAGGATTTCTTAGTGCCACTCAATCTTGTCTTCACAGTTATATTTATCATGTTTGGAAAATAAATAAATGATCTGATTGCTCCTTCATGCCTAACTAGTAATACACCCGCGCGATGCGCAACTAACATCTTATTTTTATTTAAAATAAAGTTGTAAATTTTTTAAAAATATATTTAATTTTCATTCATCGAATTCTGTTATCTACAAAATAAAACTTCTATTTACAGAGTGAGTAGAAAAAAAATTATTGTGCATGCATTTTTTACAAATAAATAAGCAATCGTCGATATATATTTTTATTTTTGTCCATTTATATAATAATATTACTTAAAGTATTATATAGATATTACATATATAAATTTAAATAAGTAGAGTTAGCACAAAGTTTACAAAATAAGACATCTATTTACATTAAGATTAAAACTAACATAATATAGTAGTATATAAAAAAATAATTAACTTGTACCGGGCTTATACAAATTAACATATAAGTTATCGAAGATTATTAATAAAACCATCTATATAAATAGTAAGTTTATTAATGTTATAATATTTTATCTTATAAATTTATTAATAATATTATTAAACATTACTATCTTGTGATGATTGAAAAATTATAACTTTAAAACAATTTTGTTGGTGATCATCATCCAGTTTTTGATGTTATTATTTAAATTTAATTATAGCTTGAAAAATAAATTTATATAAATGATCAAATTATAAATTATCGAGATTTTGATAAAAAAAATATTTTGTTTATGAGATATAAAAATTAAAAAATATGTTTTGACATATTTATTGACCAAAATTGATTATAATGATTAGTATTAAATAATAGCTACCTAATTAAATCATAATTATTTAAATAAAATGAAATAATATATTTTAATATTATTTATATTTTATTGTATAAAATTTTGATTACAAAAAAAATGAGATTATATATTTTATTTAAGTGTAGATTGTATAATGGTGAATAAATATAGTTTTTTAGAATTGGAGAAATACAATTGTTCAAAGGAATTTCAAATGAATTTAATACCTAACTGTGTCATATGGAATGAATGATTATTAGTTTTGAGCGTGGTCTAATAGTAATGGATGATTTTTCTCCTAAATTTGAGTCTAGTCAAATAGTAGTTGATGGTTTTTCAGTTTTGCATGTCTAAAATTTTAAATATTCTTGCTCAAAAAAAAAAAAAAATTAAAAATATTCAACTATAAAATAATTTTGTTACATTTTTTATTTAAACGTGAATGTGATTTCTTTGCTGAGGCTTCTTCAACATAATGTTTGAGTTTTATTAATTAATTCAATTCAAGTTTTAATAATCGCTTTTATGACTAAGATTACAATGTGCATAATTTTACGACTAATAGTTATACATAATTTAATATAAGGTAAACTACGTCTATAATTTTATATATAATTTATATAAATCACCTATTTATAAATAACCAAAATTTTGGTGAAAATAAAATATTTTGTTGATGATTAATTAATATGAGATATGCAAATTGAAAACAAAACATAGGATATTTGGCTATAATTACGACTCTAATTTAATACAATTCTGTATATAATTACATTGATGAGTCGCTCATTATTCGTGATAGTACAAATTATATATAAAAAATTATATATTTTAAAGCTATAAAAAATGAATGATAATAATATATAAAAAAATTTATATAAATAATATATTTATTAATGTTATATTAATTTAATAACTCAATTATTAAATATTATAATCTAGCGTTCTTTAAAAATATAATTTTAAAATAAATTTATTTTATAATCATTTATTTTTTTATGTATATTAGTGTAATTATAATTGCGATTACTTAATTTATATAAATAATAAATTATTTAAATTTTGGTGAAAAAGAAAATATTTTGTAGATAATTAATGGAAATAATTACCATTTATTATGTGATATGGAAATGGAATAATAATCATTTAATTAAATTATAGTAATATATTTAATTAAAATAAAATTTGCTGAAAACTCTCCTTTAGTATATATATAGATAGATAGATAGTTTTTGTCATAATTAGCATCTAAAAATTAATTACACCTTTATTATTTTCTCGAGAAGATGATGAGTCATCCAACCAAGCTAAATAAGTGTTGGAAAGGTCTCATGTTAGGCACGCTTAAACGGGTTAGACGAATTTTATCCATTAACACAAGTAAAATCCATCTAATATATCTTAATTGAGAATTAATAAACTCTATTTAGGATGGGTGAACCCATTTGTGTATGAATAAAACCCGTCTAAAATGTTTAGGCGTGCCTAACGCAAGTTTTGCCATAGATATTTAATCATTCTCATCGATATCACACTTATACTAATTTCCTTTCCTTTATGTGAGGGGAGGTAATGTTCTTATGGTATGTTGAAGATGTTAATATGTCTATGGAAATATTGATATTTGGGTCAATTCCAATTATGACTAATATTTTTAATTTATTATCATATCAGCCGACACATTTATACGTGCAAATATAGGTATTGAAACATTTTTGGGAGTCCGAAGACTATCGAACTTTAGACTTAATTCACTGTACACATCCAAATAATATATCAAGTTGGAAATTGACTGCATTGCTTCTATAATATTTATTCATACAACTTTAATTGTATTTTTCTATTGTATAGCTCCAATTAAGTAAAAAAAAAAAAAGTATTTTTCAAATTTTCTTACAGATTTTGTATTTCACAATAATTTTGTAAATGAAGAAAGAAGAAAAAAGAGAAGTTTTAAAACAACAATGCAAAATGAGAATTTCACCAATAAATTAAAGTGAAAACGAAGGTCCAATCCATGCTCCAAACTTATTAATTTGATGTTTTTATTGTGGGATAAATATTGGGCCGAAAAGTGTTGAATGTTGGATTTATTGAATGAAAGATAAACAAGATTTCTTACATTAAAATAAATGATAGTTTAATTTTATATAATTTGGAGGTATTGGGGCCCAAGTGTGTCATCCCGTTTGTGGGATTGTTCTTCAAATGCCTTATGATGCATTATTTATTTATTTGTTTTGAGCAATTAAATTGCATTATTTATTAAAGAGTTATATATGATATATTGTGTTATAAAATAAAATCAACGATTTAAAGTTATTTTATATCAACTAATAATTAATCCACATACTTCATCTACGCAACCAATAAACTAGATTAAAACTTATTCAATATTTTATGCTTTTTTACTTTTCATGTTATACTTAAAATATATTATACTTAAATATTATATATTAATATATAAACTTTTTAATAATTGATATTTTGTCTTAATTGTTGATATGACAAATCTAAAAGAACAAATTCGTTCCTATTTCACATAATCCTTACAACACCAAATTTCTACTATTATATTATGTATGTATTTGGCAATGTCCTAAATAAATGAAAGAGAAACAACATATTTTTGTACTTATTGTTAGACTCAAATTTAATTGGGCTAAATCAATTTAGGTCCTCTACAGCTAACCAAGGTCCAAATACAAAAACCCAGCACGTAGAGCCTCCGGCCCAAGGGCCAAATGGCTTGCAAAGGACCATTTATAAGACCACGAACCTCAGTCAAGGTCCCAGGTCACGAGCCACGAGTACGGTCAAATTCCTAAGAAGCACGACCTGGAGCTGTTAGGAATTGAATTTCAGTTCAGTCCACCTCTTCATTGATGTTTTGATATGTCAAAATCTACTTTAGTGGAGTACTAAATTTTTAGAATCCTTAAATGTAACCCATGTATAGATTCGTCATGTTGTAATAGACTAGAAACTTTACTACTGAAGACCTGGTGAAGTCTCAGAAACTAAGTTTCGAATGAAGACTTTCCAAAAAATAAAGCTCGAGATATCCAGAACCAAGGTTTTATGCTTAAAGAGAAGAGCCAAAGAAACTTGAAGATCTGAATATATTTGTTTGTGCTTAAAAACATAATAAGGCCTATACTGACTTTGGAATGTCAGTATGGAAGATGCTTATACCGACTTTGGAATGTCCCGTACTGACATTGAAATGTCAGTATAGAGGTTCAAATATTTCAAAAGCATGTGAAATATAAGTGTTCGAAGTCAGACTTTAAAGCACTTCAAATGCTAAGTCAAAAAGTAAGTACGGGGATGTCTCATACTTGGATTCCTCGGACTGAAACTTAGTCTGACCAGAGCATGTGAAAAGTACACTGCCAAAAGCATAAAGCAGGTGGCAGAGCAGACCAAAGTATGGGCTAATAGGCTATGATTGAATGACATTCTCCATGTCTCTAACGACTTGTTTTATGTGTCTAACAAAAGGAAATTCAAAATTTCCCCTGAAGATTATAAATAGCCCAGCACTTCGAACAAAGAACACATCTGAATCCCGTAAAAAGCTAAGTCGACACTCTGCTCAACTTTCTACTCATTCTCTCTGAATTTCCGTGAGTTCTATCGTGAGACTTGAGTTTCCAACTTAAGTTATTCCTTTCGTGCTAGTGTTTCAAAGCACGAGGCTAAAGCTTAAAGTTGAAGCTATTCCCTTGGTGAATATAGCTTTCCCAAAGTTATATTCATAGCAGTCGGTATCCTACTCTGGGATATTGATTATTACAGGCGTTGCCAACATACTCAATTCTGGGAAGAACAAGAAAATATCTAACCATCAAGAAGAAGGCTGCGGGGTGTGTCCTTACTTCGACATGAAGACTAAGCCAGCTTACAAGATGTTTTTAGACGAGTGACGACAGCAGACCAAAGAACAGATGCTTCCAACGGGCTGTCCATAGATCGCAAGAAAGCTTGTACTCTGATACTTAGTGCATTCGCGATTAAGTTCGGAAGAATGGACATAGGATTTTAAGTCCAAACCACTATAAATATCATGTGTTCTTTACTTTCATAATTTAAGTTTCTGTACTTAAGTTTCTCAAACTTATTTTAAAACCTTCAATACTTGTCTAAACATTGAAGTTTATAATCTATGAAACTTATTTAATCACTTCTAAGTCTAAACTTACTTTCCTATAACCTGAAACTGAGTCTCAGTCAATTTCAGAGAATAAGTGCGTATTAAACTTATTTTTGCCGCACATTTTTACACCCTGATTTCGGGACCAACAGGAGCTAAGGACCCATAATCCACGACCCACATGTAGGATCAAGCAAACAAGCTTCCAATCTTCGCAAGACCGTTGGAAATCCAAATCCAACTACCCCACGAAAATCAGGACTTTCCTCAAGTTCCTCGCATCATCAGCAGGGAAGACATCCAATCAGATAAGGATCCCATCTCGAACAATCCGGAAGATCGTTGAAGAGCCCTAGTTGAACGACCTCCGAAAAGAACGCAGTCGTCATCATCCGCAACAACCGCCGAGAAAGACGGATCCACCTCCAAAAAATCCTAGGGTTTGTAACAACTCCTTTTGAGCTATAATAGAGGAGTTGTTAGTTCATTTTGACCACGATTTTTTCCATATTATCACTCACACTTTGTAATTCGGCGATTATCCGATTCTCGCTTAATCAAATAATTTTTTCTTATTGTTCCTCAATTATTTTATTGTGCAATTTCTAAGGCCCCGATATAATCACAAATCGAAACTCAACACCTATTAATCTACTACAAATATTTATGTATTCACTTCAATTTTCTTTCATATTAATGTACGGGGAATGGATCCCATGCTAAAAATTTATTTGTACTAATAGAAATAAATCTACATCATTCATCTAAAAAGATTAATGATTGTGTTTAAAATCTTTTTCAAAATTTCATGCTAAGCATGATTTATATAGCAATTAAGTACAAGCGAATATTATGTTTAATTTCCAACCTTTAATACTTTAATCTAAATCATTGATATTATCAATCCAATAACTAAAATTCATTCCTATTTAACACAAATTTTAATTTTAGTACTTGATCATAACTCTTGATATACATATCCATATAATAAAACAATATTGTAATAATCATTTTGTCTAATTATATTAACCTTACCGTAAACTGATGAGTGAAATGACCCAAATAAATCCAACCAAAAACTTAATTAAAGGCGTATTTTTTTATCGATGGGTATTTTAAAATGCGGCATTACATTTAAAAATAGACAAAAGGAGTTAAATTTTGAGAAAATGAAACAATTGTTGATCATCAAGGGTCACTGGCAACCACCATGACTAGAAGTCCATACCTCTCCACAAGCATAGCAGAATTGATATCCACACCTGTTACATACATGCTCAAAATCAATTCATAATCATAATATACTCTATATTTCAGCAAAATATAATGAATCCCCAATTAAATGCTTGAAAATGGATGAAATGAAAGTAAGAAATTAATCCAACCTGCAAGTCATGTGCAAACAGCCTTCATTCCTCTCCACAAAGAACTTGCAGTTGGAGCATCTCTTCCACTTCTCCCTCTTTGCGAGATCCAGCATCAGTATATCCTCTCTCTCCCTCTCATCCTTCCCCAGCTTCGAAAACTCATCGCAATCAACCCCACAATGCCACCGCACCTTGCAGATGGCGCAGAACAGTCTCCGGCAGAAGGGGCACTCCGCCTCCCTGATCACTCCCCCGCTGCCGTCGTTCACCAGCAAAGCCGAGCAGTCCTTGTACGGACAGTACACTCTCTCCGACTCCGCTATCGTGGACTCGCACAGAGCCTCATCCCACATCATCACCACATCACTCGGCACCACCTCCCTGCATGCCCCGACGTCGAGAACGCCGCCGCAGTCGACGCCGGGGCAGGCGATCGCCGCCTTGGACTCGCTGGCGATGGTGCGTTTCCCGATCTTGATCGACACGTGGCGGGAAATGCAGTCCTTGCAGAAGGTGTGGGAGCAGTTGTTGTGGAGTGGGAAAATTTGGTCCCCCTGTTTTGTCTCTGCGCAGATCTCACACAGAGAGTGTGACTGCGAGGACTCCCCCATTTTCGAGGACTCGCCGATTTCCATGGTGGTTTTTCTCGATTTACTGGGGGGTTGTTGGAGATTGATGAGAGAGGAGATTATGACTTCTTGCATCTGCAATTCTAGGGCGAATTCGTCGTCCGACATGAGGGATTCATTGTTTGGAGGGTTTTCCGAACTGTTTACGATGATTGAAGCGATGAAATCATCATTGCAGGAGAGTGCCAGTTGCTGAGATTCCATTTCTTTTCTTCTGAATTTTTAGGGTTTTTTTTTGGGGGCGGGGGGGTTGAGAGTGAAGAAGGGAGTATCAATTGCGATACTTAATTCGAAAGGCACATGATCTAATTGGTGGAAGAAATTGGAATTTAGAGCGCTTGGCGCCTTTTGGAATCTTGCTTTCTTGACTAATAATTACATTAAAATTCCAAGATTTTCTTTTTTTTTTTTCTTTTTTCGATCTTGAAACCTGCACCTTTCAAACTGAATCTTTACCATACATGTTTCACTCTCATAATCCAGATTTACATTCTCCATTTTAATAAAAATATAGAATTTCCAAAGATCGAAATCATTGAGTTTTCGTAATTAAATTGGTTTTATTTTGATAAAATATCAGTTATGAAATATAACACTATCACCATGAAAAACACCACCCACGTACCGTTTGGTGGGCCTAGAATTAATCTAGATCATCAAAACAAATTTCCTTATTTTGAGAAAAGCATATATGCAGTTAATTTTGTGAAATATTGGGCTAAGCATCTATGTTTGTAATCTACAATAATAGTTTTATATATATCGCAGTACATTGCAGGATAGAGGATTAAAAAAAAAAAAATTGAAAAACCATTGTCGTAATGATACTGCACCAGAATATAAAAAAAAAAAATTATTACAGGCACGTATGCTTCAAATTATTGCAGCACAACCAATCATTTAATTAGTTGCTTGCTTCTAATTTCGCCCTCAAATCCTTCCTCAATATTTTCCCAGACGGACTTTTTGGAATGGCATCAATGAATATCACTCGGCTAATTCTCTTGTAGAAAATCACCTGCAAAAAACCCAATAATTTTCCTAATATTAATTTCATTTCTAATAATAATAAAGAAAAGAATTAATAATTATATATAAAAAAATGGCAGACCTGTTTGGATATGAATTGCTTGATCTCGTCTTCAGTAATAGTTGATCCATTATTTGATTTGACAACAAAGGCAACGGGCACTTCCCCTGCTTGTTCATCTCTCATGCTGCGCAACAAAAACACACACCATGCATTGATCTTACATGAGTTGGTAATTAATAAAATTTCATGATAAGTAGTTGATAGGTAGAACTGACGGGACGACGGCGGCGTCGGAGATGTTGGGGTGGTTGAGGAGGAGGGCCTCGATCTCGGCGGGGGCAACTTGGTAGCCTTTGTACTTGATGATTTCCTTGAGGCGATCAATGATGAAGAGCTCATCATCTTCATCAATGAACCCTATATCCCCTGTGTGTAGCCATCCTTGCTTGTCTATTGTTCTCTCCGTTGCTTCTACATCATTCAAATAACCTGCAACACTACTCATTCATTAGATATCATACTCGTATTGTTTTTGGAGAGTGCATGACCCATTCCATTATATCTTTTCACATATATTTTCATTTTGTGCGTGATGAGGTATGCAATGGTGGCGTTGAAATGAAATACCCCTTAACCAAATAAAAAGGAAATACTAGTAATTAATAACGAATATCAAATTGAAATGAAATAAAATCAAAATCATTACACTCATAATTATTTCCTTAGTAGTTTTAGTCTTCCTTAAACCACGAGACCGTCATTCCTTTTTTTGCCTTTTTTTTTTTTCTTTCTATGTAGGAATAGTTGTTCCAACTAAATAAGAGGTCAATAAATGGGACACAATTGTACGTGGACAATTCTCAAAAGCATCAGTTGTGGTGGGGGTCAAAATTACTACCTAGATGTCTATTTTCTTTGTCAAATTAAAGTTAACCTAATTAATATAAAAATGAGTTGGAATTAAATAATATGTAAGTGAGACAGGAGAACATAGTATATTATTATAATAGCTATGAATATGTGAGAAGAATAAAGAAAATAATTAAAATAAAAAATGTAGTAATAAATAGTTAGTATACCTTTCATGATTTGGTGGCCTCGGATGCAAATCTCACCAGGCTGGTTGCGGCCTAAACAAGCGCCGGTTTCAGTATCCACTATTTTCATCTCAGCATTTCTTACAACAGTTCCACACGCTCCCGATTTTATCTCAAAGGGCTCTTTCGCGAACGCCAAACACATGGCTAGCACCGGCCCCGCTTCTGTCATCCCATAACCCTGCATTTTTGTTTCCCAATATTTATTTTTACAGCAGGTAGTTAACCCAAAACGACATAAACTGCCTATCTACATTCATGCATCATTACTTTTACTCATATACCTTTCTAGAATTTTCGGAGTAAAAAGACAAGTTAGGTGGGATCTTTGACATTATTGTATCATCGATATATACAATTATACAACACATGGATATTATAGTGTTCCATTTGTATGCATGTAATTAATCCTTCATTCCATATACATGATTTCTATGTCTAACAAAAACGTTAATTAAATTTCCAAATTAATTAATTACCTGTCCAAGCTTGGCATTAGGGAACTTGTTCCTCACAGCCTCCTCCAGCTCCTTCCCCAGCGGCGCCGCCCCAGACATGACCGTCCGCACCGACGAAAGGTCGTATTTGTCCACCACCGGACTCTTCACGATCGCCAATACGATGGGCGGCACGAACGGCCCTATCGTTACTTTATACTTCTCAATAAGCCCCAGAAACGGAGCAATCTCGAATTTCTGCATTATCAGAATGGCGGCGCCGGCGCGTAGCCCGCAAAGTAGGATCGAGTTCAACGAGTAAATGTGGAAAAAAGGCAAGACGCAGATTATCACGTCGTCGCTGTGTATGTACAAATTGGGATTCTCGCCGTCGACCTGCTGCGCCACGCTCGTCACCAGCCCCCTGTGCGTGAGCATCACGCCCTTCGGCAGCCCCGTCGTGCCGGAGGAGTACGGCAGAGCCACCACGTCGTCCGGGTCGATATCCACCGCCGGCAAATCGTCTCCGTCGTTGGAGGTCAGCTCGGAGAACTGAAGGCAATCCTCCGGCGCCGCGTCCACGCACACAACCCGGACGCCGTTCTCCGCCGCGTAGTCCCGGAATTTCCCGACGTGGCATGCCTGGGTCACGATGAGCTTGGCCCTGGAGGCTTTCGCTTGCTTGATGATCTCGGCAGGGGTGAAATAGGGATTCGCCATGGTGGACACAGCTCCGATGTAGGACGCGCCGAGGAAGGAGAAGACGAACTCCGGCGAGTTGGGGAGGAGAATGAGGATGGTGTCGCCGTGGCGGATGCCGAGGCGGGCCAGCCCGGCGGCAGTCTTCCTGGAAATGGTCTCCACCTCGTCGTAGGTGTAGACCTGATCAGTGGCGCCGTTGATCAGGCATGGCTTGGTTCGATAGTTGGAGATGTTTTGGAAGCAGTAGGAATGCAGCGGGAGATGGTTGGGAATGTATATATCTGGCAGTTTTGATCGGAAAATGACGTCATCTCTCTTTGTTGCAGTCGCCATTGCAAATTGGTGTCAACTTTGTGTGTTGTGTTGAACCTGAGATTGAGATTTGTGAAATGTGGAGTATATATGTGTTTTCAGAGTTGGTGAGGCTGGGGGTTGTTCAAGGGCAAAGTCGGTAATTCATGTTTATATATTTGTAGAGAAATGGTGTGGTTGGTGAGAAGACTGAAAGGGGGGGGGGGGGGGGGGGTTCGGTGAGGTGGGGTCATGTGAATTGCGAATCAATTTCCAATTTCTTTTTTTAAAAAAAAATAAGCATTAGGTAATAAAGTAACAGTAAATGCTTATAGTTGTAACCGAGCCATTGATCGAGCTTGTTTTCTAAAATTACAATTTGACTATTAAGAAATTTGGATAAGCTCGTCTGTAATAAATCATGATTGGAATGGGATGATTGGGAGTAATTTAAACATAGTCCAAAAATATATTTGGAATGTATTTTAAATTAATTATTTACTTTTTAATAACCACATAAATCGGGTGGGTGGTATGAATTTCAATTACCAACCATTTAAGGTTAGGTATGCAATTTGACAATCCTTAATCCATCATATATATTTGCAGTAAAATAATATATACTAGTATTCGAAAATCAGAAAAAATGAACAAATTGAGTGGTCAAAATTATTTGACTATTTAAAACAGACAGGCCATCATATCAGACCAGACCAGACCAGCTTTAAGTTTACTCTCTTAATTTGCCAATTAATTTGAACCAGTCCACCTCCACACCACAGGTTCTAGATTGTAATTAATAGAGTTTATACTACTAAGTAGTTTCTAAATTAAATAGAAGTAATTAAGATTAACTTATCTTGTCATGTAGAAGATTTTGATCAAGTTAATCGGTCTATTAGAATATCTCAATTGTATGTATATAAGAATTAAATTATGACAACCTTAATACAATAAGTGAAATAAGTTATCAATGATATTTATAGAAGTTTTAATTGAAATCGTTAGGTTAGAATTAGATATATAATTAAGCAAATATCTTATAGATGAATCAGGGTGTTGCTTCGTATTTTGGGCGTCGAGTTGACGTAACCATTGGGTCACTTGGTTAAGTAAATATAATAATAATAATAATAATATTAATGATAATATAAAGATGGTTTAATTTCCATGTTCAAAAAGGCCCCTACCTTCGAAAAGACAAAAACTGACGGAAAGTTGGGCATGGTTGACGGGGACGTTGGCACCAACTGCGACGACGTCGTTTAGGCTCAGTGACGTGGATGATTTAAATGTGTAGTGCGCGTGTGTGGGTGCAATAAGAAACAACAAACAATTCCTACGAAAATAATAAGAATCCCACGTTTGCTGATTGATTTATGTGGTGCAAGTCTCGGACTTTAGAGTGCAGTGTCAAATGCTTTATTTATAATTAGATTATAAGTTTGAGCAATGGAAATGATGCTTTTGTTCCTCTCAAGTATAAAGACATCAAATAGCATCCATATCTTTTAGATTTACTTTGTTACGATTTCTTCCATATTTTATGTGTTTTTTGTATCTATATTAATCCCTCTTTGCATATCATTTTACGTGGAGTAAGATTTTATTCCAAGTTTATACGGTATCAGCAAGGATCGTTGGCTTCTGCTAAATGTTTAAGTTTGAGATAGAAAATATGAAGAAAAGAGAAAGTTTCATTCAATTTTCATCAACTTGATTACATGAGCTGCAACACTATTTATATTTGTGTTGGTGTGTGATATGTTACAAAAACTTTTTGTTTCAACAACTTAACCGCTCATCATCTAGAAGTATCAAGCTTCTTCTAGTCTCCACACTTACATCTAGTTTTGCATGTGCATGCATAACATGAATCCTAATACACCCCTTGTGAAACCAGATTGGGAAGAGCTTTGATGTTGATCTTTGTAGACAAGCACTGAAACCTTGCCATAGAGAGTGGTTTGGTGAATAGGTCAACTATTTGATCAGCGGAAGGCATATACCCGACCTCTACTGAGTTACTGGTCAGCTTCTCTCGAACGAAATGCACGTCAGTCTTTATGTGCTTCGTCCGTGCATGGAAGACTAGGTTTGAGGCAAGCGCAAGTGCACTCTGGTTGTCACACCAAAGTTGCGCTGGAGTCTGAATCGGGACCTACAACTCCTTGAAAACTGATTGGAGCCACACAATTTCAGCCACCGAATCCATCAATGCTCGGTACTCCGACTCGGCACTGCTTCGTGCCACCATAGTTTGTTTCTTTGATTGGACCACAGTGAGATGTATTCTATTGTCTGACATCAGAGAATACAAGATCTCGATCTTGATTGAGTCCGAACCCTAACGAAGGTTCAGGGGTACGCACGAATTGACTGTTGCTTTGACTTGCAATGGTGGAGAGCCTGAGTAATCTGCTCGTATACCCACATCTTAGGTAACAGCAGTTCGTGTATTACAGCATGAGACGGGAGTTAGGTTACCATATCCGAGTATAGGATGGGGACATTCCCTAAGGAGCTCAATAACATTCATCGTGCTAAAGTCCTGCAGGCTGATTAAGTTCAAGCATGAGTGATAAGGTTTGAGTGGTACTGCTTAGGAAATAAGAAATTAATTAATTGTGGAAGCTTGTCAGAAGCTCCACTAAATTAATTAATGTTGAGTAACCTTAAATATGTGGATTCTCAAGTAAATGCAGCTCGTTCTCATAACGTGGTAATTAATTAATATTTATTCATTAATTGTGTCCTGGGTTATGGACATGGGAATTAATTAATTCACAGGTCCATTTTATTATTTGCATTAGGTCTCAGGTCTGACCCAATTAAATATGCTGAAAGGAGCCGAGTGGTCCATTAGGGTTTGCAACTCTAGGTCTATAAATAGACAATTCTCTCTCACAATTCAAATCAGTTGAAACCCTAGTGAGAGAGAGAGTGAGGCACTACAACAAAAAGCTTAATAGACTACACCAAATAGACAACGCAAAAAATCAATAATGTTGTCTATATGGTAATAGACAACGCGAAATTATGGGCGCGTAGTCTATTTTTGGGGCGCTAATAGACGACGCGATTTGCCGCATCGTCTCTCTTTCTGTATTAGGGCTCAGGTACTAGTCGATAAGCTCTTGATAGAAGGAATCCATATCCTTAAAAACCGTCTATTAATCAATCCAAGCTGCAGACAATCAGTCAAAAAGGATTCTGTCAAACCGTCTCCATGCCTTTGTGCCTCGATCCAGCTTCTCCCGTAACGCGTTCCGGCACACATGGTCGCAGGTGAAACAAATTCCGTCTTCTCTATGCTCTGGGTTCGAGTTCTTTGATGGCAACAAAAAGAGAGATGACGTGGAAAATCGCGTCGTCTACGATGATATAGACGACGCGTCGAACACCCGCGTCGTCTCTATTTTTTTAAAAATGCATTATGCCCTATTTACTCAATCGAGCGACCCTCCTGCAGTTATGCCCGCCGCTGTATATATCTTACTGCCGCGGCTGAGACCGTTCATCAACGCCTTCGCCTGCGCCCTGCCGCGGAGGCCGTCAGATTTGGCGCCGCGCGAGTTCATCCTCCATCGACCGCGAGTTCGTCCTTCATCGCCTTTATAGATCCAAACCCCTAAATCCAATCGTGTTCAGAGAAATTTGGTTAGGGTTTTTCTCTTCCTTTATTTTCAAGCAAAAAAGTTATCTTTCTTGGGTTTCGAAGTTGGAATTTGTTATTTTACTTGTTCAATTACCGAGCAGATATTAGCTGTGTGTATGTTAGTTTGTGAATGTAATTGATCTCTGGACTCTTGTAGTTAGCAGGAATAATAACATCAACTAATTATTCAAAAGGAAAAAGATTTATTTGTTTGTTTGTCAGGAGGCTAGCAAGAGAAACAACAATTGGTTACCACCTCCATGGGCAATTGTCGCATTACTGATCTTGGGTTTTAATGAATTTATGACCCTTTTAAGGTACCATGTTATTATTTGTTCTATATTTGTGGTGGGTCGGATGATGTTATTTCAGAGGTAGTGCAGTCAGTGTCAACTGTCAACATGCCAATATTCTTCTTTCCCTTTTCGTATTGAATCTGTTTATCCTATTGAGTTTTCCTGTATCCGTTGATGGTTTATTTATTAGGTACTTGTAGATCTTACTCATGCTAATGCCCCTCTTCTCTCTATTTGGACAGAAATCCTCTATATATGGGCTTCATTTTCATGGTATTCCTGGTCATAAAAGCCCTATGGGTGCAATTAGATGTCTCTAATGAGTTCCGCCTTGGAGTTGTAAGTGGACTTTCTTTCAATAATTATGTCTCAGCTTGTTTACAGAGTTCTACTCCTTCAGTGGCCTTATTTTCATATGGAATATTTAAATTCATCTGAGTGTTTTAGGGAAATACTTCTACTATGTGCGCATAAATGTTACTGCAAATGAAGTAGAGGATCTCAACTTTTTTGGATGTTTTTTGTTGGTTGTGCACACCTTTAATCTCTAAGAAGTCTACATATCTGTACTGCTTTGTTAAATTTTGAAGTTAACTTTTTCTTTTTCTTTTTTAATGTTAGTTCGCCTCTGGAAAATCATTTTCATATTTCATAGGATATTGCTACCAAATTAAAATCATATTCATGTTGCAATGCATGTAGTCTTTCTTCTATTTGAGGTCTAATATCTGTGTACACGCCTACAGCTACCTGGACTTCTTTCAATATCCACCAAATTTGTCCCCACTGTAATGAACCTTATGAAAAAGCTAGCGGAAGAGGGCCATATGGCTGCCAATTTTATGTCGGCTTGTAGTAATTGGAGGTTGGTTGGCACTTGTTTTTACTCGTATCAATACAACAGAAATTTGGTTTGAATTATATGCATTCATGGTGTTTACTTTAATTATATTAGTGTTTTGCCTTGAATAATTATGGATGAGTAAAAATGATTGTTAAATCGAAGAATGTGGTTTGGTTGGAGGCTTTTTGATCTGTAGAAGGCTTAATTTGGACGGACTGTAAATTATTAATGCAGGATCTTCTGTTCATTGTCATTCTCTGGTGATGAGGTATTCATACAAGTCAGTCTGTATTTCAGGCATCGTGTTCATCTTTCTTTTTTACTGAGTTGATTTTGTTTGATTCCGTGAAAATCTAACATCATAAACACTTGATAGTCTGTGATGGTTGGTTTTTTGAAAGATTCTTTATGCGATGTCAAATCAGCAGAAGCATTTTACCATTATATAGTTCCTATAGATACTCATGTTTCTAGATTTAAACTGCTTGGGATACATATACTTGTGTTCATGCATATGTTTTTCTTGGTTTAGATTGTTTTGTTTTTTGTTAACTTGAGATTCAATTCAACTATTTGCAGTACCTAGAAAGGGCTCTAGGAAAGTTGAAATTTGAATCACAAAGAAGCTATAATCAAGCTGTTACAAGGTAATGATAAATTGATGAACACGGTTTGTATTCTTTCTGAATTTTGGGACAAAAAAATCTAACAATCCTCTGTATTTGTGTGCATCAGCCCAGCTAGCATGATTCCTTCTCAGATTGAGGTGTGTTTTCTGTCAACTTTATTTTCAATGATCGATTTTTCCTTCAATTTCTCGACCAAGAACTGATACCAGAGACAAATGAATGCAGGAAATGCAACAAGAATTGCTCAAATGCAAGTGCCAACTAGAAGATGCAGAGAAAAAACTAAGGTGTTTGCTTATAGTTTTGCATCTGCTCCTTAGTTTGTAAGATGTTCGAATCATCGTGTAAACTTGTTTTAAAGAAAAATTAAGAATTTTGAACTTGTGTAGGATTTATGAAGGTGATGTATGTGAGATCACGACATTGGATGAGGCCGAGTATTGAGAACAAATTCTTGAAGATAGCTCTAAACCCTGCTATCTGTGTGGTTTCTGAACCCATTGAGATCAGTCCGGGGGAATTTCTCTAGTAGCATCTCTACCTGAAGCAGATCAGGCTGCGCAAGGCATGTTTCTATTGCGAGCGCCTCGTACAATATTGTTTGTAGATTCTGTGGCTAATTGAGTTTTATTTCCTATTAACAACATGTTCTGCAGGATCAGCAAACGGCATTGCTTTACTATCAAGAATCAGAGCAACTTGTTTTAAGTTCCTTGGGACATATTTTAGATTTGTGCAAAGATTGTGTAAAGACTTTTGCATGAAGGATGTACTGTGTCTTTCTGTTTCTATCTCTCTCTCTCTAATTGTGAGAATTATTAAAATATCATTTTCTGTTGTTATTATTTGTACGTGGGTACTTTAAATAAGTTAATAGACAACACGGATCTCCGCGTTGTCTATATGTCGTCTATTTGTTAATAGACAACGCGGAGCTCCGCATCGTCTATATGTTAATAGACAACGCGGATCTCCGCGTCGTCTATTAGCTTCCCCAAATAGACTACACATAAATAGACAACGCAAAAATCTTGAATAGACTACGCAATTTCCGCATTGTCTATTAGCTTTTTGTTGTAGTGGGGGCGGCGCCTGTGTGTTTGGGAGATGGAGAAATTTGACTCTGGCCTACACATTCACAGTCTAGTGGAATCCTCACCAGTTGCACGATTGAACAACATTGTGATACAGATATGAAGATGTCTGGAGAACATACTTCTTCCCTTCTATTTTCTTTTGATTAATTCTTGAAATTAGATCTGGTTCTAATTTCTGTTTTCGCAGTTTTAACCAAATCGCGTGGTTGAATTGAGAGATTGGAATTCAAATGCAAAAGATCGGATCAGACCCTACGGAGTTAAGGTATACTCATTATCCACTGCATTAAATTCATAAGAGCATGCTTAGGGTTTCTCGTTTGTTAATTGTTCTCAATATCCATGAACGGTCCAGATTTATTTGGATTTGACGATTTGGTTCACCTGTAATCCCTACACCATCTTGCTTGTCTGTTTCTTTTCCTTATTGTGTTTATTCCTCTCGCAAGTATGATATAAATACAACTTGGATTAGCATTCATTACAAATCTTTATTTTCATTTAGAGGCATCTCTATTTTTGTTCTTGCTGAATGATATGATATCTAACTTAACAATAAGAAATGAAATAGGTGGGCCTTAACTTAAACTAAAATCATAATTATGTCAAAGGTCTGTTCTACCATTTTTCAGAAGTTGTAGCTGGGTCTATAAATCAAATTAATTTGCTGCTGAATTTATGGTTCTAATGGGTACATTGTTGTGTGCCTTCTTGTGTAAATGTTGAAAATCAATTAGTGATATGCTTCATGTTTTAGTGCTGAATGTAGTGATATTTATTTTTAAGTGTATAACTTAACTATTACTATTCATTATTATTTCTATCGTTTTTTTTTTTTTGCTTTTTTAAGGGAACATGTCTTATTCTCCGCCTGAAGTATATTCTGAAATGGCTAATAAAACACCATTACAAGGTTCAATTGCCGATCAAAGTTCAGCACAAGTACAAATAAACTGAACAAATATAAAATTAAAAGCAAGTTATTAGGGTTGAGGTCGATGTCGATCCTGACGTCGGCACCGATCCTGACCCCGAATCCAAAACTGACTTGTAAGGGGTCCCCCAACACACAAGAATTCAGGGTGCTCGTGGTCCATCAGCAGCCAAACCAATTGATTCTTCCACCCCCGACATATTCTGCGGGCACCCGTTGTTCTAAATTGGGCGACGGTCATTCCACTTTGAGAAATAATAGTAACCCTCACAAAACTGACCCAACCTATACATGTTATGCCATTCCCTGAGTGTGGGAAGACCCATTCCGACGTCGTAGAATGTAAGAAGGGTGCCCAACATGTGGCAAAAACCGACTGGGGCTAGCTGAAATGGAGCAAGGTCGTATGACCGCAAGACCGCACAGAACTAGGGATGAACCAGCAACCCAACCTCGTTCTTTACTGCCGCCAAATAGAACGCAATGAACCCCGCCGCAGGCGCACAACAGTATTGGTCAACCCTCAGAATCGAGAAAGTTGCCTTCTGATAGCTGCGAGAACAGTGACAAATATATTTATAAATTTTACCCTAAGGTGGTCGAACCCACAGGGATTGTGTGATGAAACTATCCTAAGTACTAACTATAGTTCTTAAACCATAGTTGTTAGAGTGATTTGAAAAGGATTTTGATTTAGTAATTTAAAGATGACAATGCGAGAAATTAAAGGTTTTGAAAATATTATGTAAAAATACAAATCCTATGGCAAATAATCTAATCATCAACATGCAAATTCATCAACTCAGCAATGAGGATTAATTTAGATTCATATGGTTTAAACTCCTAGGTTAGGCAATTAAACCCTAGATTACTAAATTGTGACTATCTCCTCTCGGTCTCAAGAACACAAATTAGTCAATCTCGATAATTATCTAATTAATTCCTACAAATTTTTCTTCCTTTTAACACAAAAAATAATTGCATTTAATTTTTTTTCCTATTACCAGTTTTCACCTCTCGGTCTTTCAATTGATAACTGCAAACCTAGATTCAAATTCGTCTCTCAATCCTTCTTTAAATCTAGATTCGATTAATTAAGTTCAAGAAATTAAACCATGCTATTGAGTTGATTTACTTAAACATGCATTAAAAAAGATTATCACAAACCCTAGTACCTGCTGGGGTTTCTAGCCACTAAATATGACTTGAAATAAAGAAAACATTCATATTAAAAACATAAATTGCCTTACAAGGGAAATAGGAACCTCGAAGGTCTCTAAAAAATCCAATTTTGAATAATTCTAAGTAAAATAAGACAAAATTGTGTGCCCTAATATGTTCATTATTTATAGAGGAACAAAAATATCTAAACTAGGTATTGAGCTAAAATATAAAAAACATACAAATTGAGACAATTTTCCTTTTTCGGCCTCCGTGTCGATCGACACACATGCAGGTCGAAATCCGGGCGACTTCTTTCATGTCGAGTAGCCCTTCCAATATCCGTGTCGATCGACATGGAACACTCATGTTGAGCTCCCTTCTTGCTTTGCTTCTTGATCGACATCCAACCTCTGTGTTAATCGACATGCACCATGTTGGTCGATCAGAGGTAATGCTTCAGGTTTTTGGCGCACGTCTTCCAATTTGGTCGACTTCCGGTGTGTCAATTGAAGCAGTAACTCTGTTCTTCATGACTCTTTTCATCGTTTGACCTCTTTTTAGCCTCAAATACCTACAAAACTCACCATCGAGAGCATAACATCCTCTAAACCATACTCATTCACGGAAATAACTAAAAACCTAACCTAATTGTACTAAAATAAAGGAGAAAAACATGGATAAGTGAATATAAATATGAGCTTATCACCATCCCACACGCCACAACATTCACCAGCTTCTGAGTACGGTCGGCAGTAGTAGGGGGAACTGCAATACGGATGGGGTCATCCTCGATAATTTCGTTATCCTCAGATCGGTTGTCAACCTCCAGTGAACAAAAAGAGTTCGAGGTCGACTCCGATGCTTCCCCGGGGTTGGTGTCAAACCTTTTTTCAAACCCGTGAGATCTCCCCAAATCCTCTGCATGAATCGACCCCGAAACGGTCGCCTCCGAAGACTCCAAAACGTTGATATCCACCATCATCTTACTACCAATAGACCCACTCGAAGAATCCGACGACATGTTAACCAAACCTAAAGCTGGAAATGTGAAACACCAAAAGGAATACCAAAATTGAAAACAACCTTATAAGAAGAAACCCCGAAAAAACCACACCAATTGCCAACCAAAAATCCCATCGAAGATACCCTCATCCACCTTAACCAGCGCTCGTCACCCATGCACAAACCTATTCCAAAATCAAGAGGGAGTCACATCGCATGCATTAAAGAGCAAGAAAAAGAAAGGAGAAAAGTAGAAAAGAAAGATAGATAAGAAATAAAAGAACCATCACCTTGATGAATCGGGACCGAGCACTGTAGCAACAAGTGGCGGACGTGAACGATCATCCACCGATGATGATGAGTTCGAGCGAGCGAAAGGCAGTACGTGAAATCCAAAAGCGGGAGGGAGAAAGAATTGCAGAGAGAAATCAAAAAAGAGAAGAAGAAAAAATGAGAAAGTGGGGGGGGGGGTTAAAGAAGTGGTCGTTCGAATTCTCGTAACTGTCACCCAAACCACGGTAAATTAAAAAAATGCCACCCATTTGGGCAGCAAAAGTGAACTAGCAAAAATTGCAACCAATATTGATATCAAACTGACCCTACCAGGTTCCATCGACCCCGAAGCCGAATATGAGCTCGTCACCAATCTCCACATCCTAACGACATAATCCCTTATCGAACCACATGGGGCCTGTCCTGTCGCAGCCGATGCAAGGGTGTGGCCGAGGAATTCCCGAAACACCTACGGATCACCCCCCAAGTAACCTTGAGCTACTAAAGACTGCCCCAAGAAATCCCCGGAGTTATCGAAGCGTACACTTGAGAGCACAACTCTCACGCAAGAGGACACCTCTTGGGGAAGTTCTATCAACTCGCGTGAACTCCAAAACCATGCAATGCCCCACTGTAGGGATTTCCTGGTGAACCGAATCACCAAATCCAAATAAACCGGACCGTTTCATGGATGTAGAGAGCAATAAACAATTCAATAAACCTAGAATGCTCTTATGAATTTAATGCAGTGGATTTCACCAGTTTACCTTAACTCCGTAGTCTCAGATCCGATCTTTCGTATTTGAATTTCAAACTTCGATTCAACCACGCAATTCAATTAAATCTGCGAAAACGGAAATTAGCAAATCTAATTTCTAGATTTAATTAAACAGAAAAGAGAAAGAAATATAATTTGTTCTCCATATTAGGCCTTCAGATCTGTATCCCAATGTTGTTCAATCCTGCTACTGGTGAGGATTCCACAGGATTGTGATTGTGTATGCCAAAGTCGAAACTTCGTATCCCAAACACACAGAGTCGCCACCCCTGTCTCTCTATCCCTATGGTCTCGAACTTATTTGAATGTTTTGTGGTCACTACCGATTGCGGCTTAAAAACCTTGTAAACAGGCCCGTCCTTCACCTATAAAAGGAGGGTCCCTTCACGAAATTTGTATTTTTTTTCTGTACGCTAAAAGCTAGTTGCAACTCTGTCGAATTTGCTTCTCATTTAATAAACTCCTTTATCATCTTTGCTCTATTTGAATTCTTTATCTTCAGTTAACTTATTTATTGCACAATTAATTCCCGGATAAGCATTTATTGTTATTGTTCCATCAAGATTCTAAGAGCCTCGAAACTTGTCGATATATGACAAAGAATTGCTTAGCATGAAACATGACCGCCTCAAATGCACTATAAAACATGTCTGGCATGAAGTAAACTGAAACGTAAAAAGACAGACAACAACCCAAGCAAGAGCAAAAGCAACAACTAAATTCAAACCAAGCAGTCAGTTATTGCAAGAAATCACCAAGCAACCTAGCACTTCACAAAGCAACTGACCAAATAACAATATACTAATCCGCAAAACTGAAATCCAACGAGAACATAGCCAACAAAAACACCACAATAGGTAACACATATATAGATCGAATGCACCTAGGAGATTGTCTGAGATAGATACCTAGAGTAGAGTTAGGCCGGATAAGCTAGAGCACCGAGATCGACAGTTAATCGGTGAGGAGTTGAGTGAGGGTAGTTTGTTAGCCTTTCTCGTTCAATGCTTTTGATGACTAATGACAAATGCTCGAAAAAATCAGAGACGGATACAATAGCAGATTTTCGCTGGAGGGGACGGAGCAGAGATACATGCCACCCTCTTCCAACAACCGAAGAAGACACGTGCCGTCGTGAGAGGGTAGTTAAGTCTGCAGTAGTCAACCTAAATCAACCCTCTGGAATGTGCAATAAGACCGAGGATGAGCCACGGTTGCAGGGCCACCGTCGATAAATACCTAGTTGACAGCCGAATTAGACAAGTGCCGTCAGAAGAAACACCAGTCCACAGAACCCAGATTCAAACACAAGGAGTTTTCGTCAAAAGACGTCGTGCGAGAGAGGTCTCCCAGTTAGGGGTGTGCAATCGGTCGGTTCGGTTCAAAATCGACCAAAAATTCCAAAACCGATTCAATCGAACCGATTGGAAGAACCAACCGATAACCGACCGATACGATTTTGAACCGAACCGATAATATCATCGGTTCGGTTCAAACCGATAAGGCTGCCAGCATTTTAAAAAAAAATACAATTCCTAACAAATAAAATATCCAAAAAACAAAACAGCACCTAACTCACAAAAAAAACACAAACAGGCTGAATTGAAAAATCAAATTTTCAACATTTTGGCATTGCGATGCAACCGTAAAATCTATGACAAACAGAATTGAAATCAATTAAATTTTGGGAAGAAAGCACAAAAGTTCAAATAAATGATTACGAACTTGAAATTGAGATCTGAATGAAAAATCAATATGCGTTTCACTGCGAGGTTGTGCGAAATTAATTTTTGTGGGGGGCGCTGAGCAGGGGCCGGTGCGGTGACCGGAGAGATGGGAGCAGCCGAGGGCGAGTAGACCGTGCCTGTGGGCTGTGTGCACTGAGTAGGGGGCGCCGAGCAAGGACCGGTGCGGTGACCGGCGAGATGGGAGCAGCCGATCGTGATTGGGTAATATTTTATTATTATTTTGGAATGACGTGGAAGGCGATCACAATTGTTGTGATAGCCACTAAACTTAAGCCTTAGGGCACCCACTATGTTGGGGATCTTAAATCACGTCACGTGTGCGCTACATCAATAATTATTATCATTTCATATTTCATAAATATCCACATGAATATCCATTATCATTTTTTATTTATCCATTTTTTACTTTATACTATTCATGAGACCACTTGTTATAACAATTACGGAGTATTATATATACATATTCTTTATTTGTTTTATTAAATATAGATAAATAAAATATAGTAATTAATTAACTAAATTACGAATACTTAGTTAAAATAGTTAAATAATAAAATTTGCTTAATTAATTAATTAGTTCGAATTAATTGAATTATACATTCAATTAAAAAAATTTAATATTACATAATAAAAAGATGGTCACACATTGATAGATAGTACAAGTGGCAATTAAAACTAAACAATATTTTAAAAGAAATTGAAAGAAAAAATTATAGCCATTGAAAAAAAATGTCCATTAAAATAATTTAATATATATATATATATATATATAATACGAAAATAAATATAATACATATTTTTAACATAAAATATATATTTTATATTTAATTTATATTATAAATAATTATTTGAAAATAAAAGAAAATGTAAAAAAATTAAAATAAATAAAAAAGAAAAAAAATTCAAAAAGCTAGCGCCGCGCAGGCGCATGTAGTGCACGCACCAATCAAAGTGCGCGTGTGATGCGTTAGCCCCAGTCCCACTTTTGCTGCAAGGTTTGGAATCTTAAAAAATACTAAGATTCATGCCTCTTTCTCTCTACCATGTATTAAAAAATAGATGATATTGGGAACTTAAAAAATTTTAAGATCACTCCTTTCAAAAAAAAAATAAAAATTTAAGATCACCATAGTGGGTGCTCTTACTATCATGTCGTATTCCGATCCGTCAATCCGAAACCCCACCTAATAGAAACCTAAAAAATCGTGGGAAAATGAATTTTAATATAATTGACTAATTTTATAAAGATCGATTATTTTATATTTATGGTTTACTTATATGAATTTAAAGTGTTAAGAATAATTAAGCAAGCCTACTAAACTGGATTTGATTTAAAAATATGGAAATCAAAATATACAACTAAACTGGCTTAAAATTTAATGGTTTAATAAGTCTTGGGCAATAATGTAAATCCTGGGACTTTTCTGTGGTCATTAGAATTATAACTATAATTTCAAGGACCATTATGAAGCTTCGAAAATATCCTGGGTCATTTTGCTCAAAAAAAAATAAAAAAGAAAATATCCTGGGTCATTACTGCTAATTCAGAAAAATAATTCCCCAAATTGAAAAAATCTATACATATTTAGGCCCAACAACGCGAATGATGCCCAAGTACGAGCCCAAAGAAATATTTGTGAAAAATTACAATAAAAAAGCATTAAACATTATATAATACTATCTCGTATTATTTTAAAATCAACTGTAAAAAACACAAAAATCTAAAACTCCATATATAATTTTTTAAGTTTCAAGAATATTGCAGAAATTGCAAACTAAATGAATATTAGAATAAATACTGCAATGGACTATAAACAATTCGAAGACTAACTTAATCATACCTGTCTCAAATAGAAAAATCTAGAGTAGATATATGCGAAAATCATCGTATATATTTTCCCATGAGTCATATGACGTCTATTACTTTTATATACTAACATATAATAATAAGAAAAAATTTGTGCGAGACCAGACCTATGATTTCTTTTAGATAAATATGCTTACTCAAATATCTCAACTGAATTTTCCAGCAAATGTTGTATTTTTAAATAAATTAAAGTTTGAAAATCATTTCCATCTCACCCAATTTTTATAAAAGACCATCACTCACTGTTAGATATATTCATATATTTTATGTATCTTGTAGATATCTTTGTATCTTTTAGATTTACTTAGCTCTATATATATGTGTACACTGTACCCTTTTCAAGTGTGTGAAATAAAAGATTCCATATATTTACATGGTATCAGCTTAATATGACGAAACCCTAATCTTTCCAACCCTAATTCTCGCCGTTTTTCGTCGCTCGTCGCCATGGCTGCGCCTCCTCCGGATCTTGATATTCCCACCCTCCCTCTGTCAACCATGATCCACATGGTGAATATCAAACTCACCTCCACCAATTATTTATTGTGGCATGCACAGATCGAGCCCCTCCTCATCACTCAACATTTTCTACCGTATGTGGATGGCTCACGTCCCGCTCCGCCGCGCGAAATCGTCGATGTTGTTGGGCGCTCCTCGGCCAATCCAGCATACACAAAGTGGTTCTCGCAGGATCAGCTTATCAAACTCTTTCTGGTTTCCACTCTGACAGAAGAATCCATGGCGACTATCATCGGATGCCGTTCTTCCTACGAGGTGTGGTCTGCACTCTCTCGTTCGTATAGTCATTCGTCTAAGGCTCGTGAACTCAGCCTCAAGGACGATCTTCTCTCTATCAAACGCAGCGATGCCTCCGTCGCGGAATACGGGCTGCGGTATAAATCTCTCTGCGATCAACTCTCTCCATCGGGCGATCCATTGACGCGGTGGACAAAACTCACTGGTTCTTACGTGGGTTACGATCGGTGTTTGCTTCTTTCACCACCGCCCAATTTGCGATCAAGCCTCTTCCTGATTTTGATACAATCCTTGCTCGCGCCGTCAGCCACGAACTCTTCATGAAATCGGCCAACTCCTCTTCCGCCGCTCAACCGGTTGCCTTCACCATCTCATATCCTGCCCTTATACTCCTGCTCAAAATGGCCGTGCCGATTGTAAGCATCGTCACATAACCGAGATAGGTCTTGCCCTCCTATTCCACTCCTCCATGCCTCTTTCTTACTGGGTCGACGCCTTTAGTACTGCCGTCTACACTATAAACCGTCTCCCTAGCTCTCTCCTCGACAATAAAACTCCCTTCGAACTTATTTACCATCGCCCACCATCTTACGAGTCTTTCCGCCCCTTTGGTTGTCGAGTCTACCCATGTCTCCGAGATTATGTCAAAACCAAATTTCAACCACGTAGCCTTCCATGCGTCTTCCTAGGTTACAGTTCCTCTTACAAAGGATTCCATTATCTTGATCCCTCATCATCCCGTATTTATACTACCCGCAATGCCAAATTTGATGAAGGTCTTTTTCCTTTCACGTCAACCGGCATACCTACCTCTCCGTCCTCCTTAGCCATTTCAGATTTTTTAGGTTCCAATTCCGCCTCTAGCTCTACACCAATTGTTCCGGCCATCTCTACTACTTCCTCAACTCCAGTTCCATGCACACTATGTCCAAATATAGAGCCTGAACCCACCCTTATTCCTCCAGCCGTCGAACAGCCTCCACCTCCCGTGGATACCGTTCCTCCCGTCGCTCCACCACCCGCCGATGCTCCTCCGGTTCGCACACATGCCATGCAGGCTAGGGCTAAATCTGGTATTTTCAAAACACGATATCCTGTTGATATAAATTGTGTTTCTGTCTTTTCTGCTTCTACTGCTTTGGTTGAGCCTCGGGGTATCAAATCTGCTCTGAAAGTTCCGGCATGGACCACAACTATGCATGAAGAATTGGCTGCGCTTCATGCATACAAAACTTGGGTTCTTGTCCCTCGACCTCCATACGCCAATGTCGTCGGCTCGAAGTGGGTTTATCGGGTTAAGTATCTTGCAGACGGCTCTGTTGATCGATACAACGCCCGTCTCGTTGCTCAAGCATTTAGTCAGCTTCCTGGGTTCACTCACACATTCAGCCATGTCGTCAAAGCAGCTACTGTCAGAATAATTCTCTCTATTGTTGTTCTTCGCTCTTGGCCATTGCATCAACTAGACGTTAAAAATGCTTTTCTTAACGGTGTTCTTTCCTCCACAGTTTATATGGAGCAGCCCCCTGGTTTTGCCGATTCTCGGCATCCGGACTATGTCTGTTGTAACGCCCCCATCTGACCTTCCTAATATGAGGCCACGTTACATTGATGTTTCAGGTTTTCGAAGTGTAAT
>JAPKLW010000117.1:119855-135624 GCA_026898455.1 Plectranthus barbatus | reverse complement strand
AATATATTTAAATACAAGATGGAACTCTAAGTACGGGGTATTACATCTGTTGTCTTAAGAAAGCAATATATGGCCTGCGCCAAGCTCCCTTGGCTTGGTATCAACGTTTCCGCAGCTTTCTACTATCTCTTGGTTTTCTGTGCAGTGCTTCGGACACGTCTCTATTCATCTTCTGCAAGGATTCCATCCTTATCTATTTATTGGTTTATGTGGACGATATCATCGTCACAGGAAATCAGCCGGCCGTCGTGTCTCTTCTGCTTACTCGTCTCCATCGTGAGTTCAATACAAAGGATCTTGGCCGACTCGAGTATTTTCTGGGATTAGAGGTCTCTTATCCCTCGGATGGGTTGTTTCTATGCCAAACAAAGTACGCCACATATATCTTAAAGCGAACTAAACTACTAGATGCAAAGCCCGTCTCTACGCCTCTTCCACCTGGAATCTCGCTGACAAAGGACGGTGATCCATTTGACGATCCCACCCTTTATTGGTCTTTGGTTGGAGCCTTGCAATATTTAACCATTACTCGTCCGGATATTGCCTATTCCGTAAATACTGTGAGCCAATTCCAACAGACTCCTACAGTTGATCACTTTCAGGCCGTAAAAAGGATACTTCGTTACATTAAGGGTACCCTGAACCACGGCCTCGTCTTTTCTCGTGGCTCTCTCACTTTACTCGGCTATTTGAATGCTGATTGGGCACGTTGTACTGACACTCGTCGCTCCACCTACGGCTATGCCATTTTCCTTGGACCAAATCTTGTATCCTGGAGCGCCAAGAAGCAACCTACGGTCTCCCGATCCAGTTGTGAATCCGAGTACCGTGCTATTGCGAATACGGCCACTGAGCTAGTCTGGATCTCCAACCTCCTTCGCGAGCTACATGTTGTGCCCAGCCGCATACCTTTACTTTTTTCGGATAATGCTAGGCATATTGACATCGACTACCACTTTGTTCGCGAGTTAGTCGACTCGAAGCGCCTGGCCACGAATTTTGTGCCGTCGGAATCTCAAGTTGCCGACATCTTCACCAAGAGTTTGGGTCGCCCACTGTTTGAAGGTTTCAGATCCAAGCTTCGAGTGTTGCCTTCCTCCACTTCTTCGCTTGCGGGGGGTGTTAGATATATTCATATATTTTATGTATCTTTTAGATTTACTTAGCTCTATATATATGTGTACAGTGTACACTGTACCCTTTTCAAGTGTGTGAAATAAAAAATTCCATATCTTTACACTCACAATACCAATTAATAATAATAGTATATTAATATTGCATATGTGACATGCGTGTATTTTTAAAATATAACAAAAATTCTTAAACGCGATAGTAGTGGCATTGACTTTGTAAGAATTTGTACAAAGTGACAAAACTAATCGACAATTGTTTAAAAACTCAACCAACCAATTATTATGGTCAGTCTAAAATATACTTTTGCCCTTAATAATTGTTTGTGATATGCTAGAGAGAGATATATGCTAGGCATATTGGACCTTAATGTCAAATAAAATAAATTATTTGGATTTTGGAATTTATATTACAGCCTATAACTTCTTATTTTGAAGTTCTTATACTGAAAACTGGAAACTTTTATTATTGGAACTAGAATTATACTCGTGCATTTCATAGAAATATTTTAATACTTTATTTAAATTTTAAAATAAAATATGTATTCATTTTAAAATTTATATTTCATCCAAATAAATCTAAATGTTTTATATATTGAGAAAAATATAAATATTATTTATTAGATGAATAAGGAAAAATATTTTTCAATTGAAAAATAATATATACTAAATTACATTAATAATATACGTGGATATATTAAATATATTAATTGAATAACTTTGACATCTTTTACACATATTAATTATTATAATTTATAATATTTTAGCTTAGATTTATTTAACTCATATATGTTATCTCATATGTAAAAAATCATAAAGCTTTCATATTGTCCAAAATACATATTTTTAATGGAAGTGTATAGATCCTAAATTTGATAATATTTAGAACTTGAATTTGCGTAAAAAATATAATACTTATTATTTAAATTTGGAACATGGGTAGAAGAACACAATGAATAAAAAATTTGTTAATTGGATTTATGATTTATGAAATATATTTTATTTGGCATTGTACGTTTTTCAAAAATTTTGGAAGGAGTTTTCTGGGATTCCTTTAGTATAATATATAGATATATCGAAAAAACTCAAACTCAAAATTTAAATGCAAGACATTTTATTTGACATTAAATGGTGGTATGATTTCTGCAATTAATGCCCAACGGCATCTACATCTACATGTGTTATATTCCTAGTATTTTATAGACAAAGCTTTAAATTTTCGGATTTATTTAAATTAAAAATTAGCAGTTGGCAAGAATGGTTTTTCCAACACATGCAAGTAAATTTATGCATAAAACAAGTGAAGAAAATGATATTATAGTAATTAAACTTAATTAGTAATGATTTAATAATTGTGGAAAATAGTTTTTAAGAAATGTAGAAAATAAGTCCAAGAAAATAAAAAATCCACGCGATCGTGGCTAATATTTAAAATTTAAATCTTTCACAAATTCGAAAATGGAAAATATAATAAGCATCGCCAACAATATCCATTTGAACTTATATTAAACTCTTTTAACCCAACCTAAGCATAAAATTTAGGTTTAGTTCTTCCCTCACAACTTACTCTTATTATCAAGATAAATTTTATGAAACTCGTACAATATTCTCATTTTGATAATTAGTTCAAAGGTCTTGAAATGAAACTAAATTTTTTTTTAACGCTCGACATATATGTTTTTTTAAACAAAAAATTACTATATCTTGCAATAGTCAAACAATGAATCTTGCATTACATGTATCATGTATGGGATAGAATTGATGAAATAATATATGAAGCTTATGTTTTCTAATAATTTTGTTAAAAAAGAATTCCAAATATTCCTCTACATTCAATGATTGAACAATAATTAAATTAAAACCAACGGTATATATGTTGTGGCTTCGTTATTATTTTGTTAGGGGAGAATTAGTCTATATTTTTTAATTAATTAAACAAAAAAATAATAGTGTCGCTAATAATAAAAATAAGATGGTGGCTCGCACGAGCAGCATTAATTTCTCATTCACACACCAACTTTGTGTATAAAATCTCATGTTTGGGAGATGAAGCAATCAAGAATCCACATCCACCGCCGGCCGTCGCCGCCGCAACCACCATCACCAACCATTTTTCCTCTTTTAACTTTTTCTTAACGGCAAACTTCCCATTTGGAAGTTTCAGCAATTTTATAATTTTAAGCAGTTCCAGATGCAAAACACGGAAGCTAACCACCGCCACTCCGACACGGAGTCTATCGGAAGTGACGGCGGCGGTGGGTGTGTGGAGATCGCCGTCGACGTCCACGAAGACGGTGTGAAGGCAGGAGGCATAGAAAAGAAGTCTTCATTCGGATCATCGGTGGTGAAGAACACATCATCAAGAATAAGGCAGGTGTCGCAAGGGATCAAGCGTTTGGCTTCTCTCACGGTTGACCTTCAGCCGGGGCCAAGATTCGACCGGAAGAAGTCCGCCGCTGTGCATGCTCTCAAAGGGCTCAAGTTTATCAGCAAGACCGACGGCGCCGCCTGGACCGCCGTGGCAAATGAGTTCACTGAGATCACTTCTAAGACCAATGGCTTGCTGCCTCGATCGCAATTCGGCAAATGCATTGGTAATTATAATATATTAACTACGTATCATATGATCAGTGCGTAATTATTTGTAAATGAAATGGGATTTTATGTATGCAGGCATGAAGGGGTCAGAGGAGTTCGCCTGCCGGCTTTTCGACGTGATAGCCAGGAGGAGGAATATCTCCGGCGAGTACATCACAAAAGAGCAGTTGAAAGATTTCTGGGATCAGATTGCTGATCAGAGTTTCGATTGTCGGCTTGAAATATTTTTTGACATGTAAGAATACATAATTAACTCAAGATCACTAGTCGTCTTGGATTGCCTATCATATATATATATATATGTGGTGTAGTTATATAAGTTATTGAATGCGCGCAGGGTTGATAAAGACGCAGATGGCAGAATCACTGAAGATGAAGTCAGGGAGGTCTCTCTCTCTCTCTCTCTCTCTCTCAAATTAAAGCATAGAAACAGTGATAATTAATAGTAGGTAGTGTTCGTATACAGATTATAAGCTTTAGCGCATCAGCAAATAGGCTGTCCAACATCCAGACGCAGGCAGATGAATATGCAAGACTGATCATGGAAGAGTTAGACCCAGACAAATGTGGTTACGTCATGGTTAGATGAATCCCACCCAATACAATCGAATATACAACATTATCATATTCAACTTACTTTCTCTAACTGTATTTGTATATGTAATGATACAGATAGATAAGCTGGAGATGCTTCTACTGCAAGGAGGGAGCGACTCGGAAAGAGAGGGCGGGGAGAGCCGGGACCTGAGCAAAATGCTGAAGCCGACCCAGGACAACCTGATGAAGCGGTGGTTCAGGGGCGGCGGTTATTTGTTGGCGGATAACTGGCAGAGACTGTGGGTGATGGCGGTGTGGATAGGAGTCATGGCGGCGCTTTTCGCCAACAAATACGTGCAGTACAGAAGGAAAGCTGCATTCCAGGTAATGGGCCACTGCGTTTGCATGGCGAAGGGGGCGGCGGAGACGCTCAAGCTCAACATGGCCTTGATTCTGCTGCCCATGTGCCGCAACACCATCACCTGGCTCCGGAACAAGACCACCCTTGGCCTCGTAGTCCCCTTCGACGACGGAATCACTTTTCATCAGGTCAGTTTCAGATTGTTGAAGATTTCATATATTTATATTTTTTTTAAAAAAAAAAAAACCGTATACAAACGTTTATATAAAAACAACAGATCGTAGCCATGGCGATTGCGGTGGGAGTGGGAATACATGGGATAAGCCATTTGGCGTGCGACTTTCCACGGCTGCTGAATGCGAGCGCCGAAAAATACGAGTTGATGAAGAAATACTTCGGCGACGATCAGCCGACTAGTTACTGGCATTTCGTGAAAGGCTGGGAAGGCGTGACAGGGATTGCAATGGTGGTTTTGATGGGCATTGCATTCACACTTGCATCCCCTATCTTCAGAAGAAACAGAGTCCATCTCCCTAAGCCTTTCGACAAACTCACAGGCTTCAATGCCTTCTGGTATTCCCACCACCTTTTCATCATCGTCTACACCCTCCTCATCGTCCATGGACTCAAGCTCTACTTGACCCATGTCTGGTACCAAAAAACTGTGAGTACCCCAACATTTCATTTCATCAATGCACGCTAAGTATACTGTATAATTATATCGATGAGTAAGAGTCTGAAATTCTTTCTACGTTGCAATGACAGACATGGATGTATTTAGCGATTCCTCTCACACTTTATGCTGGAGAAAGATTGATTAGAGCGTTCAGATCCAGCATCAAGCCTGTCAAAATCCTTAAGGTAATTAATTTTATTTTTATGTAATGTATTATACATAACTATATATATATATCATCGTGTTTTTTTTTCTTTCTTTCTTAAATTAATTTATAAATAGTATTTATGTGTGTCATTCATTTGTGGATGAATAAATTAAAGGTGGAGGTGTACCCAGGAAATGTTCTAAAACTGCACATGTCCAAGCCTGATCGGTTCAGATATAAAAGTGGGCAATATATTTTCGTCAACTGTTCAGCAGTTTCTCCATTCGAATGGTTGGTCGTATAAACTACTCCAATTGAATCTTTAATTATTTTTTCTTCGATATTAATTAGCATTTGAAGATATACATCATAATTGCAGGCACCCATTTTCAATAACTTCAGCTCCTGGAGATGACTATCTGAGTGTTCACATTCGGGCCGTCGGAGATTGGACCAAACAACTCAGATTGGTATTCTCAAAGGTATATATATATATATATATATATATATATATATGCACGATTAATACAGAGTATCCAACTCAGAGACATATAGTTTTTGCATATATTGAAGTGTTTTTATGACAAACCCATGGAATTATTCGATTATTCTGAAATATTCATTTAAGTGGCGTTGTTTGTTTTTGTTAGGTTTGTCAGACGCCATCTTCAGGGGATAGTGATAGTGAAGTACTAAGAGCTGATTTTTGGGAAGGAGAAAATAATCCCAAGTAAGCCAGTATTTATTTTAAAATCACTTAGTTTTCTAATTTAATATCATAAGTTTAATATACTAATATTTGTATAAAAGCATATATATGGATTTTATAAATAACACATGAATTGAATTTCCATCCCTAATCGTCAGCGTCCCCAAAGTACTAATCGATGGGCCTTATGGAGCACCAACACAAGACTACAAGGGTTACGACGTGGTCCTATTGGTAGGGCTTGGCATCGGAGCAACACCAATGATCAGCGTCGTAAAAGATATTATAAACAATATAAAATTTATAGAAGAAGATGAAAAAGAGAATGTTATGGAAGAGGGAAGTGGGGGTCGAACCAACCCTAAGCTGCCCTCCTCCCCAAGGCATTCGGGTTCGGGTAGCGATAAACACGACTTTAAGATAAAACGTGCTTACTTCTATTGGGTGACGAGGGAGCAAGGGTCGTTTGATTGGTTCAAAGGGGTGATGAATGATGTTGCAGAAATGGATGAGAGAGGAGTGATAGAAATGCACAATTATTGCACAAGTGTGTATGAGGAAGGGGATGCACGTTCTGCCCTAATTGCAATGCTGCAATCAATCAATCATGCTAAAAATGGAGTCGACATTGTTTCTGGGACAAGGTTTAAGTCCCACTTTGCTAAGCCCAATTGGAGGTCAGTCTACAAGACCATTACTCTCAATCACCCCAATTCCAGAGTTGGTCAGTCTATCTCTCTCTCTCTATATATATATATAATTAGTATTATTAATTGAGAAATATTGATGAGAAAATAAAAAAATTGGTGGTTTGCAGGAGTATTTTACTGTGGGGCACCAGCTCTGGTGGCGGAGCTAAGGCACCTAGCTCATGATTTCTCTCACAAGACATCTACTAAATTCGAATTTCACAAGGAAAATTTCTAATTTATATCACTATGTATATATTGTTTTCTATTTAATTATTATTTTTCTATTAACAAGTGCATAAGAAGTTAAAACATTTGTGGAGTTCAATTTTTTTTATACTGTAATCAGTATTTGTGATAATTATTTTTTTTCCATTCGATACTGAATTATGCTGTTTACCTATTTGAAAACTATTTAGGGGGGGGGAAGGAATTTTAGGCATTTAAAAAAATATATATATTCAAAACATATTTTTTTTGCTGCTAGTTCTAGGCCCTTATGTGAGATCTCTGGGCTACTAAAATGAAGGAGAATTGTCGATATAACACTATTGGGTTTTATCAATTGCTTGATATTACATAATTTCCCTACACAAAAATTGTATACTTATGGTTAATTTTATTTTTTTAATAAGTGTACATTAATCTTAAACACACACTCAATCATATACGCCTGATACCTCTGGAAACGTGAATTTGTGATCTCTCTGTCACATGGAGGCAAGGTGCTTTAACAAAATAAGCATATTCAATTTCAGTTTTTCTCCCATTTCTTTACAGTAAATATTTAAAACGAAATGTCTGAAATCAACGCAACATTAATGAGACAAAAATAACGTGTTCTATTGATATTACGATGATATTTCATTCATGACATTACTTACAAACCGTCACATTTTTTTTTCCTTTCCAAAATGGAAGGTGATATTTAAAAATACAGAAGAGATAAATAATTAAATAAACCGGAAATCAAATTTATAATTGTGGGATTGAAATTGTAAGAAATTATACGAGTGTGTATAGTAGATGAGAGGGACAAGCACAACTTGTCATGCACTAACATCTAAATCAGTCTCCATCATCTACACAAATTATTATAAATCCATATCTTTAGTCTTTAATAATTGTATATACCAACGCCATACAAATCACCTTCGTGTCTATCTTTTGCTTCACTGTAAATTGATTAATTGACTCCATATCTACATATTCAAATATCGGCATCCATATATCAGCTGTAATTAATTCAAAAAACACTATATTTATATATAGTTCCTCCGTTTCAATTATTTGGTCCAAATTACTATTTTAGAGTGTTTTAATTATATGATCCAGTTTCTATATTTAGTATTCCCTCCATCCCAATTATCTGGTCCAGTTTTAACTTGCACGAAAGTCAAAACTCATTTATGAATACATTAAATATTTATACAAATTTTCTGAATTACCCTTATATAACAATAACTACCAATAATAGACCCTTATAATTTATAAAGTTGTTTAAGGATAAATTTGTAAACACAAACAAAAAACAATACTAAATTTAGATATAGGACCATATAAATGTGACACCCAAAAAAGGTAACATGGACCAAATAATTGGGACGGAGGGAGTATTGTTTTTCTCTGTTAATTCACAATTACATTCTTAAATAATTTTGGAAGATGAGAGGTTAATTAATGTTTTAAATAAGGGCAATGTTGCAAGTTTATTTAATATTAAATAATTTTCAACAAACATACAAAATCAAACTGAACCATATAATCGGAACAGAAGGAGTATTATATAAAAAAGAGTTGGTCTCCTGAGAGACGGTCTCAACATTTATTTATTGTGAGACAGACCTTATTACATCATTTCAATAAGTTAAATACATCATTTTATTTTTAAAAATTACATTATTTGCAACAAAGAAATACATCATTTGCAATAAAGAAATACATCATTTCATTAAATTCATCTCACAATAAAAATAGTGAGATATCATTTACAATAAAGAAACATATTATTTCATTAAATTCGTTTCAAAATAAAAATGATGAGACCGTCTAATTACTTATATAAAATAATAATACTATTGATTAACATCAGATCACGTCCCAATTGTAGATGTATTGATCAGGGGCGGATGCATGTGTTAGATTGGGGGTACACTTGTACCCCCAAATTTTTATTTTTTTATTATTAAATGTATAATTCTTTTATTATTTATTTATATTTTTATTATTTTTATATATAAATATTTATATAATGTACCCCCAATATAATTTTATTTATATATTGTATCCCCAATTCTAATTTTCTGTATCTGCCTCTGGTATTGATAGGCTTAGAGTAGCAAAATTAAAGCACAAGGTTACGTGGTTCTTTTTTAGATTTTCTAATATAGCAAAAACTTGTGCGATAGTGACCTATGGGTGGCAATTCGTGCGGATCGGATTCTTATCATGTCAATCCGTTATCGATCCGATCCGTTAAGGTCAAATCCATATCCGATCCGTTAAGAAAAATTAAAATCCGTATCCATATCCGATCCGTTAAGCTCAAATCCGTATCCGCACGAATCCGATCCGTATCCGTTAAGGATCCAATAAGTATCCAATCCGAATGATACGTTATGTATCAGATCCGATAAAGATCCGATAAGAATCCAAATCTAATTAATTCAATAAGAATTCGTTTCAATAAACACAATTATAATCCAATAAAAATTTGATAAGATAATACAAATTATTCATATTTGATTGTTCAAATAATGTGTTTGATAAATAAATAAATAAAACTGCAACTTCATTTGAAACTAAAATCCTCAATCAAATATCTGAAGATACATAGATAAATCTTAAATTCCAATTCTAGTGATCAAACATGTTCATTTCTAAATACTGATCAATCTTTCACCTTAGTCTTCAATACTTCACTTACAATTTTGAGGGAGAAAAATATTAATTAAAACTGATTTATAATAAATAAAATAAATTATAATAAATATTTTTAATCTATCATGGTGAAATTGAAAGAGTTGAGACAATTAATGAGAATCTACAATACTTTCATCAACATTAAAATTTAAGATCCCACCTTTTAGTTAATTCGTGGTTGATACAACTTAATTGAAAACTTGAAGTTGAGAAAAAAAGAAAGCTATTAAATTTTGATAGTAGAAGAAAATAAATATTAAAAATATAATTAATAGATAAATAAATACATTTTTAGTGGTGAATTAATAATGGAACACGAACAATGAAGAATCAAAAGATTTGAGTTTTTGAAAGAAATTTAAATCTATATTAATATATCAAAATCAATTAATTAATTATTATATTTAAAAAATAAATATTTTTTATTAATTTATTAACGGATATCCGTATCCAATCCGAATCCGATCCGAAATTTTCGTGTCCTTATCGTGTCGATCCGATAAGGATCCATATCTGATAAGCCTCAATCCATATTCGATATTATCGTGCGGATTCGTGTCGGATTATCGGCTCGGATAAAAAATTGCCACCCTATGCGATACAAAAAGACAACCTTGTATTTCAATTGGAATGATTATTTCGGTAAAAAATAAAATAGAGTTGGTCTCCTGAGAGACGGTCTCACTATTTTTTTATTGTGAGACGAACCTTAATACATCATTTCAATTAATTAAATACATCATTTCATTTTTAAGAATTACATTATTTGCAACAAAGAAATACATCATTTCATTAAACTCATATCACAATAAAAATGGTGAAACACATTTACAATAAAAGAATATATCATTTCATTAAATTCGTCTCACAATAAAAATGATGAGACCATCTCATCTGAGACTTTACCAATAAAATAGTAACATATTTCAATCGGAATACAGCTTCTTTTAATGTAAAATGAGATTTTGTTTGAAATTTGATTACATGGAGAGTCGCTCTTATAATATTGCTTAATTGTGTAAACCCAAAATCGTGCCTAATCTTGAGAATCACATTTATAACATTTTATATTATAATTAATTAACTTGGAAGTTTGTCTACGTTATCTTTAGAAGAAAAAAAATATATGGTAAGTGAATTTTCAAACACATATATATGTAATTTTTCTGCATAAAACAAGAAAAGAAAATGACAATCGATTAAAACATAATTAGTAGTTTTTTAATAAGAGTTAAAATCTGGAATAGCAAAAATTAAAAAGCAAAACCAATGTATAGCAAGTCTTATGAAAAACTCCACAAAATAGCAAAAGTGATATTTTTTAGGTCAAAATGTCTTAATCACAACATCACTTCTCTTGATTTGTGTGAAATGTTTAACAGCTTCTTTCTTTATTATTTTTTTTGACACAACTCATTTTTTATTTATTTTCATATTAGTGCAAGTAATTAAATATAATATTTATTGTTCAATATTGTTAAATCGGCTGGAAATGCGCATCCAGTTGGAACTCGAATAAATCCGGATGGAAGTCGGGTTTAAATATAATAAATCATATTCTGCAAAATAGGAAAATATATATTTAATAAATCCTTGGACTAATAATTCGAATGGAAGTCATATGAAATCAGGCTGGAAATACGTCAAGCAGCTGGAAATTCAATTAAATTTCAGATGGAAGTCGGAATTAAAATATATTAAATCTAGAATAAATTCAAATAATTTTTTTTTAAATGGACTGGAAGTCGAACAATCCAGCAGGAAGTCGGCTAATTCAGCTTGAAATCGAAAAATCCGGATGGAATGTGGAATTAAAATATATTATATCCAGAATTAATTCAATTAATCTTTTTTTTGAAATTGAGCTGGAAGTAGATCAATCCAGCTGGAAGTCGGCTAATTGAGCTGGAACTCGCGAAATTCGGATGGAAGTAGGAATTAAAATATATTAAATCAACATTATTTTTGAATAATAAAGGCTGGAAATTCGGCTGGAAGTTCAACAATCCAGCTGGAATTCGATCAATTGAGATGGAAGTCGCGTAATATAGTTGGAACTCGGGTTTTGTTTAGTTCCATCCCTTTTTCATCTAACCTAAAAATTGGGCGTGAATTACTCGACAATACACGGCAGTATCTGGAATTCAATCGCACGACTGTTCGAACCACCACCCGTCGTCCCCCTCCAATATTATTTCCGGCGACTGCACACCCACCACCGGCGAGAATGTCGACTGCACAGGTATGCATGTTTGTTTATTTTTTTTTTGCCGATTTTATTCACTGTTTATAATAAGAAAACCGACTGTTTGGATTTTGATTTGATTATAGGATATGTGTTAGTTTTTGGATTGAATTGCTTTGTTTTTTGTTAGTTATATAATGCATAGGGGTGAATGAATTGTTATCGATTTTGTCCTGTTTTCACCGTGCTTTGATATTGAGTTTTGTGGTTTTGATGTTAGAACTGTGCATGTATGTGATTGCGGTTTATTTATTTTATTTTTTTTTTGGTTTTGATTTGGTGCAGGGTGATTTTATTCGAATTGAAATCCATGGATGCAAACCTAAGACTAATTTATATTATAAATGTAAGGTCCTAGATACCATTAGGAAGACATTATATGATGTAGGAAAAGAGGAGTTGGTTAATGACTTTCGGGCAGGGATTTTTGGTTATTTGTTGGATTGGGCGGATAATGGACTTTCTTCTTCTTTGTCTTTAATTGAACTATTTAGTCATGAGATTAAGTCTAATAATCCAGAGTTTTTAAGGTTTAGAGTCTGTGGACATGATCTCATGTTTACACAAAGCGATTTCGCCCTTATTTCCGGTTTGAATTTTGGAACGACCCTAATCGATCCTACTGCACGCCATAACTTAGAATCTAGTACTGTATTTCGAGTCTTTTGTGGAGGTGAAACCCTAAGTAGTAAACAACTTTTGGAGAGGTTTGAACAGAAAAGAGTTGATTTTACACATAGGTTATTGTACCTCAGGGTAGCTAATATTTTAGCATTTTGGTTTTTTGTACTTGGGTATACTGAAAAAAGGAAAATAGAGAAGTGGTTGTATGTTTTAAGTGAGGATCTTGATGCATGGAACCAATTTCCATGGGGTACATATGCATACAAAGCACTCCTTTATTATAGGACTCATATACCCAATACTCGGAATCAACTTGATGGAAAAGCCCTTCATCTTCCTGGTCCATTTTGGGTACTACAGGTATGAAAATTTCATCATTTATTATCTTGTTATTTATCATTACTATTTGTTGAAATAATCTAATTTTTGGATAATGTTGTCAGGTTTGGGCGTATGAGGTCATTCCTCAGTTGGGGCAGGCTTGTGCCCGGCTAGTTAATCCAAATGCTGTGCCACGTATGTTGAAGTGGCGGTTCAGAAGATCCAGTATAAAGGATTGGATAGCTTTTTTCTCCCAACCAGTAATATTTTTTTATAAATTTTTTATATATTTGTTTTACTTTGAAATTGATTATAATATTCTACATGTTCAAAAATTGCAGCTTAATGTGGTAACTGCCCTACCTCCTTCGCCATCGGAGATGAGTAGCTATTATTGGCGATCGGCACAAGGACAGGATAGGATGGGTGTGAAATATGTGGGTCCTATATCTACTCAAATTCCAGCTGAAGGTCATGGGTTGGATCTGCAATATCTTGAAGAGGATAACTTTTCAATGGAGATACCACTAGAGGACTTTTCTGGAGTGATGGTTGAAGTAGCGGTGAATGATGAGGGTGCTCACTCACCAGAGATTGTAGAGGAGCATGCCACTGAGCAGCCAAATGTGGAGATGGAGCAAGTTTCAGAGCCGGAATCACCACCAGTTAGAAGAAGGAGACGATAGAAACGGGAGAGGTTACCTAGTTCTTCTTCTTCTTCTGGCGGGGAAGAACGTAGGCAAGAGAGAGATGCGAAACTCTTTGGGAGAATCAAACAGTTCGTGTTAGATGATATGAAACACTTCATTCGGGATGAAGTTGTTCCAACTTTTAAGGAGTACATTCATGAAGTGGTTACTTCTTCGTGTCGGCGATCAGATGCTTCGTCCTCTCAACCAATGCCACAGAATGAGCCCCGGTTATCCAGTATTTTGCAACAGCGACAGCCACGGCCACTTTCTGACGCACCACAGGTATATTTTATAGAGTTTAGTCCTATTTTGCCATTTAATTAACTAATCTTAATTGCAATGCAGACATCTGGTAGTGATGTTGATGATGACGATGAGATGGAACCATTGTCCAGTATTTTGGACCTGTCTATGTGAATAAGCTCATCAGGCAATCTTACCAAGTATTCCGGCAAGGTCCAGCAGATAAGGCCCGGATCTCTCAAACAACTGGCTTGCGGCTCACGAATGACTTTTTTGAACAACTGGAGAATTCATACTCATACTTAACCGTGTCGCAGATAGAGATGTTTGTTCACGCCCTCTGGTGAGAATTTATTTATTTAAATTCAATGTTGTATTTATTTAATTAAATAGAACGTGTTATTTAACATGTTTTTTCATGCCCGCAGTGTCAAACTGATTTCAGATAACAAGTTTATCTTCTCTGCTTGTAATCCCGATGAAGTTCGCATTCTCACCCCGAGATTCTAGGTTAGAACTTATTTATTTATTTATTTATTTAATTCTTCATGTTATTTACATGTTTCATTTTTTATATGAAATATAGCTTTTATTCAACAAGTCTTATCCGGTAAATTCTTCATCTCGATCAAAAGCACCGGGTCTTTCAGCTGATACAGTTCATCGAAGGAAAGGATAATCCATGTTCTCGGCCGTGGTACAATGCTTCTGTGGTAAGTATTTGTTTAATAAATTATTTCAGCATGCTTTTAAATTATGATAACAATTTATTTTTTTCCAGCTAATTATGCCGTATAATGTTGGCGATCATTGGTTGACATTGAGAATCGACCTGTCAACTTGGAGTTGTTGAATAAATGATGCTACAGTCAAACGACAAAATTCGGTTGCTAGGAGAATGAGATGTGATTCAGTACGGCGCATCACAGATCAGCTCCACAAATATTTGCACGATGGGCAATACTGGGAGAAGAGCACGCTTGGTCTGTTGCCGTGCAAGGATAAGATGGCGGTGGACTTTGCTAAAGGGTTCGAAGCTTATGATCATTTCAGTGAAGCAGTGTATGCATGCATGTTCATGGATCAATTGATTTGTGGGCGACCGAATGTACCTTGGGCCGAAATGGAAGGATGTCAAGATAGATATAGATTGTATATGGCTCATTGCTTATTTGATTTGTCATATGATGAATGATGTAGAATTTTATTAGATATTTTTAATTGTTTATTTAGATATTCGAATATGTTGGTTTGATCTGTTGTGAATTATTTATGTTTGAATATGTTGGTTTTTTGGTTGGTTAATTGTGATGGAATATGATGGTTTTTTTGGTTGGTTAATTGAGTACGAATAAGTTGGTTTTTGGGTTAGTAGTCTAATTGAGATGCATTTTCTTGGTTTTTTTGCATAAATTGGACGAATTCCTGCCAAAATTACCGAGTTCCATCCCATTTTTGAGTATTTCCATCCCAATTTGGAGTACTTCCATCCCAATTTCGAGCACTAATTTATTAATTATTAAGTAGCAATATTTCGTCCAATCCGGATGGAACTCGTCCAATTGGGATGGACCTCGTCCCAAATGGAATGGAACTCGCTAATTTTGGATGGACCTCGGTCGTAAGGAATAATAATAGTCTCAATCCGGATGAAATTATGTAAATTGGGATGGACCTCATCCCAATTGGGATGGAACTCGCCCCAATTATCAATATTTTGTCCAAATTCGTCAATAAATATTATTAATTCGTACTTCTTGGTTTAATTTCAACTATAATGTAAACATAACATGATATTCCTAAGAATAATGTTATTAATTCGTACAATATAGTTTAATTTCAACTATAATGTAACCATAACATGATATTCCTAA
>JAPKLW010000117.1:0-119845 GCA_026898455.1 Plectranthus barbatus | reverse complement strand
GTAACCATAACATGATATTCCTAAGAATAATGTTATTAATTCGTACAATATAGTTTAATTTCAACTATAATGTAATCATAACATGATATTCCTAAGAATAATGTTATTAATTCGTACATTATAGTTTAATTTCAACTATAATGTAAACAAATTAGCAATATTTTGTCCAAATTGGCATGGAACTCTCTAAATTGGGATGGACCTCGTCCCAATTGGGATGGAACTCGCTAAATTGGTGTGGAACTCGCCCCAATTATCAATATTTTGTCCAAATTCGTTCATAAATGGATGGTATTGACATGTCACATCACTCTTACATTTACACATCAATGTATGTGCCAATTTAACTTTTCAGTCAATGAATGCTGAAGTATTTCAGATTCACGTGAAAGTGAAACTCTCAATGTTGCTCAAATAATGCATGTATGCCACTACACATTTGTCTACCAAGCCATTTACTAGTCCCTTCTATATAAGGGTGATTTTGTATAGTTCAAACTCACTTTTTCTTCATTCCTAAAATATTCCAACTACAAATGGCTTTTTTATTTCTTTTTCTATTTATTCCATCATTCTTTATGAATATTGATGAAAGAATTAGTGAGCACTAGCTCAAATGGAAGAGGATTTTTTTCTACGTCAAACAGTCCGGAAGAGGATTTTTCCTACGTCACATGGAGTAGGTGTCCTTGGTCCGGATTCATCCACACTCTCTCTTATTTCCCGAAACTACAAATGGGGCAAGCAATCACCTGATGTTCCAGCACATCGGCGTTTGCTTCTTAACGGGATAAGAGACGAGCGCTTATGAAAAGTGAGCTCAAAATGGGAAGTGATCACCGGTTTTGCAGTTTTGTTGCTCACAAATTACTATAATTAAGGGGAGAAAGAGATGAAACTCAGCGGAGCGCTTATCAAAATGTGTATCAAAATGTGTAATATTTTAGACATATAGTCGAATAAAATTCGAATTAATATTATTACAATTGTGAGTGTGCTTGTAATTTATTTGTTCGAATATTTTAGCAAATTATTAAATTATATATCGTAAATTAAAATTAAAATAAAGTTCAATTGGGAGTGCTTGAATTTAAAATGTTAATCATTTACAATTTTATAAAAAAACAAATTAATTCGCATAGATGGATGTCGGTCTTCATTAAGTCAATAGAATATGGATGGAACTCGCCAATTTGGGATGGAACTCTGCCGATTTGGGATGGAAGTCGCCAATTTCGGATGAAACTCGCCAAATTAATAAACAAATCGATCCCTGTCAAACTGGATGGAACTCGACGTTTTTGGAATGGAAATCGACAATTTTAGATGGAACTCGCTAATATGGGATGGAACTCGCTATTAAATAAACAAATGGAACTCTGTCAAATTGTATGGAACTCGACAAATGAAGATGGAACTCGGCGAAATGGGATGGAATTAGGCCAAAATTGATCAAAATAATTCACTTGCAAGTCATTGACATATCACATCACACTTGCATTTACACATCATAGTCTGTGCAAATTTAACTTTTCAGTCAATAAATGCACAAATAATTCATGCGAAAAAAATCATTTTCACGTGAAAGTGAAACTGTGCAAAGATTCTCAAATAATTCATGTATGCCACTACACATTTATCGACCAAGTAGAATGTGCAAATTCATTCGACTAGTCCCTTCTATTTAAGGGAGAATTTGTGAGTGTTCAAATTCACTTCATTTCATTCCAAAACCATAACAACAACAAATGGCTTTTCTCTTGCTCTTATTCCTTTTTTTTATTCGAATCATAGATCCCATATTTTTTTTGATTCCAATCAATTAGAAGAGGATTTTTCCTACGTCAAACAATCCGGAAGAGGATTTTTCCTACATCACATGTAGTAAAAGTCCTTCATCCGGATTCCTGCACATCTTTCTCCTTTTCCCAAAACCAGAAATAAGGAAAGCAATCAAAAGAGGGTTCCAGCCCATCAACCCTTGCTTCTCCGTTACGGGAAAAGAAATGAAAGGTTATAGTTAGTGAGCATCAATGATAGCTATTTCTGATGGAAACCCGGTGGCTTACGAGAAGCAAAAACTCTCTCCACCGACAACTATTTTGGTGCACACTAATTAATATATTTAAGCAGCGAAAGAGATGAAGGAGACCCAATGGCACTGCTATCTCCTCCCCGTCTGTCTGCACTTCCTTCACTAGCTCGCCTACTGCTATCAAAATGTGTAATATTTTAGACATATTGTCGAATAATATTCGAATTCAAATTAATAAAATTGTCAGTGTGTTTCTATTTTATTGCTTCGAAATTTGTAGCAAATTATTAAATTATTTATCGTAAATTAAATTTAAAATAAAGTTCAATTGGGAGTGTGCATGAATTTAAGATGTTAATCATTTACAATTTTATAAAAAATAAAAGAATTCGCATGGATGGATGTCGGTCCATTAAGTCAATAGAAATGGGATGGAACTCGCCAAATTCGGATGGAACTCGGCCGATTAGATATGGAACTCGACAAATTGGGATGGAACTCGCTATTTATTAAACAAATGGAACTTTGCCGAATTGGAATGAAACTTCGCCGAATTGGGATGGAACTTGCTAATTATTTAACAAATGGAACTATGTCAAATTGGATGGAACTCACCAATTTTGGATGGAACTCGCCGAAATGGGATGGAACTCGCTCAAAGTTACTTTTTTCACGTGAAATTCTGATTTTTATCCTGCCAAAATTGATCGAACTAATTCACATGCATGCAAACACATTCAATTCGACTTTAGTCAATTCAATAAAGCCAACATTTGCGGAGTTGGAAGAAATTTCACATGTATTTCTGAACTTAATAGTCCAAAGATGCAGAAATAATTGAAGTACTACTATTAAATATTACTATTCATGACTGAAATAATTTTGTCGCAAGTGAAACACTCATTAAATTTGAAACACTCTCTCATGCAATCGAATACTCATTCTCATAAAACTCTCTCAAAAAACAAACACGCTTTCTCAAAAAATATGTCAATTTTCGTTCTTTCATTGTGCATTACAATGGTCAATGGGACAATGAATACAACTACATCGGTGGAGAAGAACGAGTTGTCATGCTACCCTCTGATGATATCACGATAGAAGAATTGCGGAGAAATGTTCAATACATTCTCCATTCTCATGGCATGGTGGGCTCTTACACCCTATATAATGTTGCTGAAACAAGAACTGGGAGGAAGGTTCCTTCGGTTCTCGCAACGGATACACACCTTCAACGGCTTTGTAACATCTTGTGAGAGCCGAATGTTTATCTAGTGATGAACATGCAATCCGATGAAGCTGCCGGAAGCTCTCGGCGACAACCGTCTCCGTACAGGCCAATTATGGCTTCATTAAGTCCACAACCGCACAACCCTTATAGTCCAACTCCAGAAGAACTACATCGTTTTTCATCATCGATGATGTTTGGAGAAAGAAGCAGTGGAAGTCGAAGTTCTCATGTCCCCGATTTAAACTTCAATGCACCTGATGATGAGGGTGATGATGATGAAGACGGTGCCAACACACAAAATCCGAATGTAGTTGTCCAGTCAGATGAGGACGACGAAGCAGAATTCGATACGGAATCATCCGATGGTGATGAACGCCACAATTACAATGCTTCGTTATTCAATTGTACAATTGAAGATTTCACCGCTTGGGTCCGAGAACAAGGTGGTATAGGTGCCATTGTATCAAGCCTGGTCCCGACTCAGCCTTTATCGGCTGAAACAGTTGATGTCCTAAGTCAACAAATGAACAACTGGTTATTGTCGATAATTCCGGTAGATACATCTGACGTACCTATATCACGAGATGTTCAAGCAGTATTGGACGAGGAATTGCAAAAATGATCATTGTTTTGGTCTAAAGAAGACTTGTATGTGGCTGTCGGACTTTGGCACATGGAGCATCAAGTTGAGTTTAAAGTGTCGCGATCTACTAAAACTCGGGTGGAATATAGTTGCAGCCGCAGTGATAACTGTTCGTTCATGATTCGAGCCGCTAATTCAGATGGATGTTGGATTGTATACAAATTCTGCTCGAGTCATACTTGTGTTACAAGTATGGACAACATCCGAAGCAGAACTATACGCTCGAGGGCTATCTCTGCATATTTTGCCCGGAGAATGCGCCGACAAGGATCGATCATGAAACCGCGAGATATAATGGCGGAGCTACAACATAATTTCAGAATTAAGGTGAGCTACAGCAATGCACTACGAGCTCGAAATGGAGCCATAGCTATGATATATGGTGGCTTAGAGGATTCTTTCAACTTGCTGCCGAAATATTTTTATGTTCTCGAACAGCACAATCCCGGCACCATTACTGATCTTAATATCGGCGAAGATGGACGACTACGACAGTTCTTTGTTTGTTTGGGTGTGTTGCGTGCAGCATTCTCAACTTTATTACGGCAAGTGATTGTCGTTGATGCCACACACCTCAAGGGCAGAAATAAAGGTGTGCTATTGGTTGCTGTAACCAAAGACGGCAACGAGCAGATATTTCCTCTGGCAATTGGATTTGCACCGATCGAGAATGATGAGAGCTGGACTTGGTTTATGTCCCGGATTCGGATGGCTTTCCATTCTAATGAGCATTTGCTGATTGTTTCAGATCAACACATCAACATAGCAAACGCAATAAGTACGGTTTATCCAGAGGCAACACACGCTTTGTGTTGTTACCATATCCAGAGCAAGTTGACAACCTTCACTGCTCCAATTGTGAGGTTATACCATAAGGCAGCCTATGCTTACCGTCCTATAATCTATCAGAAGGTAATTGACCAGATTGCACAATATTGCCCGGCAGCTTACGACAAACTCTTGATGCTCGGACCGGCAAAGTGGGCTAGGTCAAAATGCCCGGTTCGCCGATATAGCTTCATGACATCGAATGCAGTCGAAGTATTCAACTCCCGACTATTAGATGCTAGACGTCTGCCGATCTGTTCCGTTGTCGAGCTATATAGGCACATTGTCGAAAAATGGTTTGACGAAAGGCTAGCTAAGGCGTTTGCAAGAACCGAAGAGTTGACTGAGGAATGCGTGGCCAAAATGACTCCAATGCTGGAGCTCTCAAACAGATACTCTGTTGTGGCTATTACTGATGATCAATTCAAAGTCAGCCTCAAAGATACAACGTGGAAGGTTGATCTCCAAGACAACTTGTGCGACTGTCGTGAATTTCAGCTGGATCTTATTCCATGCTCGCATGCTATTGCTGCAATTCGGTTAGTAAATATATAAATACATCATTCTTTAATTATAATGTTCACTACTAAATCATTGTTGTTGACACAGCTTCAAGGATACAAGTATATATGACTACGTTTGGTCATACTACAAGACATCGAATTGGCAAGAAATATATGGAGGGGTCATACACCCACTGCCTCCCAAAGATGAGTGGGTTGTATCACCAGAAGCACAAGCTTGTGTTGTTTTGCCGCCGATTGTGAATCGGCAAGCCGGTCGACCAAGAAATAGTCGTCGTCCTTCAGGAGCAGAGGCAGGACAAACATCAACTTCTAGACGACGAGCTCCAAAGAAATGCAGTATATGTGGATATACAAGTCACACGAAACGTGGTTGTCCAGAAAGAGTTCCGCCTAATTAATTTGTTTGGTTTTTAGGAATTAAATTGCCTCATGTATTGTAATATGTTCGATTTACTTGTCTTAAATTTGAGGACATGAAATTCCGTTCAAAGTACTTGTGATTCCCATAATTTATATTTTATGTGCTTAGCTTTTAAATTTTAAATAAGAACAAATTTTACATGATTTATATTATTTCAGAATCGCAACATGTAATGTAATGTAATTTTCAAAAGATCACACACGAAGATGTATTTAAAATGGACTTCCAACCGATTTTTGTTGAATTCCATCTCATTTAAGCGAGTACCATCTGATTTAATCCGAATTCCATACGAATTACATATGAATTTCCAGACGAATTCCATATCGAATTCCAGCTATAATGGCCGACTTCCATCCGAATTTAATTAATTCCAGCCCAATTCGAACCGAGTTCCATCTCATTTTCAAAGGCGAAGTCCGCCTCACTATTTTTATTAATATTTTATTGAAACCCTAAAAATAATAAAATAAACAAACAGTTGTAATTTTCGCACAAAACAATAAAAATGATTGGATGATTGAGACATTGTTGACAGAGAAAGTACACTTTTGCTATTTTGTGGAGTTTCTCATAAGGGTTGCTATTAGGTGAATGTGTTTTATAACTTTTGCTATTTAAAATTATTCCCTCTTTTAATAATTGTGAAAACCGTATCTCTGCGGAAAATCAAAATGATGCTTCCTAGCACATATTTAAATGTTAATTTATAATTGAGATGAACTTGTACGTATCGATATTAATTGATCCAACTCAGAAAATTAAAAAATGCTGGGCTACATATTGACTTTTCGAATAATATCTTGAAATTGTTTTAAAATATATAGGAGATTATCATCATACTCATTTAAATTGGATTAAAATAAAACGATTAAAATTTGGGACAATTTTGATTATATAAGTGCTGACACGAGCTATTGTATCCTTTTACATGATAGATGAGTATGAAACATTCATTTAAAAAAATCTCGTCAATTTAACTAATGAAAAAGTTTTCAATTATTGTTTATAAAGTAAAATATAAAACAATTCCATGAATGATTATATACAAAAATGTTATTTAGTGTTAGAAAGTCAAATCATAATTATCCACTTTATAAAAAAGTCGATGTCCCTCAAAAAAAAGAAAAAAAGGGAGAAGAAACATTGCCTATTATAATTCAGAAACCACTAAAACATAGTAATAAATTGCAACTTCACGATAAAAACACTTTTGAGTTTTTTTACTGCATGTAGTTAATTTAGTGAAAGCTATATTTTTAATATGATTTTAAAGTATCATATTACAATCGAGCATGTTAGTAAATTCTTAATTAATTAAATATGTACCAGAAAGTATTCCTTAAAACAACATTTATCGCTTGTCGAATTCTAAGGTTCCTTAGAATTAAATAATAATTCATTTGGACTCAAAATATTAAAAGAAAGTTAAATAATGGATTTTAATTAACAAAACTCCCCATGTGCAGATGAACAAAAAAGAAAAAAAAATTTGTTTGTTTTTACAACCTGGTGCGCGTGCGACGACAATATTTGCAAAATCAAACTTGTAATATTATTTCTCGTCGCGTTTCGGCTCAATTTGGTTGAAAAATGTGGGAGCCAATCGAATTTATATATAATCGAGTTTTAGATTAATCGAACTTACTTAACAACCTTAACTAAAAACTAAAAGTATGATTAGTTCATATTAGCTATAGTGTAATCTCAATTATGGCTTGATAGCTATAAATTTAGTGGGAGTTTTGTGAATTTGTTACAAATAGAAATATAATATTGTGATAATTATTAATTACCAAAAGAAGGAAAAGAAAAAGACATCTAAACTGAAATGGCCGGTCAGAGCAACCCATTTTTCTTCACACACGAACTTAGTGTGTGTAATTATAAATCCTGTGCTTCATAGTTGTCGAGAAACCACATTCCACAAACACCACTTCGCCGGAAAAAGCTTATAAATTCTCTGGAATTTATGTCATTTTTGTTTCATCTACTTTTGATCAATATTTGCTAACACCAACGCAGATGCACAACACCGAAGGTATCTACCACTCCGACACGGAGTCAGTCGGCAGTGGCGGTGGTGATCGGGGCTCGTTCCTCAACAAGAGAGGCGGCGGGAAGAAGAGTGCCCGGTTCACCCACCCTGACGATAGCACCTCCCCCACGGCCGCCATGGATGACTACGTGGAGATCACCCTCGACGTCCACGAGGACTCGGTGGCGGTGCACAGCGTCAAAGCAGCCGGCGGCGGCGACTCTGATATGAAGCTGCTGGCCAGAGGGCTGGAGAAGAAGGCTTCATTTGGATCTTCGGTGGCGAGAAATGCTTCGTCAAGAATCAGGCAGGTGTCGCAGGAGCTGAAGCGTTTGGCTTCTCTGACGCGCAACCCACCTCAGACGGGGCGGCGACTCGACCGGACCAAGTCCGCGGCGGCGCATGCTCTGAAGGGGCTCAAGTTTATTAGCACGACAGACGGAGGCGCCGCCTGGGCCGGGGTGGAGAAGCGATTCGAGGAGCTCACTTCGTCCACCAATGGAATGCTACCTCGTTCGCTATTTGGAGAGTGCATTGGTAATATAATTGAAAGACTGATGATAATTCTTAACCACCGGCACCTAATTCTGTACATGATCGTCTCTAGCTACTCAGTTTCTTGTGATTTACTCTTCCACTCATTTTAATTAATAGGCAAAAAATGAGATTATAGTACGAGCCTTTAATATATGCAGGCATGAAGGAGTCCAAGGAGTTCGCCGGCGAGCTTTTCGACGCGCTTTCCCGGAGGAAGAATATCTCCGGCGAGTCCATCACAGAAGAGCAGTTGAAAGATTTCTGGGATCAGATTGCTGACCAGGGTTTCGATTGTCGGCTCAAAACATTTTTTGACATGTATGGATATATAATTATTCTTAATTAGTTGCCAATATAGGCTACTTAAGTTAAAATTGCTGAATGCAGGGTTGATAAAGATGCAGATGGAAGAATCACTGAAGATGAAGTCAGAGAGGTATAGCTTCACTCTCTCTCTCTCTCCCCCCAAAAGTCTTAGAACTGAACTAATAAATGGTAGTGTAAATGCAGATTATAACACTGAGTGCATCAGCAAATAGGCTGTCCAACATCCAGAAGCAGGCAGATGAATATGCAAGACTAATCATGGAAGAATTAGACCCCAGCAATCTTGGTTACATCATGGTATATATCTATATCTATACTTGAACAACTTCATGAAACATTCAACACACCATTAATCAACAAACACTACTACGGCATTGCATCTGCATGACACCACAGATAGAAAATCTGGAAACGCTACTCCTACAAGGCCCGAGCCAGACAGCGGCGAGAGGCGGCGGGGAGAGCCGGAACCTGAGCAAAATGCTGAGCGACAGACTGAAGCCGACGCAGGACCACCTGGTGAAGCGGTGGTACAGCGACGCCCGGTACTTCGTGGTGGACAATTGGCAGAGGGTGTGGGTGATGGCGGTGTGGATAGGAGCCATGGCGGGCCTCTTCGCATACAAATACGTCGAGTACAGAAACAGGGCAGCGTTTCATGTGATGGGCCACTGCGTTTGTGTGGCCAAGGGCGCCGCCGAGACGCTCAAGCTCAACATGGCCTTGATTCTGCTGCCCATGTGCCGCAACACCATCACCTGGCTCCGGAACAGCACCCGGCTCGGCGCTGCTGTTCCCTTCGACGACAACATCAATTTCCACAAGGTTAGCTTTCATCACTCATGAGTTGGTTGGATATGGTTTAGTGGCTCAACTAATTTTGACTGCGGTTAAGTTTTAAGATTGTTGATGAATTGAGACAAAGTGTTTCTTATCTTCTTGGACTACTTAGATTTAAATAGCGACATTGACATATTTCATATTTTTCCAAAGAGCTAATCAACTTTGGGAATTGTTTAGTGCATCCAATGTAGAAGGTAGGCATGGTCCCTACTAACACAATACAATGCACTACATGTTACATCTATACAATTTTAAATACATATAACACACTTATTTTAGCATTTAAAAATTAAAAAAAAAAAAAACGAATTTGTAATTTTGTAGGTGATCGCTGTGGCAGTTGGAATAGGAGTGGGAATACACGGGATAAGCCATTTGGCGTGCGACTTTCCACGGCTGCTGACGGCGAGCCCCCAAAAATACGAGTTGATGAAGAAATACTTCGGCGACCACCGGCCATCAAGTTACTGGCATTTCGTGAAAGGTTGCGAAGGCGTGACTGGGATTGTAATGGTGGTTTTGATGGGCATTGCATTCACACTGGCATCCCCAATCTTCAGAAGGAACAGAGTCCATCTCCCTAAGCCTTTCAACAAACTCACTGGCTTCAATGCCTTCTGGTATTCCCACCACCTTTTCATCGTCGTCTACACCCTCCTCATCGTCCATGGACTCAAGCTCTACTTGTCCCACGCCTGGTACCACAAGACTGTGAGCACCCCCCATAAATAATATCATTTCATCAATGCACACTATAATTATAATACTAGTCTGAAAAACTTTTTACAGACATGGATGTATTTGGCCATTCCTATCACACTTTATGCTGGAGAAAGATTGATTAGAGCGTTCAGATCCAGCATCAAGCCTGTCAAAATCCTTAAGGTAAATGATTTTTTCCTATATATATATATGAAATATTGATTTGATGAATATATATAGTATAATAAATAATTGTGTCAATGAATTAGGTGGCGGTGTACCCAGGAAATGTGCTAGCACTGCACATGTCTAAGCCTCATGGATTCAAATACAAAAGTGGGCAATATATTTTTGTCAATTGTGCAGCTGTTTCTCCATTCGAATGGTTGGTGCTATATTTTCTCATTTATTTCATCTCCTATTAATTTCATTACACTATAAATATTGGTGATTAAATGCTGCCATGTAATAGATTCTCCATTAATTAGGTCTCATGAAATAATCATTAAAGATCAAACTCACCAACTAGTTAGGCATTATTAGAGGAGCTAGCATATTCTAGATTATCATCAAGTAACTATAACGTACGACATGATTAATCATAGGTAGGTAGGTGAGAAATGGTTGGACAACTTGCCCATAATTAACTAACTAATGATGTGCTAATTAATTAGATTAGATTAGATTAATGATAAAGTGGAGCACTTAATTTGCAGGCACCCTTTTTCAATAACCTCAGCACCTAAAGATGATTATCTGAGTGTCCACATTCGGACCCTCGGTGACTGGACCAGACAACTCAAAGTTGTATTCTTGGAGGTATATATATACATACATGCATATATATATCATTGTAGATGATGTATCTACTTAGAGAATTAATGTAGGATATATGATAACTAATTATTACTATTAATAAGTGTAAATTATATATGATTATTCTTTGTTAGGTTTGTCAGCCTCCACCAACAGGAAAAAGTGGACTCCTCAGAGCTGACTTTTTGCAAGGAGAAAATAATCCCAAGTAAGAAGCCCTTTCCATTTATAATCATTTGTAATGAGCATATTCTCTGACTTTATAATAAACTAGCATACAATACAATACAATTATTTCTCTTTTAATTACATGTATCTTTATAAATCTAATTAATTATAAAGCATATAAGTTTCAAGTTTTATTTATCAAAAGCTAATCTTAATTCTATATCTATTCTTTCATGAAATTATATTTTTATAAATCTTATATGCAGTTTTCCTAAAGTACTAATCGACGGCCCTTATGGAGCACCAACGCAAGACTACAAGGACTACGACGTGGTCCTACTAGTAGGGCTTGGGATCGGAGCAACACCGATGATCAGTGTTGTGAAAGATATCGTAAACAATATGAAGGCAGTGGAGGAGGAAGAAGAGAATGCGTTGGAGGAGGGAAGCAGGGGTCGAGCTGACCCCGTACTGCTCTCCTCCACATCTAAAAGAAAATCGGGTTCGGGTAGTGATAATAAACATGACTTTAAGACAAGAAGGGCATACTTCTATTGGGTGACTAGAGAGCAAGGGTCGTTCGATTGGTTCAAGGGTGTGATGAATGAGGTTGCTGAAATGGATCATAGAGGAGTGATAGAAATGCACAATTATTGCACAAGTGTGTATGAGGAAGGGGATGCACGTTCTGCCCTAATTGCAATGCTTCAATCAATCAATCATGCTAAAAATGGAGTCGACGTTGTCTCTGGGACTAGGGTTAAGTCCCACTTTGCTAAGCCAAATTGGAGGACAGTTTACAAGAGAATTGCTCTCAATCATCCAAATTCAAGAGTTGGTAAGTATCTTCATATATGACTCATCACATATATATCATTGTGTTTCTCGAAAGATAATTAAAGCTGATTAATTATTAGTTATAAAAGTGGTTTATCAATTATCATCATATCTTTATCTTCTTTTCTTCTTCTTCTTTTTTGGGGGGGTTCATTTTCATGCATGACATATCACTTCCCATGCACATTCAACTTCTTATCTCTTCGTGAAAGTAAAAAACTAAAGTTGGTGGAGACATATACATGTGGTGTTGGTAGTGCTTTACTTTCCCTCTCATATGATGATAGTGAAGAAACAGTTTTGTGGAATCTTCTTCAATTATTGCATCAAATTAAGTGGAAATTTAATTAAATCATTAGGCATGCATTCAAACACGTAATTACTTGTCCTAGTCATCGATTATAACATGCACGTCGCCGTAGTAACGATCACTGAATTTGAATTTTTGCACTTACTAAATTAATTTAGAGGTTTTTATTTGGTGTTGACAATTTTGCAGGAGTGTTTTATTGTGGGGCGCCACCACCGGTGACAGAACTAAGAAACCTTGCTTGTGATTTTTCTCACAAGACCTCTACCAAATTCGAGTTCCACAAAGAAAACTTTTGATTTATACTGCTCATATAATGGAGAAGGTTTGGTAGTGCAGAATTCACAATTTCAATTTGGTGGACCAAACCAATTACCCACACTAAGAGGAGGCCTTTTTTCTTTTGAAATATCTGATTTCTTTTTTTCTTTTTCCTTTCGCAAGAAAATATGGTAAAGAGGTTATTAATGAGGACTGACCTCACATGAGGGATCATGCTTGAATAAGCAAAATATATTTCGTGGGTCCCAGTTGATTATTATATTTCTTTTTTTTTTTTTTCCTTTTAAGAAGAAGATTATTATACTTCTCTTTGTTGGTTCATGGAAGATAATAATTGATCATGGTGACTGGTGAGGTAATGGGGTTGGAAATGGAAATGGTTCCCTACCCAAATCCATTATATATGTATATTTTGTAGGATTTTTTTAATATGTTTTGTGGTTTCTTGGAATGAATAAGAGACCCTTTTGACATTTTTAGTCTAGGTTTGTTGGAATTGTGCCTAGTTGTCTATAGCAATATAAATTAATATTTGGAATATTTACTGTCTTAGATATAGTTTTTTTTTTCTTTTGGATATTGTTTTTTGTACAACGAAAGGTTACATGCGATGAACCATATCAACGCCAAATAGTATTAACTTATTAAAACTGTGTTAAATAATTATGTTTAAGAATTTCAAAACCTCATACCAACGAAGGTCATAAGATGTGTAAAATAACTATATGTAATATCAAAAGGAAGAACACTTGCGTTTTTTTTTTTTTTTTACACACTTGATATGAATTTGAGAATCCAAAATAACCACAAGAACAAAACTAGTTATTATTCACTTAGCAAAGTTTCCTTTTTTTTTTTTTTAATTCAGACTATTTATTGAAAATCAAATCAGGCAATTTCAAGAATACAACAAACTTTTTTGTCTGATTTGATGTTACATTTTGTGTTTGAAGTTATTTTTTTCATTTACGAAATCATACAAAATTTATGCATGAAACGCGTTGAAGCAAATCTAATCATACCCAAAATTTCTTTTGGAAAAAGAGATCAAAGATAGTGTCAAACTTTTGCTTAGCTGCTTTCAACTTTCCCAATGACACACGCGTTAGTGCATTACAGCATGATATGAAATTGGGGTGAGGAATGACAGCTGGGGAAAACCAATATCCATAATGAATTGGGCAATCTCTAGAGCCACCGCTGCAAGAGTTACCTTAGAGTAAGTATAGAAAAGAATGGTGATGATGTCTTGTAAATATGCATTCAAATAAAGTATATAAAAATCATAGGAATGCAAAGTAGAACAAATTTTATGAACCTTAATAATCCGGCTCCATATATATTTTATCGCCAGGTCATTCCAACGTGGGATTTGAATTGATCATCATATCTTAAGCCATATATATACCTTATATAATTTTTAGGAGTCGGACAATATAACACATTTAATGGACATGTACAAACAAAACTATATTCTTTTCCACATGGGATGCATATCATTTTACCTACCTCGCACATTTATGAGAATCGAAGGTTTCCCCCCCCCCCCCCCCAAAATCTAGATCACAGGTGTAGTCCCCCTAGCACTAGTCCATATATTTGGATGAGATATTTGTGAAATTTAGAATAAAGAATATCATATGCATGAAAATGTAGAGCAGATAGAGTCTATTCTAGTGAAAATTTATATTCCAAGAAAATCATGAAGGAAATCAGTGAGAATGGTTTCATGAAACCTGTTTGGCTGCAGTAGGTATGAAGTAGCTATTTCTTCCTTTTTAATCTCTGGAAATTGGGCTTTATGGGTTGGCTTGATACAGGGCCTTGGTCTTCACTGTCAAAGGCTCTATACGGTATCAGGGGCTTCTTTGCCGGCCCAAGAACATCAGCAGAAAAACTGCATGAGACAGTAGGTGATGCCATTTTTCTTTTTAGCTGTCTGGGGACTTCAAGCCTCTCGAGGATTCTTGAAGTTCTCTCATCCAGTTGCCTGGTGCTTTGCGATGGTGATTTTACCAGTTGATCAAGATTTGAGGTCGAAATGCATGTCGGGGAAGGAATGCTGCCAAGCTCGGTGACAATAAGTTGCTCCCATTCTTCTGCAAGAGATGGACCATTTCTCTTTTCTACTAGTTTTGTAGCATCAGACTGCGGCGGTTCATGTCCTGTGACAATGTTGCCGGCTGCCGATGGGGAGTTATGCTGGCCCATGTCTAAAGCTGAGGTATCTTCTTTGCTTTTAGGGAATATAGCCCTACAACTCATAGTCAGTCAGTAATGCTCTTGAGATGTTGGATGATGCATCAAAATTGTCATGTCAAGCTTAATAGATTGTACTGATAATCGTCGTTGGTGAGGAAAAGAACAAAATGGAAGGATGCAAAATCTCAATCAAATGCCAAGAAAGTTTCAAAATTAGACATTCAGCTCCGAAGGCACATCATGCAGAAATCAGTACAACTGATCATTCCCTAAGCAGAATTATCTCACTAGTTCATAATGACTCTCAATTCTGTGAAACTGAGTAAAAACAATATTAGACATGATAGTATGAAAATTAACAAGATGTTACTCATTATCTGGCTGAAATTCAATAACATCTTGTTGGAAAATGGGGGTGAAATTGGAAAGTCTCAATTTGAAAGGTATTTCAACAAATGAAATTAGGTGCAACAGTGCAAGTATTATGAGAAGATGTGACTAACTAGTAACTATAAAACAGCTAAGATTTTTAACTAGGTCTGCCCTCATGTTCACTGTATTTGCATAAAACTGATAGTTCACTAGTCTCATCTTTAAATGATCCAAAGACTAACTAGTTGTTTACTGCGAATTTCAAATTTGACGTCATCATATATCGGAAGCTATTGCCACAAACTGAGTGATATATCTAGAACTTTCCTGGCCATTACAACTAAAGAAATAATTATCCACATGCCTAACCCAAATATTTTAAAGAGACGGATAACCAGTAAAAAATTGGTCTTCTTCAGACTAGCCTATAACAAATGAACGTAATGACATAAGAGTAGATTTAGTCCCTAAATTTTGAGAAGCCTTGAATCATAATGTAGGAAAAACAGTTAGCGGTTGTGCTAAGAGAACATTAAACGAGATAGAGAATATATGTACCCAAAATGTAGACTCTCTTTGACAAGCAAGTTTATTTTTTTATGGAAACCTCTCTCATGCTGAAGTGGATCGTAGTCGCTTACTTCTACCTGGGAAAATAATTACAGATTAGAGTTATAGTAAAAGGGGGGAAATGATGCTTTTGTACCATAAAAATGTGCTGATTTCACCCCAAAGAATCAGCTGAATAATCAATGACATGCAAAAATCAATCATGGTGAGTTTTTCGACAATATTCAAATGTAGCATTCAAATGAGAAACAAAAAGAAAATGCGATTGCATGCATAGAGACTGAGAAATGGTGATCCAAGAAGATATAGACACTGAAGTCAACCTTTAGTAATGAGGCTTGAACTGCGGTTTCAATCTCTTCAGCTACAGTAGAGTTATTGAGGTGACCGAGGGCAGGAAGTGGCAAAAACTCTTCTAACGATGAAAGCCTCTGCAAATTTACAAAATTGACAAAAATATTGAGTAGAAACTGAGAAAAGTGTAGAATGTTAGGTCAACAATCTAGGTCTGGAATACTGAATCTATAAACAAGAATATAAGGTACATAGTGTAGAATCATATAAGTAGAAAGAAGAAGAAAAACAAGCGGAAGAAGATGACATTGACAGTGAAAAGGTCCTAAACTCATCATCCACAATTCCACATTATGAACTGTACCCTATTAGATTAGTTAATGCAATAGATAAGCACCACTTGAGATGTTTCCTATTTCAGCAAGGTTTAAAATTTGAAATGCAATTGAAAGTTTTGCTTAGGCTTGATAAAAACCTCGATGCGGATCATTTCATACAGGTGGCAAGATTACAATAGAGGCAAATGAATGAAAAGGGGAACATGCACATCCACACTTTACCCTCAGAAGCATCAGCCCTTTGTCCGAAGGTAGAAGAATATAATAGAACCGAAATGAAGTTTCAGCTGCAGTTTCAATGTTACAGGTAGAACAGCAAACCAGACCCTGGTCAAGGGAATGTAGAAGTCTACATACAACTTGGAAGACTGCAATCAGTAATGTAAGTGAGAGGTGAATTCAGTGCCAGGCATATGAAAATTGTTACAGCACACTAACAGGCATAGTATCTATAAGAAATTAAGATATTTTTGCACACACGTTGACAGTTCAGCTCATCTGAATGATGAATGGTTGGAGTGACAAAGTACGTAGCACCCATTATCAGACCTGTACAGACCAAATGAACAATTTCAGTAGTGGAATATGTGAAATAAAATATTTCAGCTGCTAGTTTCCTGGGTATTGATCATTGAAGCTAGGGAATAAGGTTCAAAGATGAAACAACCATAGGATCCGAAGGCCAGTGATCTGCTGCAGTCATTAATTGTTTTAAGACACACAAACCATTTCAGGTAAGAACCCAATTATCTCATGCAGAACAGATTTCATAATGTAGAACAAATGTGGCAAACCAAAAGAGAGAGATATTACATTCTTGTGAACTTAAAACATTTGAATTTGTCTAGGAAAAAAATGCAATATCCGAATAAATTCAACAACGTAGTGCAAATCAAGGTGGCATAAGAAGTACAGGTCACCATGGTTAGGAGACTTAAGAGCTCAGACTTAAATATACTCTCCAGTAAACATAATCATAAGTACTACATAAAACTGAAAGAAAGCTATATCAATGCATATAATCTTTGATTCTGCCCGAGATATAAGAAATTTTATAGCATTAAGTTATCCTGGATAACAAAGATACATCTTGAACTGATACGTATATACCTTCACTTAGTGATCCTAAGTTGGCCCTCTGAATGATTTCGAAGTCAATAGATGAAACTTTCTTCAGCTTCGGACTGTCCTGGAAAGAGGGCATGTATAGTATTGTCTGTTCACTGACCCTGACAGAGTTCTCAATTATATCTAAAGCTTGAAGATTGTCATTGGTTACTGGGCAAGAAGAAAATGTTGTGGTCTGATTCAGACTTGAGTGGTTCAATGGAATGCCATGACATCTGCATGTCTGCTTAAATAAAAGATGTTATGATAAGCTTTAAGTCATGTTCACAATTAAAGCTCTGCCACTGGACAATCTAAAAGACAAATATATCAAATCATGATGTGTATAAAGAATATCTCAGAAATGAGGATTCATTTTTCCAGTCTTCAACACAAAATTAAAGTTAAGCGTTCTTCTTTTTTCTGGGGTGCAGAGAGAATTGGGTTAGAAACAATCAGATAATAACTACTGTGCAATGTCCGTTCAATTTAAAACTGAAGAACTGGAAACTAGCACTTCAGGTCAAGTCTTTTGCCTCAATGAGGAGATACTCTCATCAAATATCACTAGAAAAACAAGGACTTTCAGAAGTCTCAAAATGTAATAACAGGCATGCACTATAATTTTAATGTCTTTTGCTGTTAAGGAATTTTGGTAAAAACTAAGCAGTTGGAGTCCTTGCCAAAATATTATTGAGATTAGATATGCACAAAATCAATAAGATTTTATCCCTGCTCATAACTGTATGCAAATAATCAACTATCTGCTGATAATGTGTATACTATGTAAAATCCAATACAGGTCTAAATCATCAGAGAAAATGTCTAAAGAACCAGATCCATTTGAAGTTAGCATGTGTGTATTTTGTCTCAATGAGATACATTCATACCTGACAATAATCAAATTCATCAACTATGGGGTTGAAAGATGCATGCAAGTTGCAGGAAATTTGATTGAGGCTGCTTATTAGACTAGTCTTGAAGACAAAATGAGCTTGTAGTGGTACTTCTGTGTCATCCTTTAATTCCTGAAACCATCGTTTTGCTAGACCACACAGTACCTTTAGACCTGAGATTATTAAATTGGTGAACATATAAAATGGAAAAAAAAAATATATATATATATATATATAGAGGAGAGATCATGTAAAAAAAATTCCCCTGTGAGAAAAAAGAATGAATCGTGTTCATCAGATCTAAAAAAATCAATGATTGATATTGAATCAAGCAACAACTAAAACGCAATCAAGCAACAACTAAAGCACAATCAAGCAACATTGCAATCAAGCAACAACCTGAATACAATCAAGCAATGTTGTAAATGCAATCAAGCATCTTTCTCACTTTCTCACGTTAAGAGTTTTCTCACTGGATCCGCTCCATATATATATATACATATATATCTTAAAGAGTTTTTTACACAAACTATAATGATTTTGATAAGTAACACTGTACCCTTAATATTACCCTTCCTTTCCCTTCAGAGACAAGATGAATTCTGCCTAAACAAGATAAGGACAGATCAAAGATCATTCTTCTATGGCTGCTTTGGTTATATCTCCTTTAGTTTAGGGAATTGACCAGATATTGTAGCTACATACAGATTCATTTTATTCTTCCCCATCTAAGGGTATTACTATTTATTGAGCAATGTGAAATTTTAAAATGTGCTGATATAGTGATTAGTCCTAGAGAGACAGCTACAAAATCAATAAAGAAATTTTTTATGCATTCTGATTGCAGAAAACCAATAAGAATGGACAACTGAAATTTTTATCTTACCTATATAACAAGATTCATGCAAACACTAATATGCTTTTAATATATAGTAATTGTGAAACAAAAAGAAACAACCATAAGTAATGTTGAACTGTGTTTTAGAAGTAGTTGAATGCATTAGCCATGCTTAACCTGGAACGCAAGTCTGAAAGGAGCAGTTTTTAAGAGATTCAATCTGCTTTACAAATTGGTTGGTATCCTCACGGTTGTCGCAAAGGTAGGTTGAAGTTTGCTCCAACAACATGAATTCTACCAAAATACACTTTCCATCTGCATCCTGACAAGAAACTTACCAAAATCTTCAATCTTCAAATATTAAAAATGATCACTCATATTGGTGTATTTAATGTACGGCTGGAAATATCTCACTATCAGTGCATTCATTGTTGCAGAATCCAAGGCAGCATCAAGAGAAGAACTAATCAAAATCACTTTTCTTTTGACATTTTTATCTTGGGCTCCCCAAGTGTATACAGTTTTTTCACTCAGAACATCTAAAAGCTTCATGTCTGCATCACATAATAAGAAAATACAAATAAATGCCTATCTATTAGGACAAAAGATCAAACTGATAGCTTTCCCCTGTAAAATTAGCAAGATGTGTTACCATAAGGGGATTCAACGAAGAGAGGAAAACAAGCCATATTACCCTTGCATAAGGCTCCAGAGTCATTAGATTCTGGACAGAAAGCATCAAGAGGCAAATTGCTCAGAGCACGATGAAGGTCACGTAAGCTGAACTTCCCTTGAGGATTATAAGCAATCTTTAGCTGTTCACAGTAGAAGTTCCCACCCCTTATCATCAGTTAATTTACTCTTTGAATCCAAAATGTAGATGTAACGCTACTGCTATCCTCAGAAAAGAAAGGTACACGAAGTTTAAGAACATAATGTTCTGGCATGTAGATGTGCATAAATCATCAACTAAAGCTAATAACTCCTTGTTCCTGAGATGGAATTGAGTACAAATAAGTGATAAAAACCAAAATCTTTTAAAAATGAATAAAAACAAGTATAAGATACATCATAGTATGTAGTACCACATATTCAAGTCTTAATAAATCTGACACAGTTCATGATAATAAATAATCATCAAAGTAAATTGTCATGCTTGGGGAAGCCATTGCAAAATTAGATTCCTTTAATGAAAGTAACTCTCATCTGCTGTTACAGTTTGAAGATTGTTATTTAACATTTTGAAGTTATTCTTCATTGAGCAATCAAACACAAGAAGGTGAATTCATCTAATGCAAGGAACAGAATTGAGCTTGTACCATTATGATACTAGTAGGAAAAATGAAGATTTTTTGACCTACAATACCTCATCGGAACAAGTAATTCGATTCCGCACGATATAGCAAAGACCAATCCGATCGGGCAGAGGCTTCGAATGCGATTGAGTTCCATCAACTTGATTATTGATCTTCGGGCTCCAATTTGCGTAGTAATTTGCAAGCTGAAATAATGACTAACACAGTAGGGGGGAAACTATAAATTGCAAATCGAGTTTTATCGAAAATGCATACTATCTGGCTTACTTCGCAGTATATATCTCCCAAATTGAATGAAAACGAAATACTCCGTTCGAGATAACGAGTTTCTAGAAAGCAATTCTTCAATTTGATATGTTCGAGCATAATAACATGTCCTTATTGTATGACTTGTCAGTATACCTGCTTCAGATCTCGAAGAACTGGAGGCGACAAGCTCCGCAAATCCAATACGAAGCAGAGCAACACCATTTTCCGCTTCAGTTTCCTAATCTACTCTTTCCGCTTTATGGACGTTTTCGAATGGAAAGAAAATATGATGATATTTTCTCCTACGATTCAAGTTTGGCGCGTAATAGTATTGACGCAGGGATATATCTCATCCGTGTTTCCGTCTTTCCGATTGAGTTCGTGCATACTGCTGCATACTGTTCCTTTCCGTCAACTCGGCTATTTAATATATTTTCTGCTAATTTTACCGTTGCTTGTGTTTTTATTTTATATGCACGACTAGATTTGCACCCGCGCGATGCGCGAATCATATATATGATATCTTATTTTATAGGCAAACTCTGAATGAGATGGTCTTACTTTTTTATTGTGAGATAAATCTAATGATATATTTCTTTATTGTAAACGATATATTTATTTATTGCAAATAATGTAATTTTTTACAACTAAAAAAAATAATGTATTACAAAATAAAATGATTCATTTATCTTATTGAAATGATATATTAAGGTCCGTCTTACAATAAAAAATATGAGACCGTCTCTCATGAGACAAAGTCTATTTTATAATATTAAATATATAATTAACACAATTATATATATCTTAGAGGTTTTTTACATGTATTTAATTTTTACTCATAAAATATTATTTTTAATATATTGTAGTATAGACTATTCTCTATATAATACGTCAAACTATATATAAGTTTAATAATAATAAAAAGAAGTATATCAAACACAAAATATATGGGATTTGATTTAAATATAATCAATTAGTGGGGTGTAATATTTTAAAGAAAAAGTGACAAATATAATTTTGCATTTTCTATTATTATTTATTGTATATCTACATTATAAAAATAATAAATAAAAAATAATCTACTTTATGGCGGGAACAATTAATTATCACTATTTTACTTTATTATACTCTCTTTGTCCCGGTCAATAAGTCCACTTTAACTGAGCACGATAACTTATGTTTGTGATTGATAGTGGAATTAATATTTTATTAGTTAGTGTGAAAAATTTGCTATTTTAGGAAAGTGGACTAATATGCTGGGACGAATGGAATATTATATAGATATGAAACTACATGCTCTAAAATTTAACCTAACACAGAGCATATATATAATTTTCCATAAAAGAAAAATAAAATAAATCATCCTAACATAATCATGATCAAGTTTCTATATTATGATTTAAAACTCTAACCTATAGAAAATAAAACAACTTTTAAAAAATTATACTCCTATTAGTGTTTTGAGAAAAAAAGTGTTACAAATAATATCCTTGAACTTCTTATTATTATATATTACTCCATATAACAATTTTTTATAAGACCATTATGATATTTTTTAATATTAGATAAAAGATAGATTTTGCTTTATAAATCATGCTTAATTCGATTAAGCATAATTTATAAGGCAAAAAAGCATGAAAGTTGGAAAAATGTTTTAATCTCAATATTTTTTTAGATGAATGGTGTAAATTCAATCATATTTAACACAAACTAATTTTTAGTATGTGATCCACTCACTGCATATATATATATAGTTGTGTTCGTTTCTAAACTATATGTCCTAAATGAATAATGATCATATATCCAGTCTTTCATTTATTTGATCCAACGCCTTATATAATTACACGTGTCAGATATTTTTTTTATTTAATTTATTTTAAGGGTGTTTTAGGAAGAAAATTGAAGACAAATATTAATAGATTTGTTATTCAAGGCAATTTCTTAATTTCATGTCAATTAAATATTTTTTCCCATAATTATTATATTTCATGCTCAATTAAATATCTTTCTCCTATAATTATTATTTAACGTTATATTTACTTTGCAGAAAACCTAATCTCTCCCATCGCACATAGCGATGCCCCCTCGCCGCAGCCCCTCGCCACCACCTTCTCCACCGTCACCCAACCCCTCGCCGTGCCGGCTCTCCCACAACGACGCAATCCCTCGCCGCCACCTTCTCCACCGTCACCCAGCCCCTCGCCGTGTCGGCTCTCCCATAGCGACGCAGCCCCTCGCCGCCCCCTTCTCCACCGTGTGGTCCGTCATCTGCCGCTTCAACAACCCACAGGCCTACAAGCACTTCCTTAAGAGCTGCCACATGGTTGTCGGAAATGCCGACAATATAATTTTTTGTTTTTTATTTTACTGATCCTTACATTCTTCATCGGAATCCACATATTCAGGATCCAGATCATTGTTATTGTTAGGATTCTTGTTAGAGAATTACTCCCTTACTTTTGATATTTTGGTGGGTCAAAGAATACAAGCCATCTTAGTCAGTTTTTTCAGTTTCTAGAGTTCGAAACTATAATTAATCGAGTTGTAATAGAACTTAGACTAAAGATAGAGCAATGGAGAATGCTCGAGAACTGACTATCATCACACCTAGCCTTAACCGAAAACTGAGTTGGAGCACTCAGTTTAAGGTCTAACCATATTGACAAGGAGAAGTCATTATTAGGGCCTTCCCGAACTGACTAAGGAGAAGTCAGTTTTAGGGATTACCATACTGATCCGGGAAATCAGGTATGAGGGCGTTTCCCATACTGACTATGGAAAGTCAGTATGAAGATTTACCATACTAACCGTGGGAAGTCAGTATGAGGGCTAAACTGTATCGACTCTTAGAAGTCAGTATAAGAAGCCTCAGTCAGACTCAGGCATTTGCAAAATGCCTAAGTTAGTACGAGGTTATCCAAAACTGGGTTCCTCGGACTGTAAAGGAGTCTGACGAAAAGTTAGTGTACCGTATACTGACAATGGGCAGAGCAGAAATGAGACATAAGGCATGGGCTACGATTGGACAATATAATTCATGAGTCTAACGTCTGGATTTATGTATCTAACGGATAAAAATTCAAATTGCCTTAGACTCTCCTCTCTATATAAAGATCTGCCCTCTCAACCTTAATTAACAGGTTACCTGAACTGAAATTCAAAATTAACTAGTCTAAAGAGACAAAGGGCATATTCAGGTCATCTCTCCCACAAAACCCTCTCGGAGTTTTTCTGTGTTGCAAACATGAGACTTGAGTCTCCGACTCCAGTTACCCACCGTGCTATCTTCTCCTAGCACGAGGACAAAGCTTTAAGCTAAGGCTCGGTTTAGTGAATATATCTTTCTGACCTAGTCTGGGATTCTGATTCTCACGGGCGTATACCAGTCACTTGTGTTCTAGGAAGAACCTCTAAACATCCAACCATTCTGGAAAGAATTAGTAAACATCCACCCACCAGGAAGGAGGTTGCGGGATGCATCCCCACTTCAACATGAAGACTAAGTCTACAAGGAGTTTGTTGGGAAATTTGGCTAAGTTTCCTTTCCCCAGTAGCTACTTGTTTAGATTCTAGTTTTGGTGTTTTGGTGGATCAAATCCCAAGTCCTACCAGCGTCAGTTTGTCTCTAGAATAGCTCTAGTCTCAAATATAAAGTCCTGTTTAGGTCTTTTGAGTTGTAAGTCGCAGCTGATCAAGACTCATGCTGGCACTGTTCACCAGCATGAGAAGTGCTTACCACTGGTTACTGTTCACCAGTTGGGAAAGTCTCATCCGAAGGCGGCTGACAAAGACTCGTGCTGACACTGTTCATCAGCATGAGAAAGAGCTAATGACTGGCTACTGTTCACCAGTTGGGAAGGATTTCACCAGCAGGCGGCTGACAAATCCTACCAGCAGAATACGTGTTCTCACTGACACTATTCACCAGCGGTGAAACCACCAGTCATGGGAGATTCCAAGAGTTAACATCAGACATATTGGTAGACTTAGATTGTACCAGCGCAAGTCACCAGCAGAGACTGCCAGCACAAGATCACCAGAATGATCTACCAGTCGGATGTTACCAGCAGAATTCCAGATTCTCTCTCCCAGAGTCTTAGAGACAAAAAGAAGATTCGTCTGAGGAATTAACTGACAAAGTATGACTTTAAGGGAGGATACCTTAAAGTCTATCAGTTCAAGACACCAGTTCCGATTCCTCGTACTGACGAATAGTGCCGTTCTGACATAAAGAGATCAATGTCAGATAAAGTGGACAAAAGCATGGAGCTTTCCGGAAATTCCTACCTGCCGCCGTCTGAAGGACATGCGAGGACAGAGACCTTTTCCAGATGTGTCCAAACGGCTAGAAGATTTGAATGGGATCCCGCGTCTATAAATAGGTTGGAACTACCAACATTTAAGACGCTTGCTTGCTTCAACATTCAATACTCTTCACCTACCGAAAGTCTGAAATTTATTACGCTCAAGCAAGTAGAAGTGCAAACACTTTCGAGGCCTTTCTAAAGGCTATCCGTGTGTTGATTTATCAAACACGAGACTTCAAGCTTCCAGCTTGTAAGTTCAGATCTCTTTGGTGTTCTTTCTCTTCCGAGGAAGTTCACAGCAGCTCTTGTGCCAGCCAGCACTTGAGTTATTACGGGCTTTTGCCGTATTGAGAAGATACGTTCTTGGGAGAACTAAACACCCAGTGAAGCTGTGGAGGTTGAAGTGACGTGCTCGCACTTCACCAGCAGATCAGAGTTGAAGAAGGACAAGGCCGGGAGCGGTTGATCTAGTGAACTGGTGGACGAGGCATTCACCAGCTAGAGATAGATCGTAGGACGCTTGTACCCGATTACTCTTAGTGAAATTTCCAGTGCTACGACTGGAGAGTGGACGTAGATCAGTTGATCGAACCACTATAAATCCTTTGTCTTTTATCAGCTTTCTGCATTTCATACTGATTTAAAACCCAGCACCCAAGTGCTGGTGTATATCTGAAAACTGATATAACTGTGCAAACAAGGCATAAAATATTCTAAGTCTTGAGCTACCAGCTGACCAGCCAGTCGCCAGTCAGCTGAGTACGCAGAGTGCAAGTTGACTTACCAGCTGACAAGGTCCCAGTCAGCTGAGTAACCAGCAGAGTGCAAGAAACGATTAATCACATTTTCCGCTGCCAAGTTATACCCTGATAATCCGGGACCAACAGAGTTCATAGGCCAGTGCCACAGCTGACCGGAGGACGGAGGTGCCACGGACTGTGTAAGATTGTAAGGAGGCTTGTATTCACTTAATAAATTATTCAGACCTTGGGTCTGAAGAGTGATGTAGAATATTGAAATTTGAACCACTATAAAATCTCTGTGTGTTGCTTTACTGCTTTCCATATACTTGCTTTGTTTTTCTGTTTCACAAACTGACTACTTGAGCCTTCAATACTTGTCCAAATATTAAAGAATATATACAGTGAAACTGACTTAAGACGGATCAGAGACTTAAGCTTAAACTGACTATGCCCTGTTTAAACGAACCAGTGCTTGTGCTTAAATTTACTTTCGCTGCACATATTGCATTCTGATTTCAGAACCAAAAGTTATTTTAAATGTGTGTGATTATTTTTGCACATATTGCATTCTGATTTCAGAACCAAAAGTTATTTTAAATGTGTGTGATTATTTTTGAATAAATGTTTCATTGTTCGAATTATTGTTTAATAGATTGTTAATTGTTTATTTATTTTCTGCATTGTGTGAACTCAATTGATATGTAGCATCATACGCTGTTGACATTATCATTGTTACATGTAGTCAATATCATTATATCAAAATTATTGGTTTAATCTCAATTGATTTTTAATACACCTTTAAGATCATTGTTATCTTTATTAAATATCATTGTACGAATAATTAAAGTTGTTTATGCATTTAACGATAATAGATTAGTGGAAGTTGAAACCGCACCCGATAAATCAGCCGAAAAATCTTATTTCACCTTGCAGTTTATCACACTTTAACAGAATTACCTTACAATGACACATAAAGCCATAAACAATGTTAACGATTAACTTAATATTATGGAATAAATCGTAGTGTATTTTTTTTTTGTAACCGCACCCCAAAAATATACAACATGATCTTATTTCTCTTTCCAATTTATACGATAATAATGGAAAAAATCGTGGAGATTTGTTTTGGTAATTGAATCTCCTTTGTGTCTGAAACAAATTTTTATCAATAAATGCACCCCTCGTGTTTATCCTTTTCTTTCATTTGTTTTCCTCATTGTTTGAGGACGAACAATAATTTAAGTTTGGGGGGGTTGATAAACACACATTTTGTGTATTTTGCTTATGTGAATCTGCTAACTATTTTGCCTTGATTAGATCGTTAAGTGATATTTTTGTGTCGTATTCATATTCTTTTAGTAAATACTTCCTCCGTCCCAGATGAATTGTCCACTTTGCTTATGACACAATAACCAATACAAGTAGAGATAGATGAAATTAGTATTTTATTAGTGAGTGTGTATTAATTTTCCATTTTAGGTAAGTGGAACAATTGAATGGGACGGACAAAAAAGGAAAGGTGGATAATTGAAGTGGGACGGAGGGAGTATTACGTTTGGTTTGGTTTTGGGTTCTTTATGCAGGTTTCACGCACAATTGAGCCGTTTACAGGATATGACTGAGTACCATGGAGCCAAACGATGTTCGTTTGCATCAGGAAGAGGAAGAAGTGAGAAAAGACCAAAGAAAACCATTGTTTCTGTTCATGACACGAACGGCGACCCAAATACATTTTAAGCCAAAATTCAATGGAAACCCGTACCGAAAGCAGTTGATGTTGAAATAAGCAGTCATGAATTCCTCCACACATGGAATTCGAGCTAATGGAGCATGGCAACAGATAGATCTTTGAGTTAGCTTTCCAATACAACTGGAATCGGGTCAATCGGAGTTTGGGAGCAAAAGTTATAGCCAAAACCGTGAGACTGCGCATAAGGGGCGAGAAAAACCACTATTTTTGTTCGTGACAGGAACGGCGACCCAAATACGTAAACGGCGGTCACCGATTTTGCAGCTGGGTTGCCGTTTCCATATTTTCTCGTGATTTTTGTTCGGCATGGAGACGACGATCCATATGCACAAATGGCGGTTGTCATCGTTGATTTATGGCTCGCCGATCGTGTTTTAAAGGGCAAAAATTGATGCAAATCCCATATCTTTTTGGGTTTGGAGAAGATATATATAAATATAGGTTTCCAAGGCTGAAAAAAAAAGTCCTTCACCCTTATTTTCTGGACGTGAGTATTGAGAAAAAGCTAGAACGGAGCTTGACAAGCTCATATTTATACTCACTTATCTATATTTTTTTCTCCATTGTTTCAAGTGTTTTACATTATGTTTTTACTTATTTTTGTGCATGAGTCTACTTTAGAGGGTGTTATGCCTTTGATGGGTGATTTTTGTAGGTTTTAGGCCAAATTCATTGAAAATCCGTACCTAAAGCAAATGATGTTCAAAGGAACAGTCACGACTTCTTCCACAGATGGAATCTGAGCTAATGGAGCACATGGATGGAAAGATCTTTGAATTAGCTTTCCAACGCAACTGGAATCGGGTCAATCGGAGTTCGGGAGAGGAAGTTATGGCCAAAACCGTGAGACTGCGCAGACAGATGTTTCTGTGTCGATCGGCAGAAATTGTGTCGATCGAAACAGAGGTCAAAATTTCAGAAACGTCACAAATTCAGCCCGGATTTCGATCTTGAAGGTTGTGTCAATCGACAGCCTGCCTGTCGATCGACACAGATGTCCGAGAAGGCTATTTTTGGCTTATTTTGGCAGTTTTTGCTATATTTTCTCAATACTCAAATTAGGTCTTTTTCCCCCTCTATAAATATGAACTCTTAGGCACGGAATTATATCTTTTTTTCTCTGTTTTACTGAATTCATTGGAGTTTTTCAAGACATTCAAGGTTCCTATTTCTTTAATGATTCAAGTATGCTTATTTATATTTATTGCAATGTTTATTTCAATTATGTTAGGCTAGAACCCTTAACAGGTTCTAGGGTTTTCTCCATCCTCTTTAGCATGTGTTAATTCAATTAAATCTAAACCCTAATTAATTGGTTCAAATTATATGGTTTTGATTTTAAAATCTATTTTCAATTGAAGGATCGAGAGATGAAAATTGGATTAGGTTTATAATTATTAATTTGAGACCGAGAGGAGATAATTAATAATAGGAAAATAGAATTTTGATACAACTGTTTTCTGTCTCAAAAGGAAGAATTAGTTGTAGGGTTTTCAAATCTGTATCTTTATTGAGATTGACTAGTTTGTGTTCTTGAGACTGAAAGGTGAAATTCACTTTCTAGTAATCTAGGTTTTAATTGCCCAACAAAGGAATTAATTCCAATTTAACAGATTTCTCACCTTAATAATTATTTTGGGTTTGGATTGATTGCTTATGCATGTTGGATTGGATTGGTTGATTTCCCTAGAATCTGTGCTTTTTATTATTGAATTTTATTCTCAAGTTACTTTATGTTTTGAAAACAAAAACCCTATTCAAAATTGGTTCACTCAAACAAAGAATTGATAAACTGTGTCCAGTACATGAGATGACTTCGTTGCACTAGCCATGTGGGTTCGACTAGCCTTCGGGTTATTATAAATTTATTTGCTGCTGTATTTCTACAGCGCTATCAGAGCTGAATCTGAAGAACGAAGATTAAAGACTTGGGATTCAAGATCACTGGTTTTTGGTTTCATGTTCTCCATATTTTTGTATCCTCTTTTCTCTGTAGCTATGGAACTTAGCATGATTGACTAAATCCATATTGGATTATAGGGTTTTGAAACTTGATGAATTTTATGTAAATGTTTATTTAATTTAATTTTCCTTCCCCATTCGCGTTCTGATTATCCTGAGTTTTAATTAATTGCTTGATATTTGCCATTGATGGCAATTTGATTGATATTTCTTGAACGGAGAGTCTAGGTTTATTAATAAGACGTAGGATAATTAGATTTGATAAATTAAATGTCCGAGAGGAATTTGAGTTATTGAAGGGTTTTAAAATCTGAGGTTTTAATCAAGAGTAGAATTCCTTCTGTGCGTCCGAGAGGAGTCATTAAGCTTTTTGTTTCCATGTTATGGTTTAGAGTTCGAGAGAATCGCATGATATCATATTTGTGATTAACTCATGCGTTTGGGAATTAAATTGGAATTGGATTGAATAAATTGTTTTTATAATTATTTATTTTAGTGGATTGCCCTGAAATCCTGTTTTCTCTATATTTTCTAAACTCAACGTTTCAATTTGCCTTTTTGATTATTTGCTTTTCAAATATTACCTAGTTTAAATAAACAAACTCTTTTATTGATTTGTCTAGATAGTAGTAAAGTATCTGTGTTTTAGTGCTTGATTGTACTTCGAGCTTGCAATCCTTGTGTTCGATAAATTATTATTTGCTCTCTGCAGTGGTCTGTACACTTGCAGAATAGCGTGTTGCAAATTACGCTATCACACCACTCGGATTTACTTGAATGCAAACCGATCTCCACGCCTTTAGCTGCCGGCCAGACCATCACCTCTGATGGGCCCCCCTTTTCTGATGCATCTCACTATCGCTCCCTTGTTGGGGCATTGCAATACCTAACCATCACACGCCCCGAAATTTCCTTTGTCATGAATCTTGCAAGCCAATTCTTGAAGGCTCCGACACTGGACCATTTTCAAGCCGTAAAATGAATTCTGCGTTATGTCAAGGGAACTATTAGTCATGGCCTATCATTCTCCCGTCGCCCGAATTATGACGTAGTGGCTTATTCAGATGCTGACAGGGCGCACTATCCGGAGACACGAAGATCTACCTACGACTATTCTATTTTTCTTGGCGGAAACTTGGTATCGTGGAGTGCGAAGAAACAGCCAATGGTGGCACGTTCGAGCTGCGAGTCGGAATACCGTGCCCTTGCGAACACAGCAACAGAAGTCGTATGGATCATGTCTCTTCTTCATGAGTTGAACGTGAATGTTTGCAGCACCCCGAAGTTATTCTGTGACAATAATAGGGTTGTGTTCCTCAGTCAAAATCTAGTGGCACACAAACACACGAAGTATATTGATATAGATTATCACTTTGTTCGCGAACTCGTTCAAGCTGGAAAAATTGCAACTATATTCATTCCGTCTCATCTCCAGATCGCCGACATATTCACAAAGAGCTTGGCACGTCCTCTGTTCGAATTTTTCAGAGGCAAGCTTCGCGTTGATCCTTATCCGACGTTGCGCTTGGGGGTCTCTATTTTTCCAGAGATTTCATAAGTTCTTTTTGATAGTCTGCACTAAGGGCGCTAATAGTTGGATATGTAGGAATATTCATGGCTCATTTGTCAAAGAGAACAAAATATTTCAGGATGATATCTTTCTTTACGATCGGCCAAAATTAATTAAGAGGCTTATTGAAGATGAAGATCAAATTAGGTAAATGTTGATTAATTTAATTATAATATCCAGACTTATTAATACATTTTATTGATAATCAATTATTTGTGAGTTGAGTATAAAATGAGCATCCTCCTTTCACTTAAACTAGATTTACACCGCCCGATGCGCGAATAAAATTTATAATATTAAAATATAATTTAAAACTTACATATTTACCAATTTTAGCAATTATTTTTAAATACACCTGATTTATATTCATAAACATGGTTGTAAAAATCGCTAGACGCTAATCGAACGCTCAAGTGATGCCTAGCACCTAGGCGATTTAGGCGGGCCTATGCATTTTCTAGGCGGTAGTTAATCAGTAAGCTAATGTTTAATATCTAAAATTTATAATATATATTTATCAATAAATAAAAAATTAAGATTATACAAATTTAATTATTTTTTAAAAAATAAAAAATAGGTTGTCTGAACCAATTAGGTGACACGTAGCCCGCTTAGTCGGCCACCTAAGTTGGCGCGTAGTAAGCTTAGTCAGCCACCTATATCGACATCTAGGCAGATTAGACGGCCTAGGCGGTGCCCTTGATGACGATTTGAGGACTGCCTAGCGCCTAACCGGGGTTTAGGTAGTATAAAAATAAAAGATATTATTCATGTATATATAAAAAATATTAAATATAAAATTGGAGAGATGTAACATTTTAAAGAAGAAAATTAAAAATATAATTTTGTTATATTTTTATTAGCATTATTGTATATCTATGTTATAATAGGAAAATAATAAATAAAATTATATTAAAAAGAAGTATGTTAAATACAAAGTCAATAAAATTTAATTTAAAATTATTCTATAAAAAATATTATACATGTATTAGTTATAAAATAATAAATATGATAAATTGGTAAGATGATTTTTTTTAAATGAAAAATATAATTTTGTTATATTTTATTGATGTTTAGTTTATATATATATATGATATAATAAAAAATAATTACTAAAATAGAATAATTTTTGGCGGGAGTAGTTATTTTAGACTACTCTCCTTTAATATATATATATTGATAGATTATGTACCTAATTAATTGAAAAAAAAAGAGTTGGTCTCCTGAGAGAAGGTCTCACTATTTTTTTATTGTGAGACGGATTTTGATACATCATTTCAATAAGTTAAATACATCATTTCATTTTTAAGAATTACATTATTTGCAACAAAGAAATACATCATTTGCAATAAAGAAATACATCATTTCATTAAACTAATATCACAATAAAAATGGTGAAACATCATTTGCAATAAAAAATACATCATTTCATTCAATTCGTCTCACAATAAAAATGATGAGACCGTCTCATCTGAGACTTTGCCAAAAAAAAATGTTGAATTTTAGAGACTACACACACCATCATCTCATTTGGTAACGGCATCATTATGCCCTTTTGAGGTATCGGAATTATTAATTTGCTCTTATTATTACGTATATGGTACCTATCTTCACTGGTTCAAGTTCAGATTATGTTAAAACTGCTACTCTTAACATATATGACAATATTTTTTCAATATTTTCCAAACGAGGAAGCATGATTTAAGACGAGAATAAAATAACGTGCAAGTGGAATCTATAAGATCCTCGCCAGGAAGGGTTAGATCGCAGCCCAGGAACTCGAACGAAAGGACTCAGACTCGACGCGGAAGCAAACTGAACACTGAAGATGGAAGATCCAACACCTTTGGATTCGAAAACCCTCAAGTACCGTAGTCCAGAATAAATTCTCCTACGACCCAAGAAGCGAATTGATCCAACAACGAAGGATATGAATGAAGACAACACCAATGGATATGATTGTCCAATTGATTAGTCGAAATCGAAAACCCTATGGAAGACTAGGAATTTCGAAAGTTTGAGCTTTCAGAAATAAAGGAGAAAACCTCACAAATTTTATTAAACTGAAAACTGAATTAAAATTGTTCCATACAAGGCCTATATATAGGCAACTCAAACCCTAAACTAATAAGGAAACTATTTTAATGAATTAAAGACATAAAATTCGAAATTTACTTAAATAAGGCCTAAACATGTTGGCCCAAAATAACTAAATAAATTAAACTAAGCCCAATCATTACATCTAATTAAATTAATAACTTTTGGGCCTTCGTTTAATTCTTCCAACAACATCGATTCTTTGGAAACATTGGCAGCCCAAATATCTTTAATCAATAAGCTCAATCCAGCCCTCAAAGTCCTTGCTCGAGATCTAGTCATCGGCCCACTCGGAATGTAGACTGGATCATCTCTCACAGCTGCTACTTGGGCTCCATCAAATCTCAACTCTAATAAGTCCACATACATTAACTATTATCCAAAACATTCTCTCTCTCACTTCCCAGTTTTCTCATATTCAAGCAAGCTAATGAACATATTCCACTCTCACACACAACCACAAATTAATGACAGCAAGCAAAGCAAAGCAAATATGTCCCAAAACAGAAGTTCTTTTGCAGAAATGAAATTCACTCAAAGCTTTCCAATGATGATGACATACCATACCATACCAGTACAATTTAAAAATGCAACACATTTTCATTCAATGACTTTCACGAAGCCGTTAATAAGAATGATATCGATGGAAACACTGAACAAATCAGATTTGCCCTTTCTGTGAGTATATGAAAATCGATTCCATAATTGAGTAGACAACATTTCAAATTCCAAAAACACCTCATTTCTGAATCTGTCCAAGTAAAACAGTTGAAAGATGGGAGTTTATTATAGTAAAGGCACTTTTCACTTTATTACAAACATTACTATCTATTGTATTTTCATTATGTTCTGTTACTACATATTTGATATTGTTGATTTATTTAAATCGTGATTTAACTTTAAATTCACATGTCCTTATATGTAGAAGAAATTATATACATTAATGTTGTATCTGTAATCCACATCTCATAGAGTGGTTAAATGTAATAATACCACTGATATCACATAGATGAAAATCTGGCCAAATAATTGACATTGAAATGCAACTGCCTACTAAATGCATGTACAGTAAAAGAGAAGAAACATAGGAATTATCGATGAGGGACAGAAGCCGTCCTTCCCAACAATAAAACAATTTGTTCATAAAAAAAATTAAAAATCTTAATTTAGTAAAACATATTAAAATGTTATTTATTCCAAAGAAAAGAACACTTTTTTATTGGGATCAACTTTAGCATCATCAATAAAGAAATAGAATATAAAACAAAACAAATAATTTTAAAAAGAAAACTAAAAATAATTATTTATATTCGAATATCTCAGTTCCAAAATTGGTTAAGAATCAAACTTTTAGGCACACAGGATCTTGCACACGGGAAGGAAGCCGAGTCCGACGTGGCAGTAGTACAACTACCTCCACGTGGGATACTCACATTGGCTAAAAACCTCCACGTGGCAGTACATACTCGTCACGGCTACCAAAACTTTCTGTCGCTGTGGGTTAACTCGACACTCAGTATATCCAATTTTTTTTTTTTTGCATAAAATTAAATAAAAAATATGAATTTGACAACGAACACGGTTCTTGGGTAGAAGAAAATCCCACGCTTCCGTGGCACTTTCAGTAATTATGGCAAAAAGGGAGGTGATTCAGTTGAGGTATCTCGTCCCCCTCCGCCCCTCGCTATAAAAGGCCAATCTTTATATTGACATCGATATATATGCTTTTCCTGATCCGCCGTCATCCCTCTCTCGAACAGGTTCTCTCAAATTTCGCTCCAAATTGAGGAAAAGAAATCACTTTGGATTCGTTGTCCGTGGGATTAACTGATTCGATTTTATGAATTCATCGTAATTGAATCGGAAATCGGATCGGTTTCGTCTACTTTCGCTTCTTAAGCTCCTCGAGCCTAGGATTTATCGGAGATCTTTTCGGTGGTTTTGCGGGTATGCTGTTCTGATCTCGTTAGTATGGAGCTGTTCTGGTTAATGCATGCGTTTGTGTTCAGTGAATTGACTGGTCTTGGATTTGCTATGTGTTTTTCTCGGTGAGATCGCACCGATCGCCGGTGTAGAACTCCAGATCTCCCTCGTCTGCGTGATTGCATGTATATGTTAATGACTTATGCACTGAAGTTTTCATTTCTGGTTGTAAGATTTTGCATCCGGCGTTAGACTGAAGCTGCTGGAGAGTAATTAATCACTTGCATTGACTTTTCGTTAAATCTTGGTAGTGTTTCACTGCCTGCTGAATTTCTGAGTTCGATTGGCTTTGGGTGGGTTTCAGAACGTTGAGGTTTTGCGGAGCATGGATCTGTCTGTTTCGGCTATTGAAATTATGTTTTCTTTTTATTCTGTTCGATACTCTATTAACGATCCAAAGATACATAAACCCAAGAGAAAAATCAGTTTCGAACTAAAAGCTTTGATCTTTTACCAGCCGTGTATGAATTAGTTTCGATCTTTTTGGCTTTTTCTTGATGCTTTTCAGCAGTACAATTTGACCTTACTTAAATGTTTGAGATTGATTTACTTCATTTCGTTGAAGATCAGTGATATGGATTACTAATGCGATTATTGCTTGAGATGATTTGATATGTCTGTCGCTCTGGCCTTATGATGAGCTCAATCCATGGACCGTATATAAATACTCTTAGAGGAGTTACGGGACCTGAATTCCGTTTTTCTTGTTTTTTTCTTATTTTACCCTGGTAAATATCAATTTTTATGTCTTTGTTATGTAGACTTCGCTGTTGAAATGGCGTCAACAGCTGGATCCACAGGATGGTTGAGGGGAATTGTAAAAGCTGTTCCTTCTGGTGACAGCTTGGTGATAATGGGGAACACCAAGGCTGAGATCCCTCCCGAGAAGACAATCACTTTGTCTTCTCTAATGGCTCCTAAGCTGGTATGTTCTGCTTTTGTATATGTACTTCTGTACTACTTTTGGTTGATCAGGCCATATCTCAACTCGCCCGTTTCTATTTGTTTTTTCTGTTGAAATGTATTTTAGAATGTGAGGGTTGAGATGTTAAATTTTTAGTCCTGCTGAGACTGACGCTTGAGATGTTAATTTTTATGTGCTTGTATTTGGACCTTACATGTACTTCATTGTTGGTGGATAGCTGTTCTTCTCATGTTGGTGTTCTTTATTTCTTTAACCTTAATTTGAGAAGCATTTTAGTATTTTTATTTTTTATGATGGTATCCTTCAAACAATATGGGGATAACAAGTCGAGCTCACTTACTCTCAAGTCTCATCCATATGTTTATTATTTTCAAATATAGGCTCCCCGGAGAGGTGGACTTGATGAACCGTTTGCTTGGCAGAGCAGAGAGTTCTTGAGAAAGCTTTGTATTGGAAAGGTGGGATTTTTGTGGCTTCATTTGCGCCCCCCCCCCCCCCCCCAAAAGAAAAAGAGGATTTCCGCCTGCTAACATAAAAAGGTCTTGTCTTTTAAATTGAATTTTTTACAATTCAGGAGGTCACTTTCAGAGTGGATTACACTGTACCATCCATTAACCGGGAATTTGGCTCAGTTTTCCTTGGAGATAAGAATGTTGCTTTACTAGTGACTGCTGCTGGCTGGGCAAAGGTTTTCCCTTGTTATTTATAGTGCGTTCTGTTTTAATTTGGTTTATGCAGCTTTTCACATGATATTTTCACTTATTACAGATTAGAGAACAAGGTCAGAAAGGAGAAACCAGCCCATACTTAGCAGAATTGCTACGGCTTGAAGAGCAGGCCAAAAACCAAGGTCTTGGTCGCTGGAACAGGGTTTGTATTTTTTTTGTCTCGGTTCAGTATTTTTGTGTTCAAAGTGTCAAGCTTTTAGATACTGTTTGGTTTGGAATAGTAAAATAATAACTTCCGCATTGTTATTACTTCATTCAGACACCAGGTGCTGCTGAGGCAGCAATTAGGGACCTGCCGCCTTCAGCGGTTAGTGATCCCAGTAATTTTGATGCTATGGCTCTATTGGCTGCTAAGAAGGGAAGTCCTTTGGAAGCTATAGTGGACCAGGCTCGTGATGGAAGCACAATCCGTGTTTATTTGCTTCCCGACTTTCAATATGTCCAGGTGTTTGTTGCTGGGATTCAGGTAATCATCCATTCTCATTTGGTAGAATTTCTTTTATAATGATAAGTTATATATTCCTAAATTTTTTAATTATCAAATTCAAATTGTCAACTAGGCTCCATCTCCCGGTAGAAGGCCTGCATCAGAATCTGCCATTGTAACTGAAGCGGTATCTAAAGAACAAAATGGAGATTCAACTGTGGAAGGCCGCGCTCCTTTAACATCAGCGCAGAGGCTTGCTGCGTCTTCTGCACCAGCGGTTGAAGTTCCTGGTGATCCATATGGAAAAGAAGCAAAACATTTCACTGAAATTCGTGTGTTGCACAGAGATGTGAGAATTTTCTCAATACAACGAAGACTTGTTTCTTGTTTGCCTTTTCTTCAAAACAAGTACTTAGAATTGCTTGTGTGGTACAGGTCAGAATTGTATTAGAGGGTGTTGACAAATTCAGCAATTTGACTGGTTCAGTATACTATCCTGATGGCGAATCAGCAAAGGATTTGGCATTGGAGCTTGTTGAAAATGTAAGTCATTTCGTAATGTTAAAAGTCATTTAGTTTTTCTTTTTTCTGAATCCCTAAGCGTGCAATAGCTTATGCCTTGGACATGCTTCTTCCTTTGAGTTCACAGAGTTCCCCCTACATAAATGCCCCATTCCCTTGTCAGTGTTTATTTTTGGTGGTCCTTTTTAAATTTCTTATCAAGATTATTTGAATACAATTAAAAAAAGGATGTGGTTTCAGAGTTGCTTACACTGTTTTTATGAGAAATTTGGCATTGTGTGATGTTCTCATATAATTGTGGTAAACTAGATCAATTATATATGATCAGTTACTTTTTGTAACCAGAATGTGTAGAAAAAGATGATCTGATGTTTTCTTTTCCTGTATCCAGATTTTTTCGAATAAGATTAGATATACGATCAGTTACTTTTTTTGTAATTAGAATGAATTGAAGAAGATGATTTAATTACTTCATTTGGTTTTGTGTTCAAATGTACTGTCAGTTGCTGCTGTATTATTTTCGTATTGGCACCTTGGTTTTTTTGTCTCACTTTTTCTGGCACACACACACACACACCATCAATTTCTCTATTTAATGCATTTGTATTACTGTTTGTGTCTTAGGCTATACTAAACAGTAATAACAACATTCCTCGATGTGTTATTGTCCCAGGGTCTAGCTAAATATGTAGACTGGAGTGCAAGTTTACTGGAAGATGAGGCCAGGCGGAGGTTGAAGAATGCAGAGCTTCAAGCAAAGAAGACGAGGTTAAGAATCTGGACAAACTATGTTCCCCCTGCGACAAACTCAAAGGCCATTCATGATCAGAACTTTACAGGAAAAGTAAGTCATGTTCTGGATTTAACATTCAGTGATCCTATGTTTCCTCTAATTCAATTAATAGTTTCCTGTGAACTAATTTTATGCAGGTGATTGAAGTTGCTAGTGCAGACTGCATTGTTGTTGCTGATGATTCTTTGCCATTTGGAGATCCTTCTGCTGAGCGGCGTGTCAATCTCTCAAGTATACGGGGTCCTAAAATGGGCAATCCTCGTAGAGATCAAAAACCTGATCCCTATGCCCGTGATGCCAAGGAATTCTTGAGAACACGCCTAATTGGCCGTCAAGTATGGCATTTGATCTTTGCATGTGCTTCTGCTTCCCGCACTTAAATGTTATATTGTTGACATATGACCTGTATCTGTTTAGGTGAATGTTTCTATGGAGTATTCCAGGAAGGTCAGCCTGGCAGATGGAGCAGGTGCCCCAGCTGCTTCTGGAGATACTAGGGTCATGGATTTTGGATCTGTCTTCCTTGTTAATCCGGCTAAGGATGGAGATGATGCCACTGCTGGAGCAGGAAACCAATCAAATGGGGTTAACATTGCTGAGCTTTTAGTTGCTCGTGGTTTTGCCACTGTTGTTAGGCATCGGGATTTTGAGGAGAGATCAAATTATTATGATGGTCTCCTAGCTGCTGAATCGCGTGCTATATCTGGGAAGAAAGGTATGCATTCCGCCAAGGATCCTCCTGTCAGGCATGTAACAGACCTACTAACGGTTAGTTCTACCCCGTATTTGATAAATATCTATGCATCTATAAATTTCTCTGTAGTTTAACAAATGTGTATGTACCTTGTGGAATTAAACATCTGTAGGCTAATGCAAAGAAAGCAAAAGACTTCCTGCCATTTTTGCAACGTAATAGAAGGATGTCTGCTGTTGTTGAATATGTTCTCAGTGGACATAGATATAAAATAGATATTCCTAAGGCAACATGCAGTATTGCCTTTTCTCTATCTGGTGTCAGATGTCCTGGCCGCGATGAGCCTTATTCTGATGAAGCAATTGCATTTATGAGACGGAAAATAATGCAGAGGGATGTTGAGGTAGTAATTTTCTATTAGGATCCTCAATCTCCGTTCTTAAGTCTATCTGTCTCACTGTTATGGCGGTCTTTTTGCTTGTAGATTGAAGTAGAAACTGTTGATAGAACTGGAACATTTTTGGGTACCTTATGGGAATCCAAGATCAACGTGGCCATAACACTTTTGGAGGCAGGTTTGGCTAAGCTTCAAACTTTTGGCCTTGATAGGATCCCAGATGCTCATCTTTTGGTCCAGGCTGAGCAATCAGGAAAACAGAAGAAGTTGAAGGTGAATATAAAGTCATTCTTTCATAGTCTCGCTATTCGGTGCTCTTCTGCTTATAGTTTCCTTTGCAGATATGGGAGAATCATGTTGAGGGAGAGGAAGTCTCCAATGTTGCGGCAGTTGAAAGAAGACAAAAAGAGGAGTTTAAGGTATAGGTTCATATATATGCTCTCACTAAGTTATCTTAGAGGCAGTCATAATGAACCGTATGCTATTTTTCAGGTTGTGGTTACAGAAGTCCTGGAAGGTGGTAAATTTTACGTTCAGTCAGTTTCTGACCAGAAAGTGGATGCTATACAGAAGCAGCTATCCTCATTAAGTCTTCATGAAGCTCCTGTCATTGGTGCCTTCAATCCTAAAAAGGGGGATATCGTTCTGGCTCAGTTTACTGCAGATAAATCTTGGAACCGTGCAATGGTGAGAGGCCCTGCATTAAAACTCTCTTAATGTTATTCGAAGTTTTTCTCATTAAAAAACATTTGTCGAATATAATACTGCAATGTGGTTATGCGTACCCTAGTCTTAACTATAGTTAGCCTACTTATGTAATATGCCTTGTGATTTCATCTGTTGGGTAAAGCTTGTGGGCATGATAATTTCAGTCCTTATTATCATTAACTAAATTTTAGGCCAAAATTATGATTATTCTAAATCCACGGAGATAATCAACTTCCAAGTCTTTCTTTTACTTACTTTTTTCTTTATATTGTGTGTTTCCCTCTGAATTCAATTGTCAGTGTATGTGTTAGCATTTGCATATACCGAAAATAATGTATAATTTATTTACTTGTGAATATGTCTCAATGATGAGTGATTTGATTTCCATATTTTTGTAACCCGGTTTGATCTAATTTTGTAGATTGTCAGTGCTCCGCGTGGTCCTGTGGAATCTGCAAATGACAAATTTGAGGTGTTCTACATTGATTATGGGAATCAAGAAAGTGTCTCCTACAGCCAATTGCGCCCTCTGGATTCTTCGGTGTCTGCTGCCCCAGGGCTTGCTCAGCTGTGCAGTTTGGCATTTGTAAAGGTACCGGGCTTGGCAGATGATTACGGTCAGGAAGCAGCTTATCGGTTGAGCGAACATGTATTAAGCAGTCCAAAAGAATTTAGAGCCATCATAGAAGAGAAGGACGCATCAGGTGGGAAAGTGAAAGGACAGGGGACAGGGACCATCTTTTTCGTAACTCTGGTTGATCCCGAGTCCGATACGAGCATAAATGCACTTATGCTACAGGTATAATGTCCAATCTCCCCTCTTTCACTTATTTGCAGCATGTAAACATGCGCACATATTTTGGGTACAGGATGGACTAGCTCGATTGGAGAAAAGGCGTAGATGGGAACCTAAAGATAGGCAGCAGGCATTGGATGAGTTGGAGAAATTCCAAACAGAAGCTCGAGAGAAGAGATTGGGGATGTGGGAATATGGAGATATCGCCTCTGATGATGAGGACATGGCACCTCCTGCCAGGAAACCTGCTGGTAAGCGGTGAAAACTCTTTTTGGAGTTTCTGGCTGAAGAATGTTTTGCATACAATGGTTGTGAAACCCAATATCTTTCCAAGTTTTACTTGTAACTTATCAAACTCCTCCACTGGACTGTTTTTTTGGTAGTTGAGCGAACAATTTTGTTTTCTTTATTTATTTTTCTAATTACAGACCCCCTTAATAAAGCAGGCTGAGACTTTTTCTTTAAATTCCTTGTCACCTACTCTTTTTTTCTTTTTTGATTTCCGTGCTTAAAGCTGAGGGTTCATCTACTTTGTAAATTCCTGTGTGTGTGTGTTTGTGGAATCTGTTTATAATATTTCCTTGGACAGCATTTCCCTTGTCCGAGACATGAACTTCAAGAGAACCAAGTGATTTTAACATAATTGTGTCCATTCGGTAATATTGCAATAAATAATACACTACAACTCTTTTCCTAAGAAAGTAAATTGCAATAAAGGACTAAGAATAAAAGATTTTAAAGGTTTCCTCAAAAGAAAAAAAAAAAGATTTTAAATGAACATATTGTCGACTTGACTAGTTTTAGGAAAAACTGTATTTAAAGTTGATGGTGTCAGATGAAAAGATACATTTATAGTAAATTTCTAGTCCATGGATCTGAATGTAAATCTTGTAAACCTAAACTCCTTTTATATCTAGTGACAGAATAGAAGATTAAGAATTAGGCCATTGAAAAAGGAAATAGTTGAATGGAACATGATTGATTATCACGTACGAGAACCATTGTGGGCAGTTGGACGTCATTAACATAAATCATGATTCTGGAATTCAAATGAGTTAAGAAAACAGCTAATAGCATTTGCGTTAAAAAAATAAAAAAAAAAACAGTTTCCTCATTTAAAAGCAATGACTATTAAATGTATACCATATCTAAATCAATGGTCCAGTAAACATGGTCATACAAACCCTAATTCAGGAGAACTGCGAATCCGGCCATAAACCAAAATTTTTGAACATATGCTAAAACGAAGTCCCAAATACCCCAACATTGCTGCCAGAGCATTTCTTCCTTCCTTGAATCCTAGGCCTCGTGGTCAAGACAACACTCTCGCGTTTCTACCCTTCCTTCCCTAGTCATCACGCCTTTGGCCCCTGCGGCGAGGAGCAACACCATCGTCATTCTGCTCATCCTTCGCCTCAGAGCTTCCCTGATTGTCTGAACTCTCAGCAACGTCTGTTTTCTTAGTCTCATCCCTTACTTTGGCCTGAAGTTTTTTCCGATGAGTTAAAAATAATAAACCACCAAAAATCAAAATTTTCCAGATGAACTTACAGGCTTCTTTCCACCAAAGATGAGCTTCAACAAAATGGAGAAGATGATAACAATAATCGAAACAAGGATACCAATTGTAAGATTCGCTTGTTTCTCAGCCTTTTCAAGAATGTCCTGCAAGTAAAATCACGAGTTAGAAGGGAAAAAAAAAAGTTCAGATGGGAATATATCTTCGCCAAGGCACAGATTACTCACCAAGACTTTAACTTTGTGCTCTCCCAAGAATGGAAGGTCCGCAATCTTGTAAAGATAGTCGAACACCACTTTCTGATCAACACAAACCATGAAATGTTAAAATATAGAACTTGGGACCTGAAAAAGATTATTGATACAAATTGATCCACCATTAGTTACCTGGAAGCCCTTGAGCCCATCAGACTCTGTAGCTTCTTCCTCCTTTTGCTTCTCTTTCTCTACAGTGAATTTAGGCTTCCATGCCGTCTCACGATAGGTTTCTGCCACTTTCTCACTTTTAGCAATCAAGATGTTGTCAAAGAGTATGCCATCTTGCATCGTCCAGATTTCAATGCCAATAGCAGCAATGGGTTCAAAGTCAGGCTTTTCGAGGTCAAAGTACTCAGGGTTATCAATCTCTTGGGGCTTCCAGATGCCCTTGTAATTGGGGTTATCAATAAGTGGAGCATTCCATTTTCCTTTGTAAGCAGGATTCCTCTTCATTGGTCTCTTCCATTCACCGCATCCAGGAGCTTCAGCACACTTGGGGTTATCAACTTTCGGTGCCTCCCATTCACCATCCTCTTCATCATCCCAATCCTCTGGTTTAGCAGCCTCGGGATCATCGACCTCCTCGGGCTCATCATCCAACCAACCTTCAGGCTTCTCAGCCTCTGCGTCTTCAATTTCCAAAGGAGCATTCTCATCCCAATCATCTGGTTTGGTAGCTTCTGGGTCTGGGATCTTCGCCCTCTCATCCCAATCCTCAGGCTTCTTATCATCTGGATCAGGGATGGTCTTGGAAGGGATTAGAGGAGGCTCAAAGTCATCAGCTGAGAGGAAGTTGGCCTTCTTCTTCTCTTCCCCATCAACCAAGATAACCAACTCGTTATCGGGTTTCAAGATGGCAGTGTAAACATGGGTCAACTTGTCAGAAGGCACAGATGGTGGAAACTTGAGATGATGTTCGACAAACTTGCCACTCTTGGGATTCTTGTGCTTCAGGATGAAGTGAACCTTGTTTGTGGCTCCACATTTATCAGGACCGAACATTATCGTGTAAGGAGACTCATTATCGAATTCCTTCGCAACCCAGCCAGCATCCTGTGGACGGAGGTACTTGATATAAGCACCTCCGCATTCAAGTCCGTTCTGGAGGCGAACCTCGTACTGAAGGACAATTGTTTTACCCTTCAGGTCCACAGGGCTATCAAGTTCCTTTACGATGGCATGCTTCCTGGCTTTCTCGCTAACTAGAAGCCCATAATCGTCATGTCCCTCACTCTTCACATGCTTCCACACACCTGAAATCATAAAGAGAAGAGAGCAATAACCCACTGAACAAAATGAATGTATGCGGCAAAACGGTACACCTGTCACTAAACCCATCTACCAAACAATCTAACCCATCAAAACTACTATAAGAATAGCAGTTCTAATAATTCTTAAAACAATGCAAGTAATTTTACAGGAAATAGTAGTATTGCTAAAAATAATTCACCCAGTATGTAAGAACCCCGTATTTAAAAGTAAGATAAAATTTCGATTTGAATCAATATCATATCTCAGGAAATAGAGGAGAACAAAGATACTATAGTCCCCAACGCAATTCAGCAGTCTAGTGAAACACCCACTTCGAAGTACGAATATAGAATTAGAATCCCAATGTGTAAGATAAAATAATTGAGCTAACACATAAAAAATGGATATTCCTAACAAATATAATCATAATTTAAAGAAAAAATCAATCACCAAACCCATTTTAAGGCAAGACTTCACACAGTAAAAAACATATAATATCCAGTGGCGAACACAAAAGAATTCGAAAAAACGTATCGAGGAAAATCATTGCAATTCAATAGAAATCTAACCATTATATTCCGACTTCTCAGATGCGATCCATCTCCCATCAAAATCCTCATCAAACGACTCGTAGATAACCTACAAACACCAGAGTTACAAAGCACGAAAATTAATTCAAAGCAGATCTAAACCAAAAATAAAAATAAAAATTCAAACTGAACAATCGAAATATTAAAAATAAAATCACGAGAAAGCACATAAGACTTAAAAATCTAAATCATACCACATCATCGGAAGCATAGAGCTGAGAGATGAAGCAGGCAGCCGAAATTAGCAACAAATACTGCATTATCCAAATCTTCCGATTCGGATACTCCATTGGAACACGCGACTCCGGCTAGAATGAAACGAAAGAACTAACACCAAAAACAAAAAGAGATTTGAATCGGATATATAGATCTGATGGAGCGACTAAAAACTCTCTAGTGAGAGAGGCAAGTGCAGTTGGATGTTTTATAGTTTCAGTCTAGAGAGCGTGTCAATGGGGACTGCATATATAGATCTGGCATAAGCAATGGCAGTTGGGGTGGCTTCCACCAATGATATGCTACGCCACGTGAACTAGACCAATGATAATGCGCCGCGTGTCGGGGGTGACAGGCTCCAGAGAAGATCTGCATTGGCTGTGATGCGGGTCGATGGGCCGGGTTGACCCGTTTACGTTGACTGTCTATCTCACATCTAGGGGTGGCAATTCGTGCGGATCGGATCCTTATCGTGTCAATCCGTTATCGATCCGATCCGTTAAGGTCAAATCCATATCCGATCCGTTAAGAAAAATCAAAATCCGTATCCGTATCCGATCCATTAAGCTCAAATCCGTATCCGCCTGAATCCGATCCGTATCCGTTAAGGATCCAATAAGTATCCAATCCGAATGATCCGTTATGTATCCGATCCGATAAGAATCCAAATTGGATTAATTCAATAAGAATCCGTTTCAATAAACACAATTATAATACAATAAAAATTAGATAAGATAATACAAAATATTCATATTTGATTGTTCAAATAATGTGTTTGATAAATAAATAAAAATGTAACTCCATTTGAAACTAAAATCCTCAATCAAATATCCGAAGATACATAGATAAATCTTAAATTCCAATTCTAGTGATCAAACATGCTCATTTCTAAATATTGATCAATCTTTCACCTTAGTTGTCAATACTCCACTTATAATTTTGTGGGAGAAAAATATTAATTAAGATTTTAAGATTTATAACAAATAAAATAACTTATAATAAAAACTTTTAATCTATCATGGTGAAATTGAAAGAGTTGAGATAATGAATGAGAATTTACAATACTTTCATCAATATCAAAATTTTAGATCTCACCTTTTAGTTAATCCGTTGATACACCTTAATTGAAAACTTGAAGTTGAGAAAAAAAGAAAGTTATTAAATTTTGATAGTAGAAGAAAATAAATATTAAAAAATATAATTAATAGATAAATAAATACATTTTTTTGGTGGTGAATTAATAAAATGGGACACGAACAACGAAGAACCAAGAGATTTGAGTTTTTTAAAGAATTTTAAATCTATATTAATATATCAAAATCAATTAATTAATTATTATATTTAAAAAATAAATAATTTTTATTAATTTATTAACGGGTATCCGTATCCGATCCGAATCCGATCCGTTTAATGAATTATCCGATTCGATCCGTATCCAATCCGAATCCGATCCAAAATTTCCGTGTCCTTATCGTGTCGATCCGATAAGGATCCATATCCGATAAGCCTCAATCCGTATCCGTTATTATCGTGCGGATTCGTGTCGGATTATCGGATCGGATAAAAAATTGTCACCCCTACTCACATCACTTTCCTTTTATTTCTTGAATTTCATTTTATTGGATTTGTAAGCAGAAAAATTCATTAGAGTTGGTCTCCTGAGAGACGGTCACACTATTTTTTTTATTGTGAGACGAATCTTAATACATCATTTCAATAAGTTAAATACATCATTTCATTTTTAAGAATTACATTATTTGCAATAAAGAAATACATCATTTGCAATAAAGAAATACATAATTTCATTAAACTCATATTACAATAAAAATTGTGAAACATCATTTGAAATAAAGAAATACATCATTTCATTAAATTCGTCTCACAATAAAAATGATGAGACCGTCTCATCTGAGACTTTGCCAATTCATTAATGAATTCTAGATAAAGTTTAGAAATGTGTTAAAATTATAATATACTAGTATTGCACCCCACGCGATGCGTGGGAATTTCAATTATATCTATTAAAATAATATTAAATTTGATATTTTATTTGTAAGTAAATAATATGAATTTTTAAAATATGTAAATGCAAAATTGTATGAAACATTTATAGCACAAATAATTCTCTCAACTATATTGATAGGTATGCGAATGATACGATATTATTTGATTATCAATACTCAAACTACATATCTATTAGCCCATTTGGTTATCTTGTATATATGTATACGAATGATATAATATTGTTTGGTTACAAATTAATATTAAAATAATATTAAATTATGATATTTATTTGTGCTTTCCAAAATCATCATATTTGTGAAGCCAGAAAAATAAAATAAAATATGTAATATTTAATAAGAGGAAAATAGGAAATATATTCAAATCTTTAACAAATTAGAGAACTATATCCCAAATTTTTCTGTCATAAAATTATATCCACTAATTTAATTATGTTATGAAAATTTGTCCTCTATTGTTGCTTACGGTGTTTTTTTTAGGAAACTAACTGTGTTAATTTAGTGATGATTAATATGTTAAATGACACACGTCACACACATAAAACACACATGAAAGTTATATTGTATTAGTTATTATATTCACCTCATAAAACTTTAATTTTTGGACTTGTTTCTTTATCCCCAAACATAAACTATTGAAAAATATCAATTTAACTCATCTATTTATACAACTATTTAGCAGTTTTAATATTGAAAACTTACATAAAATTAGTCATTAATTAACATAATTATAGGAATTAATTAAATGCTAATCAATTTAAAATTATGCCAATTCACGTTTCTTGTCATTTTCAATTTTTTTTTTTCAATATACCCATTTGTTTCCATAATTATTTTCTATTTTTTTCTTGTGATTATTTTTCCATGTCTAATAAAGATATAAATTTGTATGAAAGGGAAATAATAATTAAATTAAACTCAAACTAATTGATTTATATATATTTCCCTAAAATATATAGATTAATTTTAATGAAATGATAAATAAGGAAAAATCAATCTAATTGATTTATACATATTTTCCTAAAATATATAAATTATTTTTAGACATAATTTGTGTACCCCTAATTTCCTTATAAATATATTAAATTAAATCAAATTATACAATTAAAACACTTTAACATGATTTTCGACACAAATTGAAAATCTGAAATTGAAATAATTCTAATTAAATTCCGCCAATAATAATGACTAATAAATCAAGATAGATCTAAACAAATTTTTGTGCTATTGTTTACTGATACCGACCCATTTTTATACGATAATTTAATAAAATCTTAACAAATTTTAAAATTGATACTAATCAGAAAATATATTAGAGTTTTTTTTAAATATATTTATATATTATTTGTTATTTCTCTTGAGCAAATATATTAATATATTTTTCAATTACTGCAGAAATCATGAACATACGACAAATAATAAATTCATTCATGTAAAATTAATTATATAATGTTTTGTATAATATTTTACTAAAATATATCGATAATTATGTAGAATTAATAATTAAGGAAAAATCAATCTAATTGATTTATACATATTCTCAAAAAAATATAAATTAAAATCTTATATCTTTCCTTTTATGAAAAATTGATAAAAATTCAAATTATAGTGTAACAATTAAAGAATGTTTTACATAATAATTAATGAACTAAAGAGTTAAATTAATGGAAAATTAATTATGCAACTTAATATTACCATATATTACATCCGGTATTGTTTTGATATATATATAGATTTAGGCAAACTCTCAGATGGGACGGTCTCATTCTTTTTATTGTGAGACGAATTTAATGATATATTTAATTTATTGAAATGATGTATTTCTTTGTTACAAATAATGTTATTCTATACAGAAAAATAATATATTTAAAAATAAAATTATCTATTATGACCCATCTCACAATAAATAATGATAAGACCGTCTCTTAGGAGACCAACTCTAATATTTTTTATTTGTTTCCTTTATCTTTGAAACGATTTGTTTCCTCAATTATATAATTAATATTTATAAGTTACTAATTATATAATTATTATTTCCTAAATTAATGAAAATCATGATCTTGCCTCATTGATGTTTTATTGAATTGATAATTTCATGAATATTTTTTCTTTAATTTATAAATTATATTATTGATTCCTTAAATTAATATTCATAACATAATAGCAATTGATGTATTGAAATTATAAATAAACAATTTCAAGATATCAATTAGTGGAATAAATAATTTTATAAATTATAAATAATATTTAATAATCAACTCAAAAAATATCAATCAAGTTTAGAGAGTAATTTTCATATTTATTGCATTTCAAATAATTAATCAAATTTAATATTTAAATAAAAAATTATAAATTATATTGGTTGTTACTAATATGTTAGCAACGTTTTTGCATTTTCATTTAATCTATTTTATTAATTACATCATTTGATAATATTTATAATGTAGTTTCTTATTATTTTGAATTTTTAATAAAATCAACATTTAAAATAATAAAATCACAAAATAAGATTGTTATTTCACTTCAATTCATAAGCTGCCACATTGCATTTTAATTTAATACATTTTAATAAATTACTTATTTTATTTCATTAATCAAAGTATATATACATTATTACTATGTAGCAATTCAAATGATGTGATTAGAAATTTATGATTTTTATTCATTTCTAATATTTCCAACGCACTAATATGTTCAAACTCGATGAACTGCATTTTAATTTAATAAATAAATTCTTTTGCGGGTTAATATTTTAATGACATCTGATATTTTTTTTTATTTTCTTTAGGAGACTCATTCAATTTGTTTAATTATGTCGTATGGATAAAAAAAGTTACATAAAAACTTAAAAAACAAAAGAAAACTTATATTATACATAACAAAAGTTATGCATCATAATAAAAGGGAAATGAAATAAGATGAAACATGCCATACAATTTATAACTGGTGTGTTGATCTACAATAAGATGAAAATATGCACTCCTTTGTTTCTGTCTTCCTCCATACATAGTACTTGATTCTTAACTTGAATCTCACTTTGAAGCTAAATAATATGAGCTACAATAATTACAAAAGAAAAGATGACTAAACAAAACAAAGCAAAGAAAATAATTTGATATGAAATAGAGAACTAATGAAATTGTTAATAAAAAGACTCATATTTATAGGTAAATATAATAATAGAAGGTCCAAAATTTGATTATATTATGTCATAATTTAAGGATTGTGTTTGATTTAGATACCAATTGTTATTGAATATTAGCAAATCAATTTTGATTTTATTGTAATTCAAAAGAAAGTATATCTCATAATTAAATTTGTTCCGATTGTTTGCCATATTCATTAGGTAACTTCCATAATACCATTTATTATACATGATTTTTAATATGTTTAAAATTATCATGATTAATTCTTATGGATTTCTTGTCAGTTTATTAGTTTATTTCCATTATATCATTTGTTACCATAATATACTTTTTATATTTCTTTGATTTTAGTTTTAGATCTTTTTAGGCGAAAAAATGCTCTTAGTTTTAGGAATAGTATAAATCACACACTTATAATAAGAAAAAATTAAAAATTATTGGCAAATATAATTATAAAGGTGTATTATAATATAATTTACTTTAAAATAATAAAAGGAATTATTTAATTAAAAAATGTAAAGATTTATGCAAGAAATTATTTGTACAGAAATATCATTTCCTTAAATAATAAATAACCTTCTAATTAATTTTTACTTCTATTTGATACATTTAATTGGATATTATTAAATAAAAAAAATGATTTCCCATATATAATTATAGAATGTTTTCAAACCTAATTAATGAAGTAAGAGTTCAATTAATAAATAATTAATACAACTAAATATTTCTATATATTTGTATCCGGCCTTACTTTAATATATATATAGATATAGATTATATTAATTTAAAAAAAAACTAAATTAAGCTTCTTGTATATTTGTTATTCTTTGCTTTATTTAGTAGATTAAAAGATGAGTGCTAGTAACTTTATTTTCCTGTTTTAGATGCTTTTAATTTGGTATCCACTTTCGCATAGTATCTACCTAGAATACCTTTTTATGAGGTGCCAATCTATTATCTATCCTATCCGTTAAGGTCAAATTCATATTCAATCTGTTAAGAAAAATTAAAATCCGTATTTGTATCCAATTCGTTAAGCTTAAATTCGTATCCGCACGAATTTGATTCGTATTCGTTAAGGATTCGATAAGTATCTAATCCAAATGATCCGTTATTGATCCAATCCGATAAAGATCCAATAAGAATCCAAATCGAATTAATTCAATAAGAATCTATTTTAATAAACACAATCATAATCAAATAAAAATTTGATAAGATAATTCAAAATATTTATAGTTGATTGTTCAAATTTTGTGTAGGATAAATAAATAAAACTGTAATTTCATTTGAAATTAAAATCATCAATCAAATATCCCAAGATACATAAATAAATCTTAAATTCAAATACTAGTGGTCAAACTTGCTCAGTTTTAAATACTAATGAATCATTCACCTTAGTCGTAAATATTCCACTTATAATTTTGACGGAGAGAAATATTAATTAAAATTTTAAAATTTATAATAAATAAAATAAATTATAATAAGTACGTTTCATCTATCATGGTGAAATTGCAAGAGTTGATACAATGAATAAGTATTCAGACGAATCTACAATACTTTTATCAACATTTAAATTTAAGATCTCACCAACTAGTTAATCGGTTAATACAACTTAATTGAAAACTTGAAGTTGAGAAAAAAAGAAAAGAAAGTTAATAAATTTTGATAGTAGAAAAAAATAAATATTAAAAAATATAATGAATAGATAAATAAATACATTTTTTGGTGGTGAATTAAAAAAAATGGGACATGAACAATGAAGAACTAAGAGATTTGAGTTTTTGAAAGAACTCTAAATCTAAACTAATATATCAAAATTAATTAATTAATTATTATATTCAAAAAAATAAATTATTTTTATTAATTTATTAACGGATATCTGTATCCGATCCGAATCCGATCCGAAATTTTCGTGTTCTTATCGTGTCGATTCGATAGGATCCATACCCGATAAGCCTCAATCCGTATTCATTATTATCGTACAGATTCATGCCGGATTATCGGACCAGATAAAAAATTATCACCCCTACTTGCAAGGTTTTTTTTTTACGAAATACCGAAAAGTAATTATCGAAGAAAATTAGATACAATAATATTATTTTATGAGAAACTGGTAGAAAAGTAAACCCTACTATTTATACTTTCTTCTTCAATCTTTGCAATTAGAGATGTGGAAATTTAAAATATGACAACTGAACCAGTCTAACAGAAACATTCAACGGAAAAATATGATTCGATTAAACTAAAACACGACACCTTTTTTTTCTACCACTATATTTACACCCGCGCGATGCGCGAATTAATACATGATATTTTATTTTTAATATAATGATATAATTTGTAAAATTATATATTCATATATTATAATTTGTACTTTTCTAACTAAGTTAATTTTTTCATTAATATTTTATATTAATATTTTATAATATAATTATTTTTATATTATACATCCAATTATATAAATAAATCCTCAGATTTCATATTTTAAAATAACAAAACTTTCAACACTTCTCAATTCTCTGATTAACTTCAAATTATTAAACTTTTTCTCACTTTAGTTTGATTTAAAAATATTACGTTAGTATAACTAACGATGGAGCACAAAGCTTAGAGATATTTAGTTAATCATCCGATTTTCAACACACACAATTAATTAATAAATAGTTTAATCACTTAGAGAACTTGTTTTAATATTCTTTGTTGTCATAGTAAATTATAATTTTAAATAGCTTAAACATTTGTAAAAAGATGAATAAATGAAATTAAATAAAAAATCTCATAAAAGATAAAAATAATTATTATATATTTTTAGACACAAATACACAATACTATATTCATTTTGTGAATAACTATTTTATACTTTTACTTCAAAATTATGAAATTTAATATATTATTCAGACATGATTCATTTCCATGAAGTTGATTAAAATAATATTTGTATCTAAAAAACTCAAATTTCAAAAATTTTGAACACTCTAAAATTTTGATTTGACTTGAAATCTATGCAGAACAATCATCATGGCTATAGCTAGTATGTGAGGAATGCTATTATTATAAAAATTAATTGATAGTTGGATTGGACAATTGAGTTTGAAAATGTGCTTGAGACTCACATTGCATGTTGCATGAAATTTTTATGATTTAGGCGGTGAAATTGGGCGGTAAACTACAGTATTAGACTACTTGCTTTTAGTATATTTAGTAGATTTGGAAAATTATGGCAACACAATTGTGTATGTGTATGGACTGGCGGGATTTTTGCCGCTCTTTTCCACAGTGAAAGACGTTTTTCATTAGTATATTAGATAGATAGATTTGCTGTGCTTGGAATTTTATTTTTTATTTTTGGTTTTGAGAGTGATGAGTGAATTGAAGATTGTTGCAAATATGGGTAAAGGATTATGTGTATCAGTTGATTTTTAGATTAGGCAGGAGAAGAGAAAGACATGTATTTCTAGTTCATGATTAATTAAATGGCTGTGTATTTGATGAGATGATATATGAACTTGAAAGGTTGGAGTAGCTGAGCATTTGCAGTAATTTATGTATGTGGCAGGAGTTTTGACACAACTTTTGATAAATTTGAAAGAATTATTGATGGGACTCTTCGAAAGTGCAATGGAGTGGAAAATTTTCAAAATTCAAATTTGTATGCAGCTAGAAGAGTTGACTGTACAAATTTTACATGCATGGCTTGAATTGATCTGGCGGTAAATTTCCCGCTCTGGCAACAGTGATTTTCGTTTCTGTTTTAGTATATTAGTATAGATTTTTTAGTTCCAATGGAACAATTTTTTTTTATAAATAGTAAATCAATTTATAATTCCCACACATTATAGAGTTTCATTCCATTTGATAGTTCAATTTGATTATTTGTTTACAGTTATTTAGGAGTTTCATTCCTTTTGATAGTTCAATTTGATTATTTTGTTTACAGTTATTTAGGTTATGGGATAAAGTAGTAGATACGTTGGATGTGAGTTGGTCTTCTGAGAGATGGTCTCACAATTTTTTTATTGTGAGATGTACTTTAATACATCATTTCAATAAGCTAAATACATCATCAATTTTAAAAAATTATATTATTTACAACAAAGAAATACATCATTTCAATAAATTAAATACATTATTATATATTTTTTTCTATGTAAAAAATTATATATTATTTACAACAAATAAATACATCATTTCAATAAATTAAATACATCATTAAATTCGTCTCACAATAAGAATAATTAGACCGTCTCATACGAGAATTTGCCTTTTCCCAAACTTAGGAACTACTTGAGTTTTTCATTAGAATAGGGGGATTAGAAGTTTAATCAAAATTCATCTTCTTTCTAGAAATTTTCTGGAGTTCCCCAGACTCAAATTTGGAGCCTAAAGCCATATATATAAATTTAACAGCAAGATTGTTTGTATATATATGTTTGAAATCTATTTATATGAATATATGTAACACAAAAACATATACATTAATATAAATGATACCAAAAAATTAGAAATAGAAATACTCCCTCCGTCCCACTTTAATAGTCTCATTTCCCATTTTCGTGCGTCCCACTTTAATAGTCCCATTTCTAAAAAGAGTAACTTTTTCACACTCAACAATAAAATATTAATTCCACTCAACTCATTCTACACTCACATGTCTTGGTTATTGTGCCAAAAGCAAATGAGACTATTAACCAAAAGCAAATGAGACTATTAATCTGGGACGGAGGGAGTAGAAATTATGAGAAACTGTGACCCTTATTTCGGTATCTCTAGAAGGGAGAAGAGATTACTTGATTAGCAAGTTATATATATGACAATGTACACTACTCCCATTTTCTTTATTTTTTTTAAAAATAACTATACATTAATTTTAAAACACACACCTAAATGTTCTCGGAAAAGTTCGAACTGTAACTCTTAACCACATGCAATGTGTTTTAACTACTACACCTCAAACACCTCAAACGAAAGGATATACCACTCCCATTTTTATACTTGGTTGATATAAAAATATTTAAACTCTTAACTTCCGAGACATTTCAGCCATCACATATTTTATATTCATAAGTCTTTAAATAAAAAAGTTAATAAGGAAATAAGATGTGGGATACTTTTAATAAGATGTTTTGAACATCTCATCTCATCTCATTATATACTATATTAGTAATTTCAATTGAATAAAAATTGAAAGCATGAACTCATGAAGTGAAAAATAATGTTAAACTAATGATCACAATACCATTATTATAAGATCAAATCTTTCATTGGTTATCTAATAAGAGATTTAGATTAGAATTTAGTACTAACAAAGCTGAAATTAAATCTCATGTTGCTTTTCTTTATAAATACCCAATTTTAATAGTTAAATCATAATTAAAAGAAAAACTCACGTTAGATATTTATCACCTTCATATTAATTAGTTCCTACAAACAACTATTTTAAAAAAAAATATCAATCTACAAGCTAGTATTTTAAAACTCAATGCAAACAATCATCTTCAAACATTTTTAAATGAATAATTAAGTATTGACAAAATTTTGTATGAGACAGTGTTTTATGCAAGGTGATGAAACAACCCCACATTTCAAATAGAATGCTTGTTTGTACACAAAGAATTTCGATCGGAATGATGTATTTGAGCCTAGCAAATTATGTAACTAAGCCAAGTAAATAATATATATTTACATCATTTGCTTGGCTTAAATACAATTATGTATTTTAATTGAAATGTACTATATACAATATGCAATCCAATCAAAATACAATTTTCAATAGAATTCTAGATGTAAAATGACATTAATTCGAATCAGAATGCGATCTAAAATTTGTATGAGACAGTGTTTTATGCAAGATGGTGAAACAACCCCACATTTCAAATAGAATGCTTGTTTGTACACAAGAATTTCGATCGGAATGAAGTATTTGAGCCTAGCAAATTATGTAACTAAGCCAAGTAAATATTTTCAAACAATCTTAGTCAAATCTAGGCGGACTACCTGGATATAAATTCATGAATTGTAAGAACTCATCTGTACGCATGATCCAGATACATACAAGATCATCTCTTCAACTTGAGATTTTGTGGAAGATTGCCATTTTCTGAACTCTCAACCTCAACCGCTCCTCATCTTGAAACTCACTATTTACATGAGTTTTGCAAATAAGAGTTTAAGTGGAGCCGTTGAGGGAGAGAGTTTAGAAGAAAACAATTTTCCTCAATAATAATAATGCATACTGAATTTGATGAAGGTACGTAGTTTGAGAAAATAGAGGGGAAAGCTTGTTTGTGTAGATGGGTGTAAGTGTGTGTATATATAGTTGTAAGGTTCAAGACTTGGGTTATTGATTTTGTGGTCTAACTAACTATCCTTGCTATATTTTAATTAATTAAGTCCCACAAAAGGTTGGTTAAAAGCTATGAATTCAACGATGCAACCAATAGAAATTGCGTGGGATTTCTGAGGCCAATCAAAGGGAAGATGAGAGGAAATTACAAAGGAATTTAGCTTAGGTTTTCATTCTACCTTCCAAGCAACACTAGGTAGAGGGTACTAATTTGTGACGTGGTGCATAGTTATATTTCCACTAAGAAATTATCTATCCGCTTTAATTACTAAACTTTTATATTTTATTTTGTCATATATTTTCTTAAGAAGAGTAACCTACAAAGTATTACTGTAATGGTTCATATATTGTAACGCACACAACTGGTCTTCCCGATCTTTGGGGCGCGTCATATTGGTGGTAGGGTGCTTTAAAAATATTTTTTGAAAATAACGGAAAACTTGAATTTAAATAACACAGATATTGGATTCAAAACATTCATTTCAAACATGATCCTCAAAAGATGTAACGATAAGAGTATTTTACACAAAAACATAAGTAAAATAGTTTGAGTACGATTCTCAACTTTTACAAAATCACATGGGAATGAGAGATTAACAGAGGTGCAGTACATCGGAGTGTTACGTGATAGAGATATGCATATGAAGATGCATATCTCGGGATCCTTTTCTTGCTCTCAGAATTTGCTCGTCTTTACATCGCCGCATATTCATCCTCCCTGTTAACCTGCGCATTTTAAAAATAATGCGAGGGGTTGAGTACAATTGTACCCGAAAACATACATTTTACATATGAATGTTATGCCACACACACAGATAATCATGGGATTTTATTAAAAAATACAGTTTATCCAACATATTTTATTTGCTGCAGCTATCTACCATGATATCATATATGTTTACCATTTTTGTAACTGGAAGCTGGCCCACTTCCAAGTTACGATGGACAACTGAGAATGGACGAACCACTCTACTCAATGTCATCAATTAGTGCACTAGCCTCAGAATGTTACACTGAAACCCAATCGATTACAGAAACCATCAATATCTCTCCCCAAGGTATCAACACGTCAGCTGAACTACCATAGAAAGAGCTCATAGCTCTACAGAATAAGGTTTGCAAGCATTCATAAACACATTTAATGAGGCTTATGCTCAAGAAATTCAAATTACCTGGTTCCGTTCTCATTAATTCAACTCTCTGTAGATAGTAGATCAATAGAAGACAGATATGATATCACAAAATAATTTTAGGCATAGACAATCAACTTTAAAACAAAATATTTTCACAAACATTTCAGAAAAATTGAGCGCAAGTAATCATCTATGACTGAGAGAAAATATATCTTCCCACCCCTAGTAGGTTCACTAGCAGGACCCCAAACATCTACATGAAGATTTTCTAAGATAGATGAGCTTCTAGGGGAGTTAGGTGGGGTGTGTGTAGGGAAAGTAACTCTATTTTGCTTACCTAAAATGCTATGTTCACAAAAATTCAGGGTAGTAACATTATCAGAAGAACCAAGTAAGTCACCTTTCTTTAAAATTTCTAGACCTTTATTTACTCATGTGCCCTAATCTTCTATGCCATAGTTTATACACACCAGAATCAAAGTTATTTACAGTATTAACATAAGAATTAGATTCTGTACTGCACACATAGAGGTTATTTTTCTTTTCAGGTTTAAAAATCACTAAGAAACCTTGCATTATCTTCATAATTCCCCTTCTCCACCTACCCTCTAACCCATCATCTTCTAAAACAGAGAAAGACAGAAGGTTAAAACACAAATCAAGCACATATCTTACATTTTTCAAAGTATATGCACATCCATCAACAAATTTTAGCCTTATATTTCCTCTTGGTTCTACTTTACACTTCTTCTCATCAGCTAACATAATGTAACCATTTTCAACATATTTTAAGCATGAGAAGTGTTTTTTTTGGGGTGAAATGTGATAAGTACAGCCAGAATCAACAATTCAATCAGTAGCACATAACTTATCAATGCAAGCATAAGCAGAGGGCAAAGAATTCATGTAATCAGAGTCAGTAACCATGTACACATCACCTAGATTATCTCCTTTTGCAGTATTGACACTAAGATTACTACTCTCATCCCTTTCTCTTCTAGGTTTAGTACATTGCCTGATATAGTGGCCATATTCCCCACAATTATAACATTTTCTTCCCCTAGACCTAGATTTTTTGACATGCTTCTATTATCAGATTGACCCTTTTTTTCTTCCTTGACACTAGTGTTGTCATTCTTTCTATTTCTATCATTTTTATTCCTGGATCTGCCCCTAACATTCAAAATCTCATTATACTACCTCTGTTCCTAGCTCTACCCCTTTTTAGGTCTTGTTCCTTACTCTTAAGACCACACATCACTGTTTTTAGGGTAATAGAGTCCCTGCCATTCTTAATTGCAAACTTAACATCATTATATGAGTCTGGAATGGCATTTAAAAGGCCTATGGGGGCATATTCATCTATGTTTTAATCTCCAATTAGCTTCATATCCTAAATTAGCTTATTGAACACATCTTGATTTTCATCAATTTCCTTATTTAGGTCCAATTTCAACCTAAAGAAGGTTTCTAGGAGATACATCTTGCTAGGCAAGGAGGTTTCAGTAAAGAGGGTTTCTAATTTGTCCCACAACACTTTAGCTGTATTAACCTCTCCTATTTTCCTAAGCACAGTGTCAAATAGATTCAAAATAATGATAGAACGAGCTAGTTCATCAATTTCCACACGTTTTTTCAGGAGTATCAGAGTCAAGAAATTCAGCAGTTATAGCTCTTAAGACTTTCTGTTGAATCATAATGCATTTAATCTTTTATTTTCAAATAGAAAAGTCAGTTTTACCATTAAATGGTGTCATACCATGAGAAACCATGTCAGAAGCCATACTTATTTCAAAAAATGATGGCAAATTCAGGTAATTTATGTACACAAGTATGAAAAAATAGGTTTTCAGAATACTCAAAAATGGTAAAACAAGATTAGATGCACCTCAATTACAGAAAACTGACAAGAACTGAGTGATAAACTACAGTAAAACGGTTAAGCAAATAAATTTTTACACCCTAAGGTGGTCGATCCCACAGGGACTGTGCAACGAAAAATCCAAAGTACTAGTCATAGTTTTTAGAACACAGATATTTGAGGGTTTTGGAAAAGGGATTTTGTTTGTGAATTTAAAGATGACAATTGCAAGAAATTAAAGGGTTTTAAAACAGTTAAAGGAAGCACAGATCCTAGGGCAGATATTCTAATCATCAACATGTAAATATCAATCAACTCAGCAATGTGGAAAACATAGATCTTTGTGGATTTAATTCCTTGGTCGGGCAATTGAAATCATAGATTATTAATTAGTAACTATCTTCTCTCGGTCTCAAGAACACCAAATTAATCAATCTCACAATTATCTAATTATTCCTATGTAGGTTTCTTCCTTTTGAGACAGAAAACAAACACTGTTAATTCTCTCTTCCTGTTAATAATTTTCATATCTCGATCCATCAATTATTAACTATAAACCTAGATCTCAATTCACCTCTCAGGCCTTCTTTTAATCTAGATTATAAAATTAAATTAGAGAATAATCCATGCTTAGAGAGTTGATATCAATTAACATGCATCAGAAAAGAAATCATAACCATAGAACTTGTTAGGGTTCTAGCAACAAAACATGGCTAGAATTAAAGTAAATATATTATTAATGAACTTACAAATAAAGAGGAACCTTGAATGTCTTGTAAAAACTCTAAAGCTCAATTATTCTAAGTGTAATAATGCTGAAAAGATTGATAAAAACTTCAATTTCGTGCCTAACTAGGTATTGGGCTAAAATAGCAAAAACTGCCAAAACAGGCCAAAATCTCCATGTCGAGCCTCTGTGTCGATCGACAGGCTCCCTGTCGATCGACACAAGCTTCAAGTCAAAATCCGGGTTGTCCTTTATGTCAATTTCCCAGCTTTGTTCTCCCTGTCGATCAACAGGAATGCATGTGTCGAGTTCCTTCTGCGCAGTCTCACGATTTTGACCATAACTTGTGCTCCTGAACTCCGATTGACCCGATTTCAGTTGCGTTGGAAAGCTAACTCAAAGATATTTCTATTTCCATGCTCCATTAGGTCAGATTCCACGTGTGGAAGAATTTGTGACTGTTCCTTTGAACATCAACTGCTTTCGGTATAGGTTTTCATTGATTTTGGCCTCAAACCTACAAAATATGACCATGACAAGCATAACACCCTCTAAAATAGTCTCATGCACAGAAATAAGTAAAAACATAAATAAATTGCACTGAAACAATGGAGAAAAATATAGATAAGTAAATATTAATATGAGCTTATCATTGAGCAGGTGAAATAAACACAAAGCACAAAGCACAAAATAATAAGGCACAGAGTCAAGAATTACAGCGGAAGACACAAAAGTATCAGAAAAACCTAACCCTAATACGCAAGTAATCACCCAGTAAACACACAAAGTGGATCCAAACTTACTATTGTCCGGACCAGTAAGATGAATGTTAAGTAGGTCGCATTATCCGGACCGAACTTCTGAACCCTAATAAAACCCTAGAAGATCAAGAGACACAAAAGAAGACCTAACATTAGACTGACTCGACGAAGGAGGTTAGGGAAGAAAGAGCCCTATACCTGAGCATGGGCCCTACATGAGGGCACACCCGTCTTACCTTCCGTGCCCTGGGGCACTGACGACGTGAGTGCAACGGGAGCAGGATTGCAGATTCGCAGGAACCTGGCTCTGATACCACTCTTGGGTATCAGGCCTGCGGGATCCATTCTCCGCTTTGTTACTCATCGGACTCCGACCTAGCCCTAACTAGGCTAGGGTTCCACGCACGAACTTAGTCCATTTTTCAAGCTTGGACAGTCGATGGAGTAGTCGGGGTCTCTTTTCTCCGATCTGGTGCACCACTGCCTTGTTGAGGTGGTTTTGGGATCGAGTATTGGCTCAGAGCTCACCTGGTGTGAGCCTATGCCTTCCGACCGATCTCCGATGGTAGATCTAAGGCGACATCACTAAGGGCACCCTGCGGCTCACAGATTCATTCATTGGGACACAGATTCAAGCCACAAAAGGATCAAGAAGGTAGAGAAAACTGAGAGCAATTTAGAGCAAGAGAGAGAAAGGGCGGCGGATTAGGGTTAGGGTTAGTAACAACTGGATGAGCGAACCGGAACCGACTAACAACCCATAAACCATTCCAACTGATTCCAATCCATAACCAGAACCGACTAACAACCCATAAACCAATCCACATACCCAACCAACATATAAATGGGCTTGGAATAGAAAGAGGGGTAAATACCCTAAATTATTGACATTTTCGAACAAATAACTCAGTCTATTTCCATTAGTTAAAAATATCTCAATCTTTACTTCTGTTTATGAATAATACCCTGATCCATTGATATTTTTTGGAAAATACCACAATGTATTATTATTAGTTAAAAATACATCAATCTTTAATTTCATTTATGAATTATACCAAAATGATAAACATTATTGGCTCACACAAAGATGACAGTCAAAACAACTATCTTCGTTCATGTTAAATTTAATGTACTAAACAATCAATATTTGCTATATATTCAAATGTATTTATCTTTTGAAATGGAGTAACTCAAAACTTCATTGTTTTGTTTACTTTTAAACCTCCAATCCAAATGGAGGCACATGCATTTCGATACAAGATCACATGTCAAAACACACACTGAGAAAAAAAAAAAAAGAATTCAAGCAATTTGCACAAAAACTTAGACATTACACCAACCGAAGGAAAAAAAAAAACAAAACATAAAGTTTAAAATATTTTTCAGAAGATAAATGCATTTGAATATATAAAAAATATTGATTGTTTAGTATATTAAATTTGGACGAACATAGTTGGTTTGACTGTCATCTTTGTGCGAGCCAATAATATTTCTCTTTAGGTATAATTCATAAATAAAATTAAAGATTGAGGTATTTTTAACTAATAATAATAGATTGATGTATTTTTTCAAAAATATCAATAGATTAGGGTATTATTCAAAAACAGAAGTAAAGATTGAAGTATTTTTAACTGATTGAAATATATTGGGATATTTTTCCAAAAATATCAATAGTTTAGGGTATTTTCCCCTATTTACCCTATAAAGAGATGGGCTCAGAAGAAATGGACCCAGACCAACACTCACAGTCGTTCTTAGGATATCAAAAATAAATACCAGATTGAATAAACCAGGATGACGGTGTTGATGAAATCAGGATGTGGGAATCGAATTAATGTTATTGTGTTCCACCATATCTAATCTTCTGATATATTTTCCTTGCTCCTCAGAGATATGGTGAGGATACGCTATTGAGTTTCACCAAAGCTTCAAGAGAATTGATTAGTTATCTCGATCGGTGTAGCTGCTGTCGTTTCTCTCTCTATTCTATACTTGCATACTGAATATTGTGTTGTGTTAATTGTATTGTGTATTTGATCTGTAGAGAGAATGACTATTTATAGACTAGTGTAAGAGTTTTTCAAACCCTAGCACTAATGGGCTCAAGAAGTTTATGGGCCAAACTAGGGATCAAATGCAAATAATAAAGTGGATTCTTATTATTAATTATTTTTTCCTTATTTCATAACATAATTAATTAATAAAATATTGATTTGCTTTCACCAAGGAAATCAATGTTGACTCACCTCTTTATTATCATGTCATATGAAACGAGTTGCATTAGACTTGAATGATCCACATATTTAAGATTTGAACATTCATTAATTAATTTGACTAATAACAATTAGCCATAATTAATTAATCTTTTATTTTATAAATAGTACCACTCACTTCTTTTTACTTATGCTTGAATCAGGGTTTAGCATAATGAACCTTGTTAACTCATCAATGAATATTCTTATCCTGAAATGGATATGATTACCTATATGTGTCCAGCCTAAGCAGGCCACACACAAATTGCCACACCCAAGATGCAGATATTAAAGTATATGAAAGACTCGCCACCATAACAAATTAAAATGTGATCAATTTGTGTATGGCCCTTATTAGCTTCTATTAGGTTTAAGATCAAAGCAAATATATTGAGATCTAACTCATTCATATGTCAATGAGAATAATGCATCTCATAATTGATCTCATCAATACATAAAAATGTATCAACACATCAAGTAGCTAGGATAAGCACTTACATACTGATGTGTCGCAATCTAACTATTTATATCTCGTAAAGTCAAACAATTTATATGATCCTCTTTGTGATCTACACACCATATGATCATCCATATAAGCAAGATAATAAGACGTAACAAACATTTTATTATTATAAATACACTTTATAGATATTTTAGTATACATTCCCAACTAATATAACTCATGTAAATCATTTTTTAGTTCCAAAAATTTTATTGAAAAGGAAAAAATAATGAACCCAATAAATTGTAAATATCTAACACATATTTGAGATTACAAACTTCAATATTAATTTATTTATTCCAATATATATTTTTATAGTACAAAATGATTTTACATATTTACAAAATGAAGGCAGCCGAAATTAACCGGTTTCATTTAGGGCTTAGGCTCAACTCCAATGTCTTTTAGTGTTTGGACTGGCAAAGGCCTGCAACCACAACAACTCATAATCATAATCTTTTTTCACCAAATATTATTTGTTTAGAAAATATATACTATTTGTATCATAATCATAAGCATTAATGCTGCAGAATCCTTATATACCTTGTGCAAATGTCACCGGCAATGGGGTTAGGCACAACTTGTTGGCTATTCAAGTCCTTCAAGTGAGCCACCTTCCTAAACAAAGATTTCTTGACAAACTTCTCCGCCTCGGCCGCCACCTGCTCCGGCTCCACCACCTCCGGTATGGTCTCCCTCCTCGATTTCTTGAGGTGGACATTTGGGGCGGAGTGCAGTTGATGCAGGGCGGTGTATAAGCCTAAGGATGTTGATACCGCCATCATCCCCGCCGCCATGCACTTGGGCACGAAGTCTCCCCTTGCCAGCCTATGGATGCACAACTTCTCAGCTTACTTGTATATATGTTTCAAATCAAAGCAAAACTAAACTATATATGTATTGGAATTATTAATATAGGAGAACTAAAATTAGAATTACTTGGCCTTAAAGTCGGATGGAGGGATGAGAAAGTGATTGGAGGTGGGAGCATAAGCTTTCGGCTTCTGAGAAGTGGAAGTCGTGAATCGCAATCTTCCACCTACACCGTTTTTCACCATTGATTTCAACTGACCCTGCATTGATGCAAGCATATATGTTGATCAGATGATTTGGTATATGTAGAAAAAATAAATTAAGAAAGTTAGAAACCGATGGTTCTCACGTACAGCAGCTCTGAAGGCCATTTTGGTTTTTTGATCTTGATTAGTGAAACAAATAATCGATGAGAAAGAGATTCGAGACTTGCAGCTGGCTGAAAGTGATCAAACTTTTTATAGAGAGAGAATGGAGAGTTCTAGTAGAAGAAGAATGTACAACATGAGTGTGGAAGACTCTTGAATCTCGAAAATAAAGTTGAGCAGTTGGTGGTGTTACATGATCTAGTAGACCCTGTCACCTTCTAGATTAATCTACTAACTAAATTTGAGCATATATTCGAGGGATTTACCATGCTACATACGTACTTCTATAAATATATCGTTACAATTTCAATGCTGAATTTGATATTTGTAACATCTTTAATTGGTAAATATTGTTTACTATTTAATCATCTTATACGTTTATAATGAACTAATAATAATTCCGTAAATAAAAGCGAATGTTTGGTTTTTACCATATATACATGTATAAATTGTGTACCATATTATATGATGTTAATATTTACAGCGTTTTTTTTAATTATCAAATGAAATTTATATGAAAATGAGGGAGAGGAATGGCAGGCAAATTTATATGAGTGTAACACTCTAGAACTACCACGTCAGCCCTCCTCTGGCACAATTATGGTTTATAATAATATTTATTATTACATACGTGATCATAATCACTCTCATAAAATCTCTATTAAATATAACGCCAGACTATGATAGCAACAAAAGCTGCCACCAATATCCGATGTCGATGCCTTAAAATAATAAAATCCCACTCACCAAACTACTTTTCCTATGGGTAAAACAAGATCAATGTGGAATCTGAAAACATAACCAGGAGGCAAGGCAAGCAATAAAGATTTATAGGTGTATTATTGATGATGTGGCAAAAATGACTTAGTTAGGCAAAATCGGCATTTTTTTTTTGTTGGGTGGGGCAAAAGCCTACAACAATGACCTAGATATACTCCACATACATATGAAGGCAGTTAGTCAGTCAATCCCTCTCAAGGATAGCTCAGCTCACACTCCTAGAGTAGTCCAGTCATGGGCTAATCCAAAGGGACAATTCAAAATCGTATTGTATTTTCCACAAACAATCTTATTCACCTCTAATCCTCATCGTCGTCATCATCAGTTTTCCCAATCCACCACCTACTCAAGGTCCAGACTCTTTTTCATGGCTTCATAAACCAGATAAGTAATGCTAGCTGCTGGCACCACTTTGAGGAGATTTGGAAAAAGCCCTTTATAGAATCCTCCAAGTCCCTCGTGTTTATACGTTTTCCAGAATACATCCGACATCTTACCGTATGTATTCGAGGGTTGAGCCTGCATTCTGAAATGCAATGCAATGTAACTCTCATTAATACACTACTTTTCTTTCATATTTTGCGGTAGAATTGACTATACCTGGATAAATAGTCGGCAGATATACGTGTATATATATATATATTTACCTTGTTCTTACCACCTGCAATGGATAAACACACGTGGCCCCGAGGGCTCCAGATATAGTCCCACAGCTTAGTTGTATAAGAGGACCAGGTTCTGAATGAAAATCAACATGCATGTCCCAATACTAGTTAGTGATTCCTCCGGTAATGATAAATTTGAAGGGAAAGGAAAAATAAGCAAGTTAAAAAAAACAAACACAAGTATGTGCACCATACCACTACCATCTTGAAGAAAATGCTTCCTGGACATATCTTTCAAGGTCTCATAAGCAGCTAAGTCAATGCCTGCATAAGGTATAATTCCAAGAAGAGATGGTACCAACCCTCGGTAAAAGGCTCGAGGCCCTTCCTGCACCCAAATATCTCTTGATAATTTACTCAGACTAGGAACACTTCCTACTTCACAAACATGAGTTTGCAACCGAGTCTTAACAAGGTCCATTGGATAAATTGAGGTTTGTGCCACTGCACCAGCCAAACCACCAGCCAGAAGTCGTCCTGGAGTCCCAATATCACCACGATCACCTCCGATAAACGTTTTCAACATTTCATAACTGTAAAACTTTATCGCACTTTCAGGAGCCACCTTCAACACATTTATCCCATTACCTCGGAAAAAACCTAAAAAACGACCTTCCTTCCATATCCTTTTAACAGCCGGAGCAATGGAAGCATGTGTAGTTTGAACTTGTAAGATCACCTTCAGACGGTCAAGAGGTGCAGTTGCAGTACGAGACGCCGCTCCAGCAACACCACCTGCTATTAAATATTTTGTCGCATGAACATGCTTGCTGATGCCTTCAGGAATCACGGCTTGTTCACCAATATCTACAAGATATACCCTTTCCCAGTAACGATATATGTTCTCTATGGTGACCTCGTGCGGATAAAGCAGAAGAAAATCTCTCCACTCCTCAAACGTTATGATTCCATTATTGTCTTTATCAACATGCTCAACAAAACTAGCAAGTTCATCATCATCAAGTTCTATCCCTGAAAAAACAAACTGACATGACTGTAAGATGAAGACTGTATTCCAGAGACTTGATTCAGGAAATAATTCCACCAAGAACATGAATATAAGATCAATGCATAGACGTACAAGAAAGCACGCATAAACAAAATAGATAATATGTAGTTGTGATATCTATATAATTAATCAATGACGAGAAGCCAGAGTTGCCAAGAATCTTGTAATCCAACTGAACTATAATGGTTTCTTTATTCACATGTCTCCCTACTCAATATGGATAAGAAAATTACACAAATAGAACATCAAATACCAAACATATCACATACATTATTTTAAACACAAATTTTTAAAATGATGTTAAGATAAGTAAAATAAAGATATATTTGTGCGGCTCTATGTTCCAGTTGATTTTTACGTAAATATTACCATCATTTTTGCACGGAAGATTTTAAAATGAAATTGATATCAGATAAAGTACAATTTTCTTTTTTGTTTAATATTTTGATAAATATGAAAAACATATTAATAAGTAGACACGAATTAAATAACAGAAGTAATTTGGTAATTGTTGACCCAGTTTGATCAAAGATGACATCACATACAACTGGCAGCAGGGTATATCAGTAGGGAAATGCATGAAATTGAGCTGTCTAGAACTTTAGCTCTTAACTATGTAATAAATGAGAAGCTGGAAACTGATGCAAAGGAGAGTGAAAATCTATTTGGAACCTATGTTATGGAGAAGTTCAGGTGCAGATTCAACAGGAAATATTCCTCATCAATATATTCTAAGAAAATTATACCTCAACACATTTTACAAATAGACTTCGAATAAGGCTAAGGCAGTAAAAAAAAAAAAAGAAAAAAAAAAAGGAAAAGCACAAGGATTCATCAAATTCAAAATCATCAACACATAATAGGAGTATACACACTCACTTATAAGCTCTGTATGTACCAAGAAGTGCAACTTCTAGAAAATAACAGTGGGGTCTTTCAGCATTTTATCCAATATTTTGAAACATCAAGAAACCATTCCGTTCACACTAATAATGCAAACAGAGCCAACTCAAAGCCAAGGCTACAGCAGCATCAGATCAATGTGAACCACTTGCTGTGAGCTTCATCCTTTCTCCTGCCCTTGTTAACAATAATTGCATGGCCTCTTATATGTACCCTCCAATATCCAGCACCAAAATAAATGCATTATAATCTTTTACTAAAGGACAACACAGCCAGCATTGACCATTTGTCCCTTCTTATCTTTATGTACTAAAGTGTACAAACTTGGATTAATATCATGCAAGGTTTTCTTATCACTCAAGCTTCTTTGCTCAAAGGCCTGACATATCTGAAAACAAATGCAAGCCTCAACCAGAGCCCAAAAAAAATACAAATTTGTATTCGATTCATTTATCTAATTACAGTTAATGCTAAAGATTGAGAGACAAGATTACCAAAAGGGAGGTTGCATTACAATGTCAAAACATTCCAACATCACAAAAATAAGCATTTAATCATGATAAATGTAAGGTTAAAAGTGACTTCGAGGAGCCAAAAACAAAACATAAATATAATATATTAGACTACAGCCAATTCCCTGGTTGGTTACTCTTAACATTTTATTCATCCAACATTTTCAGCATAGTATGTACATATACCATCCACATACCAACGTTCAATATTTATCTACAATGTCTATTACACGTATACATTTAAACGCAACATTATGTATCACATAGAGCCTGCTTCCATTTAAGTTTGTCATTAACTTAAATTCCCGAGCTCTGGTCCTTTAAATTATAATCATATTTGGTTAGAAACTTACAAAGCTCAAATGAAAAATAGAAAAGGCAATGTTGCAATCATCAAGACAGTTACAGTTCATTGGCAGTCCTACGCTGTAGGCCAGGGAAAAATCAAATCACCTCACCAGTATTAGGCGGCACAGCATGTGCTAAAATATCAAAATATAAAAATTATCTAGACAGCATTATAGTACAGTTGCAACATCACAAAGCCATCAATTAAAGTTCCAGATAAGCTGCAACCCCAAAAATGAAATCGATCGGTTATACACATGCAGTAAAACCTCCACGAATTAATAAACTATCAAAATATCGGCAAATTAACATATTAGCAAAACCAGAAATGAGTCAATAATATACCAGCTTTTACAAGAGCATCCCAGAGTTCCTCCGGCAGAATGCAGCCGTTGTGTTCAACGTCGATCGCCTGAAAAATCCTGTACAATTCGAGCTCCTTATCATCCATATACTTCCTGAATTCCTGATAATCAACCCTCCCGTCCTGGTTGGCGTCGCAGACTAATAATAGCTCCTTAGCGAACTTGTAATCCGCGGGGATTTGCATTGCAGAAAGCCCCTTCTCAATTTGTGCGGAATCCAAATACCCTAAATTATTCGAGTCAAAGAAACTGAACAAACTCCGAATTCTCGAGTCCCGCTCCTCCTTGGTTTCCCGCAGGGCGGAAAGCACGTGGTCCATCGAAATTGGACCCGGCTTCCTAACCGGGTTGCAGCATCCGGATCCGTCCGTGGGGCCTTTCGCCTCGGGCGCCATTGTTGCAGCTGCTGGCGCTGGGAAATTCGCATGCCTCTCGACTCCCGTAGTCATAAATAATCAATTGGGGGAATCTCCAAAAACTGACGAATTTCGATCCTCACGGCATAGCGAGAAGCAGTAGAATATCGAGTTTTTATCAAAGATCTGTAGAGAGAGAAAGTGTGGGTGTTAATGGAGAAGGGAAAGAGAGAATAATTGGAATTTTTGGGAAGGATCTTCTGGCTAAAGAGATGACCCGAATACCTTATTGGAGCTCCGATCTTCTTTTACCGGGTCAAAACCGGACGAGTCCACTTCCCAATTTCAAACTTCAACGGAAAGTTGACTCTCTTTCCCGTTTTATATTTGGAGAGAGAAACACTGCCAGTATCGGTGGGAAATAATGCCTATATTTTAATTGTTCATATTCCTATTTACTCAATTTAATAAAAATAATATGAAATTAAAAACTAATTCAAGAAAATACATGATTTCTCACTTTTGTATCATGAATTCATAATTTTTATTATATTGTAAACCATGAATTAATAAATTATTAATGTCCGTAAGGAAGGCTACACTACTAGACAAGGGCCCATACCGCATGAGCTGAGGCCCACTCCATACGTCTCTGGACAGCAATGCTTCGTCAATTTCAAACGACTTAATTTTTATGCAAATTGCAAGCTCAAATCATGGACACCATTATTTAATTTTGAGAATGATAAAATGAAAAACAAAAAATATCTGCAAGCAATAATAGAGGCCTCTCCCTCTTTGCGAAAAAAGAAGCAGAGATTTGTACACGTCACGAGGTAATGGTTTGTTCAATTATGTGCCAAACTTTTGAAGGCATACCAAAAGTTCGACTGAAAAAGATTTGTTGGGTGTAATATCCAGATCGAAAAGATTTGAGTAGAGAAATTTCATTATCTTTTTAGAAAAGAATACTGTTGAAATTTCTTCTACGCAACTATTTAAAATGGGAAAAGAGAAATTTAATCGCAAAAATTTTTAAAAAAAAGGAAAACGCCTTTGCCGGGGATCGAACCCGGGTCACCCGCGTGACAGGCGGGAATACTCACCACTATACTACAACGACTTGATGAATAATTCATTCAGGATTTTAATTAAAATCAATTATAATATATAGTTCCAATCTCATTAATTCTTTCATAAGTCAAATTATAATAATACCTCTCTATTCTTTCAAAAAAGAAGAATTCTAAATTCACAGTTTACCTTTCATGTCCATCCAATGAAATGTCGTTAATTTAGGGAGGCAGTTTAGCAATGAGAATTAACTATGCTAATTGCATTGTAACTCCAACTCATGAGGAACGCGAATTAAATTATAATTACTTTTCATCAAATCTTCAGCACAAATAGCAAGTATTACAATCAGGAACCCTATCACATGGAGAACTACAAGGACGCTTGTCCCACAAGTTTAGAATTTCTTTTAATTATATTTTTATATAAAAAAAAAAACATAAATTATAAAGTACATGTGGTTTAACCCCACGAACCTTCAAATTGGGATTTGCCAGCTCTGATTACAATCGTAACGTTTCATTCAATCATTCCCATCAAACTTAATTACGCATAGCTAACTTCATGTTACACATGGTAGGATAAATAAAACCAAAATAGATATAATAAACTTACGTTACATACATCACATGCGTAGCAAGATCATAATTCATAGCATAGCTTCGTAACCTTCTGCTTTTCCAGTTTTACCCTTCCATGCAAAAGCGGCTGCGAGAAGAATCACAACTCCCAAGAGAACTACAGGCCAAACGAAACTGGGCACCCTCGTAATTTCCGACGCCTACAATCGGAAAACAGTCGGTGAGACACCAATCCTGCATGCACATGTATCTCTAAAGAAGGAAGGTAGGCAGAAGTACTAATCTCTCTCACCAGAGATGGTGAAGGTGAAGGTTTGGGTACTGGTGAGTCAGCAAGTAGCAGGTAAAACAGGGCCATGACTCCGGTGTGGCCTCCAACGCTGCTGTAGTTTGATACAAGCGTCACCGTCTCTCCGGCTGAAATCCTCACCGCTCCGGCCGGTGAGGGGTAGCACGTGGACATCCCCACAATGTAACCTGCCTCGTTTCCGGCTTCATTTCCTTTCCCATATATTGGGTTGGATGAGCATATCGTTCTTCCTCCCTGATTCAGATCAAGAATTCATTGTAATTTATGTAAAAAACGAGAGAATTATATTATATGATATTGATGATGTAATAACCTCTCCATATAGGGTTAAGCTTAGGGCCCCTGCATGTTGGTGTCCAACCCCATAGATCACATCCCCACCAGCAGGAAAACTAACGCTTAGAACTTTTGAGTCAACGCAACCATTTTTACCCACTCCAACAATATCGCATGCTTCAACATCATACTCTATCTACAAGAACAAGATCAAGATCCAATATTCGCAGAATCAAATACAACAGATATGTATCATGTTTAATTGATCATCAAGAACGATCACCTACCTTACAATTGTGTTTAGCTGCAATTCCTTTGGACTCATCAGCGTCAGTCCAAACATCATTGACGTCAAGAACGTAGATCTTGAGAGGAACAATGGACGAGGGATCCCAATCCACATACTTGACAGTGTACCTCAAATAAAGCCGCCTCTTCTCACCAAGAAACCCTTGTTTCAATCTGCATATTTTCCCATCAACACAGCATTGTAATCCACCCCTGTAACCCTCTTCTCCCTTCAAGCCGTACAAATCACACCGGCACTCCGAGCATCCCATCACGTCCTCCGCCCCACGAGTATCGATCGCGTGCACGTTCAGCATCCACCCTTCCTCGTATCCTGCATACAGTGACCCACAAATATTTTTTTTTGTTTGAAAAAGTGTTGTAAATAAAGGTGAAAGTCATGAGATTCTGATTCAGCCGTACCGGCGGGGATACTGGCTGGATCTCCGACGTGGATGCCGTAGGGGTCAGGGATATCGGTGGATGTTCTCCGCGTCTCAGCTCCGACGCCGTAATAGTACGTCAGTCCGCTGTCACAAACCCCACTGTTCCTGACGAGGCTGTAATTGGCGGGTTGGAGTCCGTCGTCGGCGCCGTCGGCGATGTTGACTTTTCTGGCGTGGTATCTCTGTAGAACCCAGTGATGGAGGTATGTTTCGTGGAGAGGAACTGGGTTTCCGGCGGCATCCACCAGTTCGGCGGTGAAACCTTTGAGGGCAATATGGGCACGAGGGAAATCGATGTTGTAGTAATTCTTGTTGGAGACTAAGCCTGGCTCCAAAACAATCTCAGGCGACAGGAAAACCTCAGTTTTCACCATGTTTTGTGCCCATGATGTTTGTTGCAGTACGAGGATCACTGCAATGATTATTCTCAATCTCATCGTCATGCTTCTTGATTTTCAGCCTTTTTTTTTTATTTTTTTGAGGGGTGAAAGATCAAGAATGCTTTTGGATTTTGTAAATGTAAACTACCCCTTTAATTTATACTAGCTAGCTTAGTGGATAAGATAGAAGGAAATTTATGGAGTTAAATGTGAATGTTTTGACAAATTAGAAAATTTTAGTCCAATTTTTATATATAGGTTTATTGTTATATATATTTTATTAGTTAAAAATATTCTAAATTATTAATAGATTAAAAATATGTTGAATCACGAGTTATTAAATTGATTGATTAATAATCATAATTTGTGTTTTTATAACATGTGGATTAGGTTATTGATAATATCATTAATAACCAGTGATATTTTTAACTAATTAAAGTAAAGATTAGGGTAAAATTTCATAATAAGAAAAGTTGAGTAAATTTCCTTAATTTGGCAAGCATAGACTATAATTCTCTCATACAAAAATATTGGTGTAAAAGTCAGAGTTCATCTATATATATATGAGTAAATTTCATAATTTTCCATAAATTAAAAGCATATCCAATAAAATAAATGTATAGAAAGGAAAACTAAGAATTATGAACAGTAAATTGTAGTAAAAAAATTTGGGGGAATTTCTTAACCGGATATAATATTAAGCAAATGTGAACCACTTCTCTTCTTCATAAGTTATATTTGACATTTGTTTTTCTCTTTTGTTTTGAAATGACGTTACTTGTTTGAGTTCTCTTGTAATTTCTTTGATATTAGCGGAGTTATTTTAGAAAACGCCAGTATTTGAACAACGCCTTTGTCATTTTCAAATTCGGTCGTAATTACTAAGACAAGACAATTAAATCAAATGTCACATCATAAAATTAGGGATGAAAATAAGTCGGGCCAAGCTGGATTTTTTTTTAGCCTGAATCTGACCTTTTAAGCTAAATAAGCTTGGTTCATAGCATATTAAAAGTCTATTTAAGTCTATTTTATATTTATAAATATTTTTTATTTCATAAATTATAAATATATAATATAATTTCAACATCAAATATGTATAGTATTTATATTATTGGAGTTTTATCGATCCAGGACCTGAAAGATAGTTTAATTATAGATTTAGGACCCGAAAGATCACAAAAATTCTCAATCCAGGACCCGAAAGATCATACAATTCTCAATTCAGGACCTCAATATCAGGTCCTGGATTGACAAATAATCTTTCGGGTCCTAAATCGATAATTAAACTATCTTTTGGGTCCTGAATCGACAATTCTCCTATATTATTCTATTATTTGGTAACAAATAAATTATTCAATATATTTTTTATTTCTAAATTATATATATATAGTTTTTAATATTAAATAATAAATATATTTTATAAATTATATAATGTATGATTATTTGAATAGGTCGGCATGTTAGGTTTTGTAGGCTTATTTTGAAGCCTAGGTCTGGACCTACTTAATTAAAAAGGCTTTATAAATAACCTAACTCTAGCATGACCTTACTTGTGGTAGGTTAGGCCTGTAGGCCCTTGCCGGGCGATCCGGCCTATTTTCACCCCTAATAAAAACGCTAATAAAGTTATCATTTATCAGCCCAAACTCAGCAAACCAATAAGGAATCAACACATGAACTCTACCGATCCCCACATTGCCAATAAAGATGAAGATTTTATACGCATTCATGAAAGTGATGGTAAAATAGAGGAAACTCCAAAATCAATTTCGTTTTCGCATTATCGTTTTTTGTTTTTTTTTTTTAAGTACGTGCATATAATCAACTTTGAGATTTCGTGACTCAATTATAGTCAATAACGTAATACGTTAGCCCATTTACATTTAAAACTTATTTAACTTCACTGCTGAATAATGAAAAGATTTAAAATAAAGGCAAAAACTTGCGTTAGGCAGGCCTAAACGGTTTAGACGGCTTTTATTCTATCCAAATGGGTTCACCTATCCCAAATAGGGTTTATTAATCCCAATTAGGATATATTATATGAGTTTGGGCTTGGATTAATGGATAAAACTCGTCTAAACTATTTAGGTCTGCCTAACCCAAAACCTTCCCTAAAATAAATAAATAAAATGTAAAGTTCACATGGGAAAAGAATATCAATCCGTGCTTCAGAGTATGGGTAATTGGGTATGACCTCGCCAACAAAACAAATAATTTTACAAGCAAAAAGTAATACGACGCCGTTGCCGGGGATCGAACCCGGGTCACCCGCGTGACAGGCGGGAATACTCACCACTATACTACAACGACTTCACATCGTTTTTGCTGAAACAGATTTTAATAATAAATAGAATATACTTATGTAATATTCACCTTTCAACTAAAATAAGTAGTTGCTATCTCTTAAAAAAATAATAATAATAAGTAGTTGCAAAGTCGACTCAACATAAACATAAAATGAGAAGTTGATTTTGAAGCGAATGTAACCTAAAACAGACATTTCATCTGAATCCCATTTTTGTTTTTCAATCCCATCTAATTGTCTCAGACTTTTTCACTCTCACCAATAAGATATTAATTCTAATATATTTAAAAATATTGATACAAAATGTAAATAATATAACAGTTGATTGAATACAAGCTTTAGAAAATCGAGGTCTAGAGCGAAACAGCGCAATTTAACCATAAAGCCTGCAATTGATCATAGATTCCTACAATTTCCACTAATAAAAAAACTGGCTGGCTACGTCGTCTTCATCTTGGTCTAAACAGTGAGAGGTTCAGGAGATGGCTCGGGAGGAGTGCCGTTGAGCACCATCACATTCCCATCACTATCCACGTCTACAATTACTGAATCCCCTTCCTTGATCTCCCTCGCAAGCATCTTCTCTGCCATGCTATCCTCCAACAGTCTCATGATGGCTCTCCGCAGAGGCCGAGCCCCGTAGCTCGGGTTGTATCCTTCCTCCACCACCCTGTCTCTGAATCTCTCCGTCACTTGGAGCTCTATTTCCTTGGTTTTCAGTCTCTCGAACACCTCCTTCAACATGATATCTGCAATCTCCTTCACCTCCAGCTTCGTCAGCTGCCTGAATACAATCATCTCGTCCAATCTGTTCAAGAACTCCGGTCTGAAGTACTGTTTCAGCTCCTCCGTCACTAAACTCTTGATCCTCGTGTAACTGCTGTCTTTTTCATCGTAGTCCAGGTCGAAACCTATACGACGGCCTCCCTTCTCAATCACGCTGCTTCCCACGTTCGACGTCATGATAAGCAGCGTGTTCTTGAAGTCCACAGTTCTGCCTTTGCTGTCGGTCAACCTTCCATCTTCAAGAATTTGAAGCATCATGTTGAACACATCCGGGTGAGCCTTTTCAATCTCATCAAATAGCACAACGGTATAAGGGCGGCGTCGAACAGCCTCGGTTAGCTGCCCGCCTTCAGTGTAACCGACATAGCCCGGAGGTGAACCGATGAGCTTTGACACAGTGTGTCTCTCCATGAACTCACTCATATCAAGCCGGATCATGGCCTCTTCAGATCCGAAGTAGTAAGTAGCCAATGCTTTTGCTAGTTCTGATTTTCCAACCCCAGTTGGCCCGGAAAAGATGAAACTAGCAATAGGACGGTTTGGATTCTTGAGGCCAACACGAGCTCTACGAATAGCACGACTAATGGCTTTGACAGCTTCGTCTTGCCCAATGACCCTCCTGTGAAGAGTCTCCTCCATCTTGAGGAGACGGTCTGATTCATCAGTGGACACCTTTTCTACGGGAATGCCAGTCCATGATGAGACAATGTGTTGAATGTCGACTTCAGTGACTACTGCACCTCCATCTCCAGCCTCACTTTCAGCCTTCGACATCTCCTTGTTTTTGTCTATAAGAGCCGATATCTGTGCCTTCAGATCCATTTCTCTATCACGCAGCTCCCCAGCCTAACAAATTAATATACATTATTTAGTTCAGAACCAGGTATGTATAATTGGCACTGAGGTTTTTTTTTTTTTTAAGAGAAAATATAGATCATAATCCGTAAAAATAAAATTCACCTTCTCAAAATCTTGACTTCGGACAGCCTCATTCTTCTCCTTCGTTATCTGCCTGAGTTCTCTCTCCAGCTCCCTAGCTTCCTCTGGTAGCTGCAAAGAATAAATCACCAACATATATTACCACCATGATATATTTCCTAAGTAATTATACATGCGACTTTTAAGAACGGGTTCTACCTGTGCATGACGAAGACGGACTCGGGAACCAGCTTCATCAACCAAGTCAATTGCCTTATCAGGCAAAAAGCGATCACTGCAACATGCAAAGATACCGATAAATACAGAACACTCCGAGCCAACTGTCTATATTGAAAGAAAACAAACAAGCATGCACAACAATAGCATTCCATGAAGTTGCAAACAAAATTTAACTTTATAAACCCTATATCCACTTCATAAACAGACAGTAAAGGATGCATAATAGTTATGAGATTGTAAATTATTGAAAATTCCATACCTGATATACTGATAGGACAACTGTGCAGCAGCAACCAAAGCCTCATCAGTGTAGCGAAGCTTGTGGTGTATCTCATAGCGTTCTCTAAGTCCTTTAAGAATCTGAATGGTTTCATCGACCGTTGGTTCAGGGACCTTAACAGGTTGAAACCTTCTTTCTAATGCAGGATCCTTCTCAATGTGTTTCCGGTACTCATCTAATGTTGTGGCACCTATACACTGCGAGTAGATCATAATCAATATCGATGAGTCACTATTCCGTTTTAGAAAATAATATCACACAGTAAAATGCATCTTAGAAACATGAAATAGTAAATGGCATTTTCACAAGTTAAACAAACACTGAATTCGAAATTTCGAACTGAATTAACCCTATAATTGTTTTTAGAAGTGCTATAGTGAATGAAGCAAAAAATCCATCCACAAATGCAACTGTGAAAAAGGATAAAAGAGAGGAGCTATAAAAGAGAGCAAATGAAAAAACTTATACCATGCCCCAGACTTCAGGTTCACATAAAATACGAACATTAAATAGTGCCTAAAAAGAGTGTAAAAATGATGAAAGCTAGGCCATAATTAACATTTTTACACTCATTTGCACATCACATACACATTACCAGCTCACCTGTAATTCACCCCGAGCTAAAGCGGGCTTCAATATGTTTGCTGCATCAATTGCCCCTTCAGCAGCTCCTGCTCCAATCAATGTGTGCACCTCATCAATAAAGAGTATAATTTCATCACTTTGCTTGATTTCCTCCATCAGCTTCTTCAATCTTTCTTCAAATTCACCACGATACTTTGTCCCAGCAACAAGAAGTCCCATATCTAGAGTTATAACCTGATATAATGCAAAGCAAACACTTCATGATTAAAGGAAAAGTATTGGGGAGAATATTACAACCTCATCTAAAAAATTGCAATTCCAGTATAACAGCACCATTCATCTGGACCACAAAATGAGAATAAACATGAAGCATGGCCTGCCAACGATCACCATGTTCCACCATTCTCGCTGAATTCAACATTACAGATATCCAAATTCTGAGTATGTACATTTTCTCATGCTTTGCTCCCTTACAGGTTAATTATTCAGCTATAAAAAATGGTCTGCAGGAATATATAAAAAGCTAGTTCTTATCATAATGCTGTCAACTAGCTAACCTTTTTCCCTTCAATGGTCTCTGGAACATCCCCATTGGCAATTCTCTGGGCAAGACCCTCAGCAATGGCTGTTTTGCCAACTCCTGGTTCTCCAATAAGGCACGGGTTATTCTTGGTACGACGTCCCAAAATTTGAGTCACACGCTCAATTTGATCTTGCCTTCCAACAACTGGGTCCAACTTACCCTAAAGTAAGTAAGAGGATTACATTCAGAGATCCCTCGATAATAATTTAAACAAGAGATTAAACAGAGAAATTATTACCTCCTCTGCTAGCTTGGTCAAATTGGTGCCATACTCCTCCAGTGTAGGCATTTTGTTGCCTGAGCTCCCACCTCCAACACCAGCTCCAACAGCCTCAGCACTTTCACCTACCATTCTAATAACCTAATGACCCAGAATACTTCATTTAGTTTACAAATTATTAGAAAATATAGAGTACAGAAAAAGTGGTATAAATACTTGCCTGAGTTCGAATGTTGCTGGGATCAGCACCTAAATTCTCAAGGACACGAGCTGCCACACCCTCACCTTCACGGAGCAATCCCAACAATAAATGCTCTGATCCAATGTAATTGTGACCTGCATGAACAGGAAGTATCAACATCAAAAACATGGATGAACAACATAGACCAAGCACATTACATGGACATCATTACTTTGATAACCAATAGGCTGTAGTTCAAAAATTAAAGAGCATATTCAATGTTGTTTGGATAGCATCAAACATGACAGGAGGAAAAAGCAGGAGAGGTAAACAAAATGCTTGACTGAGAAGTGCAATCAAGTTACCAAGCTGACGTGCTTCCTCTAAAGAGAGTTCTAAAACATGCTTTGCACGGGGAGTAAAAGGTATTTCCACAGCCACAAACCCACTTCCACGCCCAATTATTTTCTCAACCTCAACACGTGCATCCTTGAGATTTATCCCCATGGACTTGAGGACCTTGGCAGCAATACCAGTGCCCTCGCCAATAAGTCCCAGCAAGATTTGTTCTGTCCCGACAAAGTTATGTCCAAGTCGTCTTGCCTCCTCTTGTGCAAGCATAATGACTTTTATAGCTTTTTCTGTGAAGCGCTCAAACATTGCTCGTGGCACCATCCGTTGTCTTTTCCCTCGTTTGCCAAAGGTGGCTGATGCAACTTTTGATTGGAGAGTCTGGCCACTTTTCTGCATCATCATGTCCAAGGAATTAGCTCCACGGAGTCCAGAAAAACTCCTCATCCTCGCAGGGACCGACTTTGTACAGCAAAGCATAGTAGATGCTTTCTTTGTTCTGCTTGATCCCTCAAACTGACCATTATTTACCAAACCAACTGAAGATGGCAAATTTGTTGATTGAACTAAAACACGTGCCATATCTACCTCCAAAGGTCTGCATATATTAAGCATCAAAAACAGTTAAATAAGTTGCTCAAGCAGAATACTGTTAGACAAAATACTCAAACAGGCTTTGGTATTCCAACATATGATTAATCAACAAATTCCACAATTCTTATCCAAATATGAAATTTAATCAACAAGAATGATTTTTTTCTACAGTCAAAGAATATACTTGGAGTTGCCAACAACATAAACGAAATCAAGATATTAAACATAACCAAATACAAAAGCTCAAATTTTAGCCACAAACAATAAACACGTGATTTAATTACAGATGCGTAGTAATGATAATACAATACTAGCCGAACCCCGTAACAATCCTAGACACATCCCAAAAACAGTTTGATTGCATATAATCAAGAGAACAAACAATACTAAAAACCCAATTACAAACTTTCACCACTCGCAAGCAACCAAGAAAATACAATACTTTTTCAACAAGACCTCAAATTAATTGAAGGACACAAAAGCCCATTAATTAAATTGAAAGGCACGTCGACAAACCAGGTGAAGAAGAAGAAGAATATCTTACCTTAGTAACCAACAAATACACTCTAATTCAGGAAAATCAAGAGGATAAAATTGATAGAGAAGGCAGGAAAAGGGTCCCTTCCGTTTTCTAGAGAGAAAGAAGAGGCACCCTAAATTTAGTAGCCCGGATTTTCACGACTTCGAATGCCGATTTACGGGAGATATATAGATAATAGAGCCCTTCTCTCGCCTCTTAGATTTTTCCTTTTCTTAATTTGCTGGACTTTACGCTTCTGTTTTCTATACGCTACTACCACTTTCTACAAAGCACCGTCACGCAGAGAAAAATATCCCAACAAGTTGATAACAGCCGTTCGATTCGAAAGTCAGAGCATCGGACGGTCTTGGATCATTTACACGTTGTCGGGCTTTCTGGAGTGCAGCCTTCTACTTTTTTTTTTTTGAATAAAGTGCAGCCTTCTACTTGCTTAGCGTGGTTGTACATTTATTTGCAAGCAGAGGGTATAATTGTACAATCCAGCATTTATTTGGACGGACTAGATTGATGTGTGAGATTGGGATTTAACATTTTTGTTAGGTTTTTTCTTTTTTACAATAGTTTTTTTTATTAGTTATATGTTATACTAAGTCGACACCCATAAATTTGTCCTACTCAATTATTTGCTTTTTTGAAAAGAAAAAAAAAAAGTATCGCAATATTAATTTCGGTTTTTTTTCACGTGGCATTAGTTTAATAATACTTTGATAGTTGTAACGTGTATGTGTATTAATTTACACAACTGATGATACAATTATTTTGTTTTCAAATAATGACTACTCAAAACTCTTATTTGACCATGATTCTTTATGGTTAGGACATACATATTATTAATTTATTTCTAATGTTAACAGTATATATGAAATTGACAAACCATGTTATTCATTACTTAAAAAACTAATAAAGAAGATAAATAATGAAATCTCCAACCCAACTCAAATATCCTTGAAAATTTTCGAACCTATAATTTTTTAATCACAAACAATGAATGCGGTTTCACCACTATATTTGATATGATTCATGTGGTAGTAGTATGGTGTGTGTTGTGATTTTATTTATTTATTTTTGATGGAATAATAATAAATAATTTAAAGAAAGAGCGAAAGTAGAGCAAGAGTTGTGGAGTGAGTAGGGCCACAAATAAATTGGGGTGGAAAGTGAAAATATCAAGGAATTATGGGCCACGTTATTTTTGCTTTATTATTCATACTAGTAGGAAAAGGCCGACTTTTCTACGACATCAGTATTTTTGTTCAGCTTTAATTGGATGTTTTGTTTAAAGTAAACTCATATTTGGATATTTCACAACAATAGTAATTATAAAAGAAATATCACATTTTGCTAGTGTTTACCTAAATTTGTCCCTTTAGGTATGTGGCTGGCCATTATCATCATACCAAACAAACTAAGTTCAATATGTATTCGTTTTGAATTGAGATATGGTCACTTTCATTGTTATATCTTTTTATTTTTCTTATTTCTCCCAAAATAATTGAGATATCAACAATGTAGTTTTACCGCTAATCAACAATATCTTTTGGCATTATCGTTGTGTCAGTTCTTTATAAATGCTGCAATTAGGGTTGTGCATGGTTCGGTCGAAACCGGCCAAACCAAATTAATTTGGTCGGTTTGGCTGGTTTGAGAAAAATGATTGGCCGGGTTGGTTTGAAAATTTTCAAACCGGATGATTTGGTTTGGCCGACTGTTTGAAGGATGAAACCGACCGTTTTGGCCGGACCGGCCGTATAAATAATATAATTTTAAATATAATAATAATAATAAAATATTATTTGATAAAAAGCAAAAATATCAATTATATTGATATATATGTCCGATGCTTATATTATTTCGAATTGTAACTTTATAAATCAACTTATATTTAATTGTTTCTTGCAACCATAATATTATTTATTTATTACTTATCTCATATTTATAATTAATGACAAGCGAAATATATCTATATTAGTTTTATTTTGTGTATCATTATTTCATTAATATCTAATAATAAAATTGATATACAAGTTTCATTTTTTGTAATATTATCAGTTGAATAATCTTCAAACCATATAAACCGGCCGAACCAAACCGTTTTAATATGGTTTGGCCGGTTTGGTTTGAAATAATTATTTGGCCGATTTGGTTTGTGAAAATTTCAAACCGTACCTATTGGTTTGGCCCGTACTTTGCCCCTTAAACCGGCCAAACTGGACCGTGCACACCCCTAGCTGCAATTTTGAACTCTTTTTATTTTTATTATTAAGCTATATAGCTTCTGAAATAATTTTCAAACTCACGCTCAGCAAAACGGGGATAGATAAGGAACAACAGTTTTGACAAGAAATAATCAAGTTTTTAAAAAGAAAAGGGGAACTGAGATTGAAGACGAAACCACAAGATTAACCACGTACCAAATCTTTTCTTTTTTATCTTCATTTTTTACATAATGTTGAGATCAATTTTTACATATTTTATTATAATTTAATTACTCCATATAATTTGAACCACCAATAATACCATATCAAATTCCTCAATGGCTCAACCTTGGTGATGGAACCTGGCAATGAGCAGATTTGAAACAGATGAGAAAGTAGTTACATGTTCATGAGAAATGCACCTCACAGGCCAAGGCCAACCCCAACCCCAGGGTGGTCAAATCTTTAATCAGACAAATTCCATCCCACTCTCTACTCACAATATATATTATACCATTTGCCAGTAATATACTACTCCACTATTATGTAATCCTACACATTAAAACAAACAGCAACACTCTTCTAATGCATTACATCCATGCTGGGGATTTGGAGGCTATTTACAGAGGCTGAATATTATCCAGTGTCAAGCACATATCATCATATAAACAGGGTTCCAAAACTGCAAAGCATCTGGCCATCATCTCCATTTGCACATCTCAACCGTTCAACATCATCACCATTCAATGGTTAGCATGGCATGCTAACATTCGAATACTTACATGACAAGCACAACACGACTGATTCGATGAAATGGCAGTTATTGTGCAGAGGACAGACACAGCACAACTATCAATTGTGCTGGCTATCCACACCATCTGCTGCTGCTATTGATGAAGTCTCCTCTCCTTTCGAGTTTAAGGCCCCCGGGTTCATACGTTGGACTTCCTCTTTTGTCAGGATTAAGATCTTGCGAACCATGCAACAAAATTCCCTGTTTTCAAACAAGGATAAAATATGAGTGTGCAACAGTATTAGAATTATTTTGAAATTGGTAATCACAGGACAGATTTAAAATTATGCTGCAGCATCTTACACCCAGGGATCATCGCCAACAAGCATCATGTCATCCTCATCATCAGTATATACAATTAACCAATTCTTGCTCCCAGCCTTGAGTTCACCCCCAAATTCAAAGAGATCATCCAACTCAGAGATCAATTCATCATAATCGTTGAATTTGGCCAGATCCACGGACCTACCAAGGGCAGACCCTTGCTTATGAACCTGAAATTGTGAGATTGTATCAGAAAAAAGAGAGAAATAAAAAAACTATGTGTCTGGCAAGGAAAATATTGGACTCCAGAAGAGAACCTTGGTGCAACTTCTTGTGGAACCAGAATGACTTTTGCTTTCTCTCTCTGTTGCTGAAGGAGTGAAGGATTGGAATTGATTCTCTAGCTCACTAACAGCAACTCCGTGATCTTCCACTTTCGATCCCTTTGATACATCAGACCTTTGATCAAATTCAATTGCATGTACCAGATTTTGCGCAGAATCAGATGAGCTCATCATATTTCTGTGTGAGATTTCTGGCTCCGATGGGGTAGAGTTACTTGTGAGGGGAATACCAAAGAGCTTGCAGTTAACATCCTTTTGCATCACAGATTCAGGTTGTTGTGCATATACAGACTGTGGCATCAGCTCTCTCGTCTGAGAAGGTCTCATTTGAAGGTATGTTGAAATAGGTGGGGGCATCAACCAGTTTGCTAGTTGATTGTCACCTCTCGGATCTGTAATCATGGGAAGGTCTCCAAAGGCCCCACGTCTACTATCTCCGCGCGTCAGATAAGAAGAGTCTATGGCACCTTGCAAAGGATTCTTCATGCTAGAATCCATCAAATTAAGAGTGAGACCGGAAGGCATCAGGGACCACATATTCCCCATTAAGCTAAACTTTGCATCACCTTCACGTGTTTGTCGCTTAGAGATTGATGGATTGCCCGGGGGCATATTGCAGTCACGGGGAGAATTGATATTTGAGCCAAACCCTGATAAGAGATCTGTCAATGATGACTCAGGGCGCCCTAGAGGTGACCAATTATCTGATCCATATCTTCTTGAAGCAGAAACATCGATCTTCTCATTATCTGATGAGGGCTTCCACAAATATGGTTTATCAGACGAGTCTAACTCACGGCTCTCAGAAAAAGGGCCTCTCAAGGTCGATGATTCTTGACCTTGCAAGACCCTTGGGAACCTGTTAATTCCAGGTGCAGGGTCTGCAGCCATCTTCATTGGACCTATATATTGCGAAAAAAAATTATAAAAAATATATACACCAGCTGACATTATAAAACATGGCTCTACAAGTTCCTCAAGCAGAGAGAAAACAGGAAACAAACCTTCCCTAGTAACTACAGAGGACTCAGATGATGAGGGTAGGACACTTGATCGAGGCCTTTTCGGTCTGGGCACGGGAAGGGGATTCAATGCAGGAGGAGAAAGAGTATGTTCAATTTTCCAGGGTGAAACTCTGTCTGGTCGAAGAATTGCTGAAGTTTCATCCCACCGCACCTTAACAAATTACAGTGAGATAAACTAAGCAGACTGATGTGTTAAATATATTACATTACGGACAGCAGGAGTCGTATCCAATCCTAGCGGGTTTTATAGGTGAAACAATATACCTTGAGGCATCTCCATTTAGAATCTGGCCACCTTTTTGGATCAGCATCCGCAATACCAACAATGGTTCCAGTAAATCTACCAGATTAACATCAAAATAAAATTTTCGCTAAAAAGCTGACTGATTTCATCATTAATATTCAGAAATCATGCTCAAGGAAGCTAAGATGCTCCTACCTTTGTTCTGGAGCTTCTTCACCTTCAAATCTCATTTTAAACCGCATTCCTATAGAATAGTTGTTCTTAATAGACTCCATGTACTGATCATAAGGAACAATAAACTCAGCTGGGCTAGTCCTGCAACAGATAAACCATCATAAGATTGATGATCAGTTCACAGATTCCAGTATACTATTAATTATATAGCAAAGGCGAATGAGATATATTAATCCTCACCTAATCACATCAAAGATTAAAAAATCCACAGTTGCCTCCATCACGGTAAAAACCCAAATGTGGCAGAGATTCAAATGGGTACTTAACCAATACATAATATAACTATATAGTTTACAAGCTAATGTAGAGAACCATCATGTGTCAAACTGAGGAAGATATGAGAGACACAGGTCAACCATGATTCTTGTCACATACCTGGGCTTGTAATAAACAGTGAACATGGTTTTGGTCTGAATCGCATGCCAAGCTGTTGCGAGGACACCAAGATGCATGCTGTGGCTAGAAATGACGGATGATGGAACAATACCCTGTTGTCTCATGGCACGCCTCACACCAGCACGCAGTTCTCCATTCTCGCCTCTGAAAGTTCATAACTCAATTCAGAATCACAAATATTGGTATAAACATGGATTGTGAGATCTAAAGCACAGCATCAAACCTTAAGAATATGAACGCATCCCCAGCAACCAGCCTCTTTGAACTAACAAAGACACTCCAACCACTCTGAAGAAGGTGCCTCCTAGGCTGACCTGGCATCCAAGAATAAGCCAAAAGAAATATGATGGCCCCCACAAGTGAGCATACTGATTTCAAAAATTGAAAGTAATGTCTGTGAACTTCTAAGGCATGGTCGCATTCGGTTGTCCATATTGTTTTGACCTGTGAACTGAGAATTAATGCAAATTTATGTACCACGAAATATGTGCTTGAACCGCCATTCATTTCCATGCAAATCTTTGGCCACTAACTCCTGGGTTGGAGGTTGCCGTGACATGTCCTGTCATAGAAGGCAACTTTTTCATCATAAAATGACTACTGAGAAAGTGAAATTTAATATACTCTATGCAAATTCATCCTAACCAGTGGAGGCAAACATTCATCAGCATGCCGTCTGAGCACCGAGAACCCACCATGAGTGCTCGTATCCGATGCAGTAAGTGTTTTACAAAAAGAATAGACACGTAAATGAGGTGGAGTAAGAGGAGGTGGTTCCTCCCTCGCCGTATTTTCATCTTGCTGCAACAGAAAATCTAATTACAAAATAACCCAATCAACATTAAAACTAAAATGCAAAAAAACACAAACATATACATTAGGCAACACGTATCAGCTCACATTAGGTTCAGGCATCAAGGTGATCTGAGCAAAAACTTCATCAGTGTCCGCTTCGGCCTAATCACACAAGTACAAGATGATAGTAAAGCAGGAAAACCTTTAAATAAGATCATACTCTGCCCCGAAAACTCATTACACGAATTAACAATTCCCGCAAGATTTTCGATTGCAATTGTGGAGTACCTTCAACTGGACATTGACCACGCGGCACAGGATCTTAGAAGGAAGATTGTACACTGGCATCTGTTGGTCTGAGCTTTGATTAGTCGATGCCTCCACCTAAACAACCAAAAACCCACAAACTATGTAAGTGGAGAGTTAAACAAAAAACCCATCAAAATTGCTAATAACTAAAAAGTTTACTGAAAGGAAAAGAAAGGGTGAAAAACTCTTCAATCAACCCCAAAAAGATAAGTTCAACTTGAACAAATTTTCAGTCAATAAAGTACCGGAAAATAACTACTTCCACTAGTGAATATCACAAATAATAAAATCGAAAACTACATTAAAAAAATCATTACAAAATTAGATCGAGTGAAACTTTGATACCCTCGCCCAGCCGATCAGGAACTCGCGACAAAATTTCCCAAGAAACAGAAAGTACTATTGAAACAGAAAAAAAAACCTGTTCTATGTGACCCTGTGGGAAGTAGAAAACAAGTTCATTTTCACGCGGAACCGTCACTAGAGGGCCGGCGCACGCCTTCCATAGCTCCGTGTACAAGGCCCTCTCAGCATCTACTACCGAAAAGAAAGAGAAAACCCATTAGCCCACAGGCAGAAGCTAAAAACTACCAAAATTGTAAGTAACACAGCCGAAATTACCTCTCCCGACGTCAGAACTCATATTTTCCGGCAAAGCATCTCCACCGCCGACGTCGTTATATCTTCTGATCGAAGCATCAGAAGCATCCATTTGTTCAGGCGACTAAGTTCCAACCAGATCTCTCATCTACCACTCCCCACAGCAAATTCTTGAAATAAAATAAAAACCCCCCCACCGGAAAACAAGCGGAAAACGCAAGAACAACGAACAGGATTACAGACGGAGATGTCAAGAGGAATTGGTAGGGAAATCTTGAGAGATATTAATTAAGTGGAGTTCGTACGTGTGCAGAGTTATACCAAGCATGGGAGCAGAAAAGGTGCGGGAGGCACTGAGATAACAGTTGATGAGAGAGAAAGTAGAGAGATGTGACTCTGTAAAGAAGCAGAGCGATGAAAATGGGTGTTTTTCCCAGCCCCAGTTAAATGCCTTTAACCATCAGACTATCAGTAAACCGACAACGCTTGCACCCGGTGAACTACTTAGGCCGTGTTTGGACGTCCAATATATGTTTGTTTTCTTTTTGTTTTTGCTACTATAATTTGATTAGGACTATAAATGACTCAAACTGTTCGTGGGTTAGTCGGATCTTGATTTGATAAAAATTCGTTTATTAAATGAATAAAACATGAGCTGATTAGTATTCAGCTCGTGAACAAGCTCGTTAATTAAAAGTAGTAAGATATATAAAATAAGAGTAACAATAATGATAAATCTTTCTAATAATGAGAAAATTTAGAATTTGAACATGAATATGATATTAATTTGAAATAAATAACTTTTTCTTTTTAAAATAATAATTAATATTTTAAATATATCCCGAATTTAGAAGGTTCGTTTATATTCGATTATGGCTCGATAAAGTTCGTAAACTTCAAAATATTCCAAAAAAAAATTCGAAGTTCGACTCGATACTAAATGAATCAAACTTGAGCACAGCACTACTCGGCTCGACTCAGTTCGATTACACCCCAAATTTTAATTGTATATATAAAAATTATGGGAAGGTCTTGGGTTAGGCAGGCCTAAACGATTTAGGCGGGTTTTATCCATTAACCCAAGCTTTAAGCGGGTTTTATCCATTAACCCAAGCCCAAACCCATATAATATACCCTATTTGGGATGGGTGAACCCATTTGGGTAGGATAAAACCCGCCTAAACCGTTTAGGCCTGCCTAACGCAAGTTTTTGCCAAAAATTATTTACATCTAATATTATTAATTTAGTGGTATTTGAAAGGGCACTAGAATATAAATTATAATAATATATATGTTGCATATTTATATTTTTTTGAATTGTACTTTTATAAGTTAACGTCTTTTTTTTAATAGGAATACATTTATTAAACTCACACACCCAGATGTCTCTAAGGAAATTCGAACTTGTAACCTCTTAGTCCACGCAAGGTGCTTTCATCACTACACCCCGAGCGAGGGGATAATTAACGTCTTTTTTATTTTTCGTGATGTTGCGAGCTCTCTAATTTATAAGATCTTTCCAATTTATAATTAATGAATAAAAAAAATATAATTTTATTTTTTGCATCATTTGTTGCATTAATACTCAAAATGATCAAATAATTTATTGTTTTAATTAGTCGAATAATCTCTTAAACCATTAAATTAATCGAATTGAACCATTTTAATATATTTATTTTGGCCGATTTGATTTGGAATAATTAATTGGGTGGTTTCATTTGTAAATTTCAAACCGTAATTATTGATTTAACCGATACTTACCATTTGAATCGGTCAAACCTATCTGTACATTATATATACCCCTATATATATATATATGCAAACACAACCCTTTTCATCTAATTTTCTTCCAATTAAATCCAAAATATATATTAGATAAATTCCTATATTTTATCAAAATCTGATAATAGTATGGTGTGTGTATATAAATTATAGATAAAAATTATGTGAGATGGTAAGATATATATGAAATATATTATATAAATAATGTATTTTAGTAATCCAAATGGATTTCAGCAAAATAAATAGTGAATTACTGAATACATAATTTGATTTATATGCACTGTGAATAAAATTGTTTTCAAAAGATTTCATAAATATATTGATTTATAGCACTGTGAATAAAATTGTGTTTAAAGATTTTTTTTGTTCGTTCTATTTAATTGTCAACTTATCTAAAATAGAAAATTAATACACATTCACTAATAAAAATACTAATTTCCTCTATTTTACTCGAATTGATTATTATGTAAGCAAAGTGAACAATTCATCTGAAGGGAAGGAGTAGTAAGTAATGACGTAGTAAAAATTGTTTGAAATTTTGTATGAAGTGCTTTGTCTTAATAAAGATAGGTTTACTTTATATCGCTAGTATTTTTAAAATTGTATTTTAATATAATACTTTTATTAAATGCTAATTGTTGAATATTTTTTTAATTAATTAGTCGTCTTCTAATTTAATAGGTTGTAATAAAATACGTGAAAGAAATATGAATTTAATAACATCAGAGACTTTTCAACAGTAGGTTTGGATGGCTAATAAATAACTCAGAGTTGGACTATTTTTATCAACAACATGTTACAATCTAACCTAAAAATAAAATAATAATTTATCTCTTATTCACCTACACAACTCACAACTCAACTTAATTTTTACTTACAGCAATGACATCCACCTAATTTAAATTTATTTTATTTTGATATTTATATTTCAATATATATTTTATAGAGAAAAAAAATTATGAATTTTAATATAATTTTTATTTATTTATTTATGATATATAAGATTTGAATATTGATCTATACAAATTAGAGTATTCAATCATATGCTGCCAAGTGACAACATGTGATTAGATAACCCATAGATTGGATGAGATACCGGTGTCATAACATTTTTGCTTCCAAAATTTATTTTTTATTTTTTTCAATAAAAAAAAATGATGACAATTATTAACAATGTCATTGGTAGGAGTAGTCTTAGTATATTTGATAAGTAAGTTGAGAAAAAATAATAAATATAATTCTAAAGGCAAAATAATTATTCATATTAATATGGTAAAAAAAATGTGAATGGGTTTATACTAATTCTCATGTAATAAAACTTTTTCTTTTACTTTCATTTAATGTGAAACAAAATAATAACTCGTGAAAATAATGAGCTCTAACCTTTTTAAAAATTATAATGATTATATAGGTATAAAAGACTTTCAATAAATATTAATATAAAGTCCCCATGCGTTGTATTTACGAAATTGACCTTGAGTGGTCCCACTTTCCATTTTCTTGTTTGGGCCTATAGCCTATAGGTGTAGTAGAGTGTAGGATAGGAAGGGATGGGATGGATAGTTATCCATTTACCGTCACAACTTATTGTGGTAAATAGAATATTTGAGGACAAAACAGACTTTTCAGCTTAAGAATAATTGAGGACAACGACCCTCTAACAAATTTCTTAAAAATAGAAAATTCATTATATACATATATATATATATATATATATATATATATATATATAGAGTTGCGTTCAAATTCGAACTAAATACCATGAAAGGGTGTTATGGGAAGAAAATATTATGTTAATTTTTGGTAGATTTTATATAATAGGCAGTTACCTAATTTAATGCTAAATCAAATATTAAACATATCTTTCCAAATTCTTTTTTATTTATTGAATTACTACTCCAACGTGAATTAAAAAAAACCCTTCTCATCATTTCAAATCCTCCCTCCTGCAAAGAAGAAATAAAATCCCTTCCACGGTCGGTTGTGGCTGCGTCTGAGGCTGCACCACCACTGTCGCGGCGTGGATTTCGATTTCAGCCTTCTCAGGCGAGGAGACGACGACCAGCGCCGGTCCTCCCAACGACTCGCAGAAGTAGCAGCGGTGAGGGGCGATTCAAGGGCTGATGGCGGCGAGTATGTTCTCCTGCTGCGTGCGCGCGTACAAAGCCCTACGCGTGCCTCCTCACGGTGTTGCGGCGGCGGCAATACTGGAGATGGCAGCAATGGCAACAGCGGGGTGGAGTTTGGTGAATATAGAACAATATTTCTAGCAAATCTTTGTTGTTTCTTTTTTATGCACTATTCTCTCTCGGTAAACATGAATTTAGGGTTCATGAATTGTTTCTTTGTTAATGAATTTAGGGCTCAACGAATTCTTTGTTAATGGATTGGTAGTTGTTTATTTATTTTCTACATTGTGTTCGGTTAATATGTAGCATTGTACGCTGTTGATATTATCATTGTTACATGTAATAAATATCATTTTATCAAATTATCGTTTTAATCTTAAATGATTTTTAATACACCTTTAAGATCATTGTTATCTTTATTAAATATCATTGTACACTGTTTGACAATATCATTGTTACATGTAATTATTATCATTTTCTCAAAATTATCGGTTTAGTCTTAATTGAATTTTAATGAACCTTTAAGATCATTGTTATCTTTAATAAATATCATTGTACGATTTTGACATTATCATTGTTACTTGTATTCAATATTCCTCAAATCAAATTCGTTTGTCGGACGATTTCTGCTTCCCTTTTTCTCTCTCTCTGTCGTCAAATTGTTGAATTTGGTAGGTAGAATGATATTCAATTAATTAAGTAAATCGATAATAATGGAAAGAGATCATGGACTATTTTTTTGGTAACTGCACCCTTAATTTTCGCATGCAGATCTTTAATGATTTGAATTTTACCTGTTTGTGACTAATTTACCCTTTTGATGATATATTAGCACTGTAACAATGATAAATATCATCATTAAATCATGGACGTTAATCTCTTAAATGAATGGCTAGATTTTGGTCTTTGTTCATTCACAGACCCTTGTTCAGCCATGAACGCACCCCTATATATATATATATATATATATATATATATATATATATATATATAATATGGGAGTGATCATAAAACTCCCCTTACCATGTGAAAATAAGAATTAATCTCGGTCATCCAATTGGTGATCCAACGCTCAAGACTAAATAAATCTCGTCTGCATTATAGTGTAGTAAAACATGCATTAAAGGGTAAATTTGTAATATTTTTTCTTTCTCATCTAAAATCATCCTAAATCTTAAAATGATCATGTCTCCTTCGATTTAGATTATTTTTAATGTATCATATATCAAATTAAAGGTAATTTAATTATCTTTCAAACAAAATCCCTTTTGCATATGTTTCGATTTAAAAGTCATCGTAAAAAATGAAAATTAGTGATTATATGCATAATTCTCTTAACAGTACACGAATTCTTATATAATGAATGGAGTTACACAATATAATGCATGAAGTTATATTATATAATGCAGAATATGAATATATGATAGATAAAATGCAATAACTTTTTCTTACAAGATAAAAAAAATTAAAATTCATTATCTTTGAATACTGTAGATAATATCATAGTTATTATAAAAGTTGATCATATATTACTTATTTTTAATTATGTAATTTTTTGTTATACTATATAAATATATATTACTACTATATTATATAATGCATATTTGTTAGATATATAATGAATATTTGCTAGGTATATAATGCATGTCGAGGTCAATATAATGCATGAAGTTATATAATGAATACAATTGCACAATATAATGCAGAATATGATAGAAAATACCCCGAGATTAATTAAGCTAATTAATTGCTTAATTATTCTAATAAAATAAATTCCCCTTTCATTTTCGAGCAATAAATTGCAATTCAAGTTCGGATAGTCGATTACCTAATTTGGGCTATAGATATGTTCGTATTATTATATGGATGATCGCAAATCGATCGAACTAATTTTAGGAGATCCATGGAGAGAAATATAAATTGGAAGGAATTATCAAGGCTTCTTGGAAAATGATATAAGGTGGGATTATATCATGAATTGAGGTTTAATTGGGTTATGGTGTAGCATGTATTGTTTTTGGAAGTATATGCATGTTGAAGGTTGAACACTTGGCATGTTGCATGAAGTCCTTGGGACACTTGTAGGAGGGAGAGAGTGAGCTAAATTCAGACTAAGGTGGGATGTGGGGGAAACTTGCTCCCCACTTCACTCAAACCCCATTACCCTCTCTCCACCATTGCTTTCTCAACACCCCACCCAAACCCTTCCAAGCCGTCACTTTCCCGACCAGATTCCGGCCAACTCCGGCCACCCCCGACCAAGTGACCACCACCATTGGATAGAACATTCTTCTAGCTTCGTATCGAGCTAAGGTGGAGATATCGAAGAGAGAAGGTAGGTTGTCAAACTTGTTAAGATTTCGAGTTTGGTTTGTAGAACTTCTTGAATCGGAGATTAATCGAGTTTTTGGTGTTTGGTGGATGTTCCTCTTGTCATAGGGAGTTGTTTGATACCTTGAGCTTCGAGTTTGTCGCCGGAAAAAGCACACCGCCGCCGTGAGGAAGAGAGATTCCGGTGAGCTTCACCCATCACCGTTTTATGCCTTATTTTCATGATCAAAGCATGTTTTCGTGTTCCCCTCGAGTCTAGGACTTCGTATATATGATTGCATGTGAGTTTGGGTGGTTAGATTGGAAGATTTTTGGAGTTTACAGGGTTGAAGTCGTGGGAAAGACGATGCATTCCGAACGGAACGGGAGCATCCCGTTCGGAATGGCCCTCGGCGAGACAAGCTGCCCGCTCGAGGCACCCATTCCGTTCGGGATGGGTGTGTCCCGAGCGGGACAGGGCACGGCCAGACAGAGGAAAAATGCAAGTTGTCTATCCCGTTCGGGACGGACACGTTCCATTCGGGATGGGCTACGTCCTTGTTGATTAAAACTCATTTTCTTGACCCGTTTTCATTCCTTTTCAAGTATATTCAACCCCTGAGTTTATTGTATGATTCTTGAAGCATGTTAAGAGTAAACCATGTGTTGGTATGTGAATCTAGGTGTGGGAGTTGTCTAATTTGGATGGATGAGATTATGAAGGCATGTTAGAAATTGAGATAGAAATGAGTTGGATGCGAAATGTTGTATGGAGTCGATTGATAAGGTTCCTGTCCTAGTTACCCATCCTAATTAGATATGTTTGTTGTTATGAAGGTGTGAGATAAGGAAGGAAGCTCGGTTTGCTCAATTTACGAGGACACATCTAACTTATTAAAGCCTAACATCATATGGGAACTATTTTAGTATGAAAATCAAAACGTGCTTTTATTTTCAAAGCGTGTGAAAATAATTTGTTTTAAATTGTTTGCTATGCAAAAGTTTTTGTGCTATTATATATGTCCTCTGATTGTCCGCTAACAACAGAGAGTTATTAATAAGACGAGAACCATGTACGTGGAGTACTTGCGCTACTCTTATTAATTATGAATAAAAGGCTAGCAACCTTACTTTGTTTATGAGCTCGGGCTGTTCAGCTGGAGTACTGAAGCCCTAGGCGGCTAAGGCTGGGTATTTTTTTTCTTTTTAAAACGATCGGATCTCGATGATGTGTGTTCCGAGATTAGTGCACTTAGATGATAGTGGGTTGAATGTGAATTCACTCCTGGCTAATCATCGTAACTTGGGAGTGGACCAGCTACCAGTTACACCTCTATAACCAGATATAATAACATATTAGATAGCACGTGCGAATAAAATGATTTTGATGACACAGTTCCTTTCAACAAAATCCCGTGTTCATCTGTGTGAGTTGCATAGCATTCTTATATAAAATGTATGTTTTCGGGCATGTTTCCACGGGGTACGAATGTACTCAGCCCCTCGTATTATTTCTAAAATACGCAGGTTAAGCGAGCAGAGATGGAGAGGTGGCGGTGTAATGTATGGAGCTAAATTTTGAAGATTGAAGATCCTGTGACATGCATATGCATCTTCATATGCATGTCACCACCACGTTACACACACCGTTGCACCGCTCTCTGAATCTATTCCTTTCCTGCTTTTGTCTACTTTTAAAAGTCCAAATACTTTAACTATCCATGGTTCATTTTGAAATACTCGTTCTTTTGAAAATTAAATGTTAAATTCTAGATTCGTCTTTTAAAATGTTAAGTCTTCCGCTGTTTTGTCCGCAAATTATTTGAAAGATAGGTAACCACGACTGTGACGTGCCTCGAAATTGGGAAGGTCAAATGGGGGCGTCACAGATAAAGTGCAACATGTTTATTTTAGCGAAATCATCATTCATTATTATATTTGCATGTGTTATGTATTATATAGCAATAACATATGAATTATAATGAAAGTAATATAATTTGTCTTCAAAATAAAAGTAATATCATATATAATATGCATAATTCTCGTAACGGTACACAAATTCTTATATAATGAATGCAATTGCACAATATAATGCATGAAGTTAAGTATATAATGCAGAACATGATAGATAAAATGTAACATGTTTATTTCAGCGAAATCATCATTCATTATTATATTTGCACTTGTTATGTATTATATAGTAATAACATATGTATTATAAACAAAAGTAATACCATATATAATGGAGGAAGTAATATCGTATAATGATATTAATATTGTTAAAAAAGAAGAGTAATACCATATTATAATGTAGGAAGATGTTTGTTAGGTATATAATGAATGTTTGGTATATAATTCATGTTTCCTATGCATATAATGCATGTTTGTTAAATATATAATGCATGTCGAGATAGAATATGCAAACAAAATCTTAAATAAGTACAAAATGACAAAAATACCCTATAATACAGTTTTTTTGAGATAAAATGATCGAAAATTTTAGTAAAATCCTGAGCGTTCATTCATTAAAATCAATGGCGAGGATTGATTCTTATTTCTTATGGTAAGAGTGGTTCTCACTGGATCGCATATATATATAGGGGTTGATCTGGTGAGAAGAGGGTTTAACGTGAGAAATGAGAATAAATCCCGTCCATAGATTTGACAACATCAACAATCTAGATTGCATACAAGCTTCAACAAAACGCGAGGCATTTTATTCTCATTTTACTTCATTAAAGGGCAACATAGTTATTATGAATAGTGAACGACCTTCAGTTGTGTTCATTTTATCTCCTCTATACTTCATTAAATGGGAAAACTTAAATTGAATAAAAATAAAATCATTTTTTGGAAAAAAGGATTTCAGTTCTCTTCATTTTATCTCCTATATACATCATTAAATGAAAAAATTTAAATTTTTAGAAACATTCTCTTCATTTTATCTTCTCTATACTTAATTAAATGGAAAAAATTAAATTAAATAAAAATAAAATCATTTTTTCGGAAAAAGTATTTCAGTTCTCTTCATTTTATCTCCTATATACATCATTAAATGAAAAAAAATCAAATTTTTAGAAACAATTATCTTCATTTTATCTCCTCTATACTTTATTAAATGGAAAAAATTAATTTAAATAAAAATAAAATCAATTTTTTTGGAAAAAGAATTTCAATTATCTTCATTTTATCTCCTATATACATCATTAAATGAAAAATAAATTAAATAAAAAATCAATTTTTCGGAAAAAGGATTTCAGTTCTCTTCAATTTATCTCCTCTATACTTCAATAAATAGGAAAAATCAAATTAAATAAAAATAAAATCAATTTTTCGGAAAAAAGGATTTCAGTTCTCTTCATTTTATCTCCTCTATACTTCATTAAATAAATAAATTAAATAAAATAAAAATAAAATCATTTTTTCGGAAAAATGATTTCAGTTATCTTCATTTTATCTATTACAAACTTCATTAAATGGGAAAAATTAAATTAAATAAAAATAAAATCAATTTTTCAAAAGAATATGTTAAGTTCATTTTATCTATTTAAAACTTCATTAAATTAGAAAATTCAATTAAATAATAATAAAATTTAATTTAATTTTAGAGTATTGGATGACTCAACAAGACAATCGAAATCTTAAGAAAAATCGAAAAGAAAAGGAATTACAGATCCAAATATGTAATAATGAAGTTCGCGGAGGATAAAATGAAAATGGAAATTATTTGAGGGAGATACCATAATTAAAACAGGCTAAATGACAATGATATCCTTAAATATGTAATAATAAAGTTCGCGGATGATAAAATGAAGACGGAAATTATTAAAGCATGACCGCAGATCTTGTGAAATCAAAGGCTGAGATTTATTCTTATTTCTTACATTAACATCTATTCTCATATGATCTAACCAATATATATATATATATATATATACTTATGAGTTTAAACCCATTGTAATACTAATCTTAAAAAATAAGGATTTTGTATGATTCATTATATATCATACTCAAAAGAAACTAAATCATGAATAATATACAATATTATTAATAGGGAAGTCAATTTAGTCCGAAATTTGCTCGTAAATTCGATTAATTTGAGTAAAAAGTGGGTTAGGATTTAAATGTTCTGACCCAAAATAAAATTAGTTCGAGACCGAATAACTCAAGGCTCAATAAGGCTAAGTCTGAAACCCTACGGATTGGTCTTATAGACCTAATTAATTTTGTCATTACAATTTTTATCATTATTATTTTACTAAAATATACTTCTAATATTTATGATTATATTTCTTAATTAAGTTTTAAGTTATATAATTGTATATAATTCAAGTATTATCTAAAAGATATTAAATTTATTTAATTATGAATTTAAAACATATTCAAATATCATTAGCGTAAGAATAATTTATATTTAATATTTAACTTTATCAATACATAAGATTTGTGATGTTTTTTGGTTTTTTATAAGAAATAAGTAATATAAACACTAACATAAAAATAATTTATAAATTTGTTGCATCAACGAATTACTCCGAAAATCGAAGGACTATAGTTAGGGTTAAGATTTTTTAGTCGGAAAAAACTTTAGTCCCAATTGACCGAATTAATTAACACGTAGCGCAATAGGGCATACACAAAATCCAACGGTGTTGATCTCGGTTTTATCAGAGTAATCGAAAGTTGCACCAGCGGAAAAATTAGTTTAGATTCAATATGTTTGCACTTATCCAAACTGATAATAACAAGTTAGTTTGGTTCGTCAAATTTTTAGTTCAGGTACTTAGGTTCAAGTATGCTTAGTTTCAGTTTTCATGTATATTGCAATACTTGAGTGTTGAGTTTTAAAAATAAATAAGTTGACAAAAATAATTGAAAGCGATAAATGACAAAGGATTTATAGTGGTTCGGACAAATAGTCCTACGTCCACTCTTCAGTCCTTCAGTCCACAAGCTCACTCGTCTGGTCCTTTACTTTTCCTTCACTTCGCAACTCCTAGGAGTGTGGGCACACCACCCTGAGCTTCTGAGTCTCGTGTTCACTTGAGTGACACACGGAAAAGCTTAAAAAGCCTTGAATGTTAAGTAAGAACTTTAGCGTATCACCTTATTTCGTGTTGGGTATGGTTGGATGGATCGAATGAGCATCACTAACCTTCTTCTGATGAAATCCTCCGGTATTTATAGCCGTGAGATTGAAAGTTTGAAATAAATATTCGTTAGAGACAGATTGGAAGATGTCCAATCGGAAGTCTCTGTTGACTGCGGGCTGCGGCTATCGGCGGATAGGTGGTGCTTTTTCCAGATATTATGCACCTACCCCACTTTTTTGACGATGATAGTGATTGTTCATCTTTGTGTTAGAACGACAGTTTGTCAGTCTGAGGAATCATGGGCTGGTTGTCCAAGGTATCAAAACTTGAGTCTCGTGCTTGCAGACTGCAAGGAATCTCCAATCCTTAAAGTTTGTACTTGTTAGTACGTTTCTCATATGATTCTCTTTATCTCTTTGCGCTGGGACTAGAACTTACAAAATTATGCTGGTGTCGTCATACTCGCAAGTCCATGTTGGTGACGTCGTCCATCAGTATATGTTTGGTATCTGAACTTAGTAAGACCACACTTGCTAGTCCCATATTTGATGAATCACAATCTTATTAGTCCAGACTCATGTATCCCAAACTTATAAGTTCGGTTCGAATCTTACTCCGATGAGTCTCTCGCATTCAGACTGATTCACCAATCTGGTCTTTTAATCAACTTCGTTTTACAACTCAATACAAAGCCTATTCAAAATTTTATATTTTTAGACTTTACTGAAACTAATCTAAACACAAAATCAAGATGACTTTTATATACATTTACTTACCAAAATAATATATAATAATGAATTTCTAACAAATTTTATAGCAAACGGGCTTGCCGATTGATATCCATTACTAGTAATATACCCATTACACCAATAAAGGTAATCACGAGCTTGGTTTATCTATTTGTTTGCATAGTAGAGGTCCTCTATTTTTTATTTTATTTTTCTCTCTCTAACCCTTCTATTTTTACATCAGTACCTTTAATTTCATTAATTTCATTCACACCCAATCTCTCACAACCAAATATTTCTTTAATATACGATAGTTTCCATATAAGGTAAATTTTTATAATATATTGTATGTTAAACTCTTATTTTTTATAGAATTTATGTGATATAATAGAATTAAACCCATCTCACAATAAAAATAAAAAAAGAGCTAAAAAATTATATAGCCACAAATTTAAAAATATATGTTTTATAGCTACTTTTGCTAATGATTGGAGAGAGAACATGAATATTTCAAATATTATACATTAATTATTATGTACTTACTACCCCACCTACTCCACTTACAGTTACACCATCCACTCTCTCTCACTATCTCTTTCATCGATCCTCACCCCCAACCTTCACTGACAGCCATTATTGTTGTTCGAGATCTCAGAAAGCATTGAAATTTATCGCAAAAATATAAAAAATTACCGCGATGTCTAGAGATGAGGAAAATCCGAACCAGGTAATTTCTCATTCACGTTTTTCCGTTGAATGTATGTAAATTATATAAACTGCTTTTCTGTCGATTTAATATGTCTTTTTTACTAGAATATGCGTTCAATCATATACATTATTGATTAGTTACATATTTCATGCAGATATCATGTTAAAAATGACTAGAAACTATTTTGGATTGGTGTTGCCGGCGAATTTGATAGAAAAACTTACAGTCGCGAGCCCTTGGAAGATAATGATATCTCTTCATATCGAGATCTCGACATGCATAAATTGAGATCTTGACTTTGTTAAATTAGATGGAATTCGATTTGAATTTAATTTAAAGCGAGATCTCAGCTTCCATCTCGATGTGCATATCGAGATCTCGATTTTTTTTTTAATTTTTGGTTTTAATTCTTTTAATTCTCCTTTTATTTAAATCTTTATTTTCTTATATTGCAGAGTTAGGAGTGGATCGGGCCTAATTTATAGGGGACAGTCCCGCAGTCGATGAATTGTTATTATGATCGGGGCATTCTTGAGGATATTCGGGTCAAATTGATGAGATTAGGAGTTGAAATTTTTGACTTATTTAGGGACGGACCGTTCTGTCCATTTCTCTCTTTCCGGTGGAAGAAGAGAACAGTACGTGCTACGTGGGCTCTAATCACGCACGAGATTGATGTGGAGGGAGTTGAGAACAAGTTGTGGTTTCGTGTTGGTGAAACCAATATTCGACTTGGTGCTAAAGAGTTTTGTTTGATGATCGGGCTGTGGTTCGGTGATTTGGGTTTTGACCCTATTGAGATGCATGATTTGCCGGAAGATAGTTGTTTGTATGCTCACTACACATCCTTGCTTACTGTAGATCAATTACACATTAATTTTACGAAGACGAACCTCATTATGAGTGATTCTTATGATTATTATGGGAAGATCGCCGAGATTCTTTTTGTTTACCGCATGTTGATATACTTGGATGAAAAGCGACACGTAGACCCCTGGGTTTATACATTGATGGAAAAACCTCACGAGTGGAGGGCATCTCCTTTGGGCTCGTGGTCCTTCAGTATCCTGTTGTATCAAATGTCTGTCGTGATCACATCTTCAAAGATTGTGAAGGTGCCCTTAGTGCATATATACAATCCTATTTGGGTGTTGGAGGTAGTTGTTTGTAATTATCATTTTATTTTATTTTTAATTTATTTTTATTTTATAAAAGATTATAATTATTAATAATTTACATTATTTCGCAGTCACGGTCATACGAGGTGATCCCTGATCTGGCAGCGTTATGTGCGATATGCAGTATGCCAGTGGGGACTATCCCTCGATGTTTCATGTGGAGACATCTTTAAGTACGGGACGCTGACTTCACTGATTTTTTTCACACAGGAGGTAATTATTGTTTACAGTTTTGAATAGTTATAATATAATTAAATATTGTATATTTTATTTGATATATGTTTGTTTTCAGCATGATTGCAGTACTTCACTGCAGCCGACTGACGACGAAGTCGTTTCTAAGACTTGGCTCAATCGGTAGAATGTTGAGACCCGTTGAGGCAGACCTTATAAGGGATTGAAGCCCCGACGATCATCCTCTCAGCGGTCTTCTGCCACTACCTCCAGGTCTTCCTCAAGGTGGGTTCCGCAGCCGACGCCACAGTGACAGCCATCGCCACTGATCGATATGGGGAGTGGTTTTGAGGTTCTCATCCGTTCTTCTTTTGAGCAAACTGAGCTTCCACCTCGGCGCTCGGCTACGATGCGCTCGCGGAGTTCCTCATCCGCAGAGCCTATAGAGGTACTTGTGTTTAGATTTATTGTTTATATACTGGTTTATAATTTTTTTTGTTTATATTATACTTTAATATTTTTATTATCTTTTCAGACTGAACGACCTTCATGGTTCGAGCTGTCCGACGATGGCATAGTGCGATTTGCAGATCGCGTAGCCCAGCCATTAGCTGATTGGCTCGTGCAGCCACTGGCAGATCGGCTCCTGGATCCACTTGCAGGTCACCTCATGGATCCACTAGTGGAGCGACTTGTGCATCCATTGGCGGATAGACTTGTACAACCATTGGAAGATTGCATGATTGATCCAGTGGTTCAGCGACTTACTCAGCCATCGGCATATTGCATTATTAATTCAGTAAGTCAGCGACTAATTCAGCCAGTGGCAGATAGACTCATGTAGCCAGTGGTTGATCGCGTGACTCAGCACATTGTGGAGCCGGTGGCTTCCAGGGTTACTCAGAGGTTGAAGGCCTTCATATGGGATCTTGTGGATGGTCTTCTTTGCTGCCGAAGCCGGAGTCGGGCCCCACCTTGTATTTATTTTACTGGTTTTGGCACTGTTGGCCCCTCCACCTCTTCCACTATTGGTCCCACCACCTCTTCCACTGCTGGCCCCAGCACCTCTTCCACTGTTGGCGCCACCACCTCCTACCGTTCTCCTATGGGTCCCAAGATGTTATCAAATTATCTAGCTTACATGGAGAATCCCACGCAACAAGTGAGGGTGCCTGGGCAGGGAATGATTTTGAGCAGACAACTGCATTTTCGCCCGCTAAATGACCCGAAGGAGAATATTTCAGAAGATGTAAGTGTATAACTACTAGTTGTGAATAATATGAATATCAACTTTATATTAATATGTTTTTTTTGTGATATCAGCTTTTGCAGGTGTTTGTTCTCATGACACAAGATCTAATTGCCAGATGAGACAACTCTCTCGACATATATTTGAAATTTTGTTAAATCCATTTGAATTCGTATACAAACCAAAACACCTAAAAATATCAAATAGGAACTCAAAAATTCGTCCAAACATGAGCCACAATACATAAATTCTATGTCAAAACACCAAAACTAACATTAACCAATATACAGTAACAACAGCTAATCGATTCGTCATAAGCATGCAAATATAAATAAAGAAATAAAGCAAGTGCCACTATTCACTCATATAATCAACTCTCTCTGGACATTTTCTTTTTGTATGCCTGTCTGCTGACATATACTACATGTCTTCGCCTGTCGCCTCCGTGGCCCATCTTGGGAAGGAGAAATGTTCAAATCCACTTTTCTAATGACGATATATGCAGCACAGACATGTGAGTTGTGATCGGGTTCCCGACACCTCCTACATACTTGATATCTGCGCATGGTCAAACTCTCAGCACTAGAATGTGTTCTACTCATCCTAGGGCGGCCAACCTATCGAACTACTATCAGTGGTCTAACAATAATAGATGTTACCTCTGATGGGAATACCCACTCCGATTGATGTGGGCACAACCATAATGGTGTGGATGATATGTCAATAGCAGAGTGAATTGTTTGTAGTAGTGTAACACGTATTGTGATATCGGCTGCGAAGTATATCTGACAATAAAAAAATAAGAAGGACATGTTATAATAATCTTTAAGCTATTAACTATAAGATATGTGCAATAATTAAAGTTTGAATTAACATAGTACCTGAGGGCAGCAACCGCATGACAACATAAAATCTGATCGAGATCGAGCTGACGACACTCACATATTTTGTGCTCTAAGTCGACATTGTAGCTCATCTGTTGCCCTTTCACCTTATATATGTGTGCAGTGGTGGTTCCTCTGACTACAAGATGTCGCCCATATTTGACCGACTCTGCTAACTTTGTCATAGCTATGTGTGTCAGGGCATGATCTCTAGACCGTGTAGCCGCCTGTCGCTCGTGAAACCATCTTTCAACCATAGCTCTGTAAGTCTCAAGAAGAGTGCATATGGGCAATTGTCTTGCCCTAACAAACGAGAGTTAAGGGATTCGGCTGCGTTGGACGTCATGAAGCTTAAACGGGTACCAGGGCACTGAGATCTTGACCAACGGTGGACTCCTATATCTTGAAGCCTCTTGTAAGCTCCGTTTTTGCTCATAATCTCCAAAGTAGACATGTAGTTTTGAAATGCATCATGCCTATAACAGCTAGCTGCATCTCGTGAAACAACACCCACATGAAGACTCTACCTCGACATGTTATTCGCCAAGTGATAGTAGCAAATAACATGTGTAGCATTCGAAAATGCTAACTCTATTGTATTTTTAATGCTCTTGTGCTGATCATTGACAATGATAAGTCCTTCACGATCTCCAAAGCAAACATGCAAGCGATGCATAAATCACATTCATGACACATTATCCTCTATGGGTCCAATCCCGATAGCAATAGGAAATAACTGCTCATTGCCATCTTTCGTCACTGCAACAAATAATATTCCCTTATTCTTGCCCTTTAGATGTGTGCCATCCGCAATGATCACTGGGCGCATACAGCAGTGAAATGCATCAATGCAAGGAGCAAGCGCCAGAAACATGTACTTGAACAAACTCTCCAAAAAAGTAGATATATCATACATCGTACCTAGGTTACGCGATTGTAGCATGTGTAAGTAGCCTGACAACATCTCATAAGACTTCTCCCACTCGCCGAATACCATTGCAATGGCTATGTTTCTTGCTCGCAGGGCAAAGATGTAATCAATCTTGATGCCGAACTGACTTAGTAATACATACACCATCTCCTTCGGCTTTAGAATAGTGCTCTTCGCCGCCAACTTACTTGAGAAATACTTATCCAACACTATCGCGGGCACTCTGCGGGGAGCAACACGATCAATATTCATCTACAAGTTGTGCATCAAATCACACTTGAATACTCTCCAAATAGTTCTAGATTATCTTGCACGTAGCATAAAAGGACAACCATTCTCATGCATGCATCTTAAGTTGAGCTGAGTACTGCTGGACTTCTCCGTGGAGTATTCCAACAGGCGAGTGATGCAGTCCTACAACAAGGTCAAGTTCATCCTTGCTGCTAAATGTCGCTCCAATGCATAGCTCAGTCGGGGCCCAATCTGCGTGCACAATCCACTCCAAACGCTCAGGAGCATCAACCTCTATTAAAGGACGTACCAAACTCCTTACTTCCTGATCATGTCGAGCTGCAGCCACGGACTGACTTAAGTTATTGTTAGATAGTCCATACTGATCTATTTGCCCAGGACCTGGAATCCATTTAGAAAAATCACTAACAAAGGACTTAAACAATCGACTCCGGCCCTCATCCTCCTCCTCCTCGTCCCTCTCTGCCTCGGCTGCCTCCTCGTCATCACAATAATAATAATAATCATCATCATCATTAGATTCCGCCTCATACTCATTTACAAAATCATCAGCTAATGAGATGCTGGGACCACCCATTCGTGTTGATCGCTGTGACTGTGACTAAGGTGCCTGAAATTCGGACTGATTTTGCTTCAATTTGGTGACCACGTATATAACTGGATCAATGCTATTTTCATATAGCATCCGCATTATATCTTAATCGATCTTCAATCCAGCCTTCACATGCCTCGAGCCCCGGATATGTTGCTCAAGTAAAACAAACAGTAACTAGTAGTGAGGAGATCACAGTGCATGATCTCATGAATCTCGGACAAAATGGCATTGTAGGAGATCCGTTCACACCTCAAACATATCAATTGCTCGTCTCCGCCCACATACTTGGATCTGTCCCATGCACCACCATAATGTATGATGAAACGTTGATACGACATCTGCGATAAATGATACAAAAATATTAAATAAAATCTATAGCATGATCCAGCAACAGAATTCAAGACCTCGGTATTAATGTCGAGATCTCGCGTTAAAAAATTAAAAGTCAAGATCTCAATCTTGTCACGAGATCTCGACTTTGCTGGGCTTTCCAAAAGTTTTCTACGTATTTTTTACAAAGAATAGTTCTAATATCACTATATTTTCTAAAAAACTAAGATATACAAGTCGATTCTGAACACATATCATCATAATAATGCAAAAAACGAATGAAAAATATAGAAACGGTTGAAATCATCATACCTTTGATTTTTTTGTTCTCAAAATTCTCTCAACTATCTTCAAATTTTTTTGAATGGTTCCTCGTACAATAAAAAGGCTGGTTTGTTTGTAAAATATTGTAATAAATTCAATTACCTTGGTAGATTTAAATAAATAATATAATAAATATTTCCAATAATAAAAATTACTTTAATAAAGTTGATTTTGTCTTGTAGACGAAATTGGGAGAGAGAAAAAGATAAAAGTACAAATTGACTAGAAAAATTATATTTTTATACTTGTGGCTTTAAAACATAATCACTTATCTAAAGTGACTACTTGTATGTATTCCCACATAAAAAAATGTGAGTCCATCTTATAGGAGTTTTTGCCAATTTTACAGGGGACCGAGATTTGTAGATAGGAAGAAAATGCAGTTAGGCTAATAGTAATTATTATTATTATTATTATTATTATTATTATTATTATTATTATTATTATTATTTTCTGCAACATCATGAAAGATAAGAGTTAGCCATTTTTAGAGAAACATGAAAAAGTAGAGTTCACCAATTAAGAAATAAATGTGCCTCCACTCATTCACATACCATTTTGTTTGTCTACCCTTTTCTCCTATTATTTTGCACCTTTTACATCTATTAGAAGAATAATTCATCACATTTTAGGGAAATATTTCTTAAATTCAAAGTTTTTGCATTTGGTAAGAAAATCTCTTTAGATTTTGTTTCTCAATAAAAAGAATTTTTTGTGTGAAAAGATTTCCACCAAATACTTCTTCTACTAAAACATTCGAATAATAGCAAAACTTAATTGATACATCGTAACCCCTTGTAAAAAACATAGATCTAACAAAAAATCCCACCCAATTGGAAATATCGATGAGAAATACGAAAGTGAAACAAAAATGTTTCTCAAACTCTAGGGTGTAAGTTATTAAAATATTTTATTTATAGATTTCTTAATCATAAATTCAAATTAAATTAAGGATCGGAATGTCTAATTTAAATTAGCGAATCTACTTATATGTTAAAGCAAATAAGTTTCACTTATTCAACATTTCCCTAAAAAAACTATCACATCAACTTACATACCATTTTTATTAATTTACTTTTAATTAAGAATTAACAAGTCTATCTAACTTTTTTTTATCTCACCATCTGTAGATCCCGATTTATCAGAATAGAAATAATGTGCACAACGAAAATTAATTTTATTTGTTCGGTATACTTGCACTTAGGGGTATAATCAGACCGAACCGAATCGAGCCGAGCTGAGTAGTGAGCTGCTCGAGCTCGATTCGTCAAATTTGTTATTGATCTTGAGCTTGAGTTCGAGCTCGAACCTGCTCGTTTATTTATATAATGTTTATTTTTTCAATAAAATGCAAAAATTATGATAACAAAATACAATAGAATGCAAAAATTATGATAACAAAATACAATCATCATGAATATCAAATAAATTTATTACTTTCTCACAAGTTCAAATAACATAGAATCATTCAACAATATAAAAAAACTATTTCAATAATTTTTCTCACTAATATGCATTATAATATGTGTTTTTATTAATCATACATTGAGAGTATGTTTTAATTATATTTTAATGTTAATTTTTCATTATTATATGTGTACGTCTTTAAAAAATTATTAAATTTAATAGTTAATATGTGTAAATATATTAAAATTTGTGTTGAATGATAAGAATATATGAATATTGCATTGCCAAAACAACTAAAGTATAATAAAAATTATATATATATATATATATATATATATATATATATAATATTTTTAAATTATTACATATTATCTTTATTAAAAAAATCATTTTAATATAATTATTAATAAATGATTTATTTTTTTAATTTTAAATTTTACATAAATTGAATGATTTAGCAGAGGTCAACTTTAGAGTTTCTAAATGGCAAAATTTATGTGAAACAAACTACAAAACAACGTCATAAGTTATATAGATTATATATATATAAATTGTTATAGGCTGAATTTAAATTTTAACTTGTAATTATAAATTAAGGTTTTTAATAATTTATATAAAGTATAGTTAATATTTATAAATTAAAGAGTTTGTTTTAAATATATAATTTTATCTTACTTTATCATTATCAATACATTTTTACAAAGTATTATGATTCAATTAATAGTTTATATAAATATATTATGTATTAATACTTGTATATTGAGTAACTATAAATAGAAATTTGTGTTAATTGTATATTTTTATCTTAATTGTTCGTTATCTATACATTTTAACAAAACTATTATGATTTAATAATTTTATAGATATATTATATACTATGTATATTTAGTAATTATAACTTAGGAGTTTGTTTTAATTATATATTTTTATCTTAGTTTTTCTTTATGTGTACAAATTTAAAAAAATATATTAAGATTTTATATAAGTTCTATTGAATAATTATAAGTTAGGAGTTCGTTTTAATAATATAATTTTATCTTACTTTTCCATTATATATACATTTTAACAAAAGTATTATGATTTAATTGTTTGTATAGACTTATTATGCATTAATATTTGTGTTGAGTAAATATAGCTTATGAGTATGTTTTAATTATATAGTTTTATCTTAACTTTCCATTATGTTTACTTTTGTAACGCCCCCAACTGACCTTCCCAATTTGGGGCCACGTTACATTGATGTTTCAGGTTTTATCAAACACATTTTTCAAATAATAAAGCGAAAGACTTAAATTTGAAGAAAAGTTAAGTAAACAGTAAGAAATTGTACTTCAAGTCAATTTAGTAACAGAGTTCAAGGGTTTAAAATATTCAAAAGGGAAGGGAATTTCAGAGAGTGGTGCAACAGTGTGTGTAACGTGATGGTGACATGTATATGAAGATACATGCCACATGATCTTTTAATTCTTCAAAAGCCGCTTCATTTCACCAGCTTACACCCCGTACTCCCATCCTTGCTGCTTAACCTGCACGTTTTAGAAATAACGCGAGGGGCTGAGTACTTACGTACCCAATGAGAAACATGCCCAAAAACATACATTTATATAGGAAACATGCTATGCAACTCACACAGATAGACGTGGGGTTTTGTTGAAAAGAACCACGCTATCCAAACGTTTTATTTTGCACGTACTATTTATATGTTATCACATCTGTTTCAGTGTTGTAACTGGAAGCTGGCCGACTTCCAAGTTACGATGATTAGTCAGGAATGTAAACACACTCAACCTACTGTCATCTATGTGCACTAGTCTCAGCAATCCATTTTGAGACCCGATCGTTTAATAACATCATTCACAGGATCAAACTAGAGGACACTCCGCCTCATTCCAACAACAACGACATATAGGGTCGGTTCACCCATTTCCTTATCAAAGGGCTAACACCCTGTTCACTAAGTGAGTTCTAGCGCAGTTATGAGAACCTGGTTCCAAACTCATTAGTTATTCTCCCTGTCGATGGGAATCGACAGGGGACGGATGCAATAGCACAAAACATGCATAGCAGTTTCAGTTAAAACAAAATAGTTTTAACACAATTTGGAAAAAGAAGAACACGCATTTTGGTTTTATATTTGAAATAGTTTCCCACCTCGTTCTCAGCTTTTAGTTTAGATGTCTCTTGCTAGTATGAGCTCAAACAATCATTGCTTCAAATTCCTACAATCAAATAGGGTTTATAAGTCAGTACATCTAGGACAATATATCTAAATCGTAAATAACAAGACTCGAAAGAACTAGGATTGAACAACATCTCATCACACTTCAAGCCTCTATGTCGACCGACAGGGTCTGTGTCGGTCGACACAGCCCTGGTTGACACAGACTCAACTCGGTCGACATAATCTGGTCGACATGGCTATGTCGACTGCACATGTCGATCGACACTACTTCTGTCGATCGACATGCCCTTGTCGACTTCCATATCGACGGCCTTGTGTCGATCGACACAACTTGTGTCGGTCGACACAAGTGTGTCGCTACACGGGTCATCTGACTTCATGTCGATCGAAAAACCCGGTCGATCTTCGTCCTTTCGATCGACCTCCCTGTCAATCGACACACCGCCTGTCGACTGACATGGGTCGTCTTCCTCACGGTTTTGTCGGAGCTAAACCTGTTTCTCGCCGTTTCTCGTGATTTTTCCGGCCGATGACACATGCAAATGCATATTCGGACTCCCTACACTGTAAGGAACACAACTATAGCCACAAAACACGAAAATATGTCGGAAAAGGGGACATATTTTACCTCGCCGGAGCTCCTCCGTTCACGGCGGCGGGTGCGATTTCCGGCGTCCAAAAGAAGCTTTCTCGACGTCCGAATGTTCCCTACACGATGGGGAGTACGAATCTATGTTCAAAACATCGGAATTCGGCCGGAAAATCAAGATACACAAACTAAACTTAAATTCGCAACTTAAAACCCACCTCAACTTCAACCTCCGATATCTCACTCGTTTCTCGTTCTCTCGGAGCCCACTAGTAGTCAAAACGAAGCTCTGGAGAAGTGCTACAAGATGGTGGTGGTGGCTCGCCGGATGGTCACCGGGGTTGGCCGAAAAATGGGTAGGAAAAGGGGCTGACGGGTTTTGTGGGTTGGGGAGGGTTTTGGGAGTTTCTCTCTCTAAACTTTATATTATAAGGTAGAAATGATTATATTATAACATTATATAGTTATGTATATAATACATAATTTTCCTCATTATACATATACATATATATATGTATTTTATATAACCAATTATGTAATTAAACATAATTTTCAATAATTCCCCAATTTCCAACATAATACTTCCAATTTCTCATGCATATACCTCCAAAATTCCAATCCCAACATGAATATTCTCCATTAAGCTTGATAATTTCATCAATATAATAAGATATCCAAACTCAATAACATAATTAACTTCTTCCACCTTAATCAAATTAATATAATGCCTCTCATTAAAGAAATTTCCCTCTCAATAAGTCCGAACAACTATTACAAAGTGGAAAATAACACGGGGTGTAACAACTTTTTAGAATTATATTAAAATTTAAAAGTTTATATATATATATATATATATATATATATATATAATGAAATAGTATAAAATAAATACAAATATCAAATTATAATAAAAAAGAATTCGAGCTTATTAACGAGCTTACTCACGAACTCTTAAACGAGTATGCACTCGAGCTTATTAATGAAACAACTCGCGAGCCTATAAATGAGCTTGCTCGCGAACATGTTTGAGTTCAAGCTCGATAGAGCTTGGTTCGAGCTTGAGCTCGAACATGTTCACGAGCTTGGCAAACCAAACACGTCCGAGCTCGAGCTCAACTAGATAGTGTTATCGAGCTTGACTCGAAGCTTGAGCTCAGTTTGTTTAGTGAATGTTCGAACATCGATCGAGCTTTTTCCAAGTCGATATCCGAGTGGCTCGTCTTTTTTACACCCCTACTTGCACTTATCCAAGCTGATGGTGACGTGTCAGCTTGCTTTGTCAAGTCTTTGTTCAGGTACTGATGAGAATCAAGGCGGTCCGAAATTGAAGAATTTAATTAAGTCATTTGGACTTAATTAATTATTGAAGGGTCCAAAAACTGAAGAATTTAATTAAATCATCAAGGCTTAATTAAATTATTGAGGTTGTGATTTATGAGAGATAAAGATATGTCAAGACATTATTGAAGAAATGAGAAGATTTGATTTGTCTTGAAATATTTATTAGATTTGATTTCTAGATTTGTTATATTTGATTTTAAGCAATATTTGATTTCTATATTTGTTAGGATTTGATTTGATTTCCTATTTTAGGATATGATTTGATTTTCTCCCTATAAATAGGCTTCATATTTTCATTGTAATTCAGTTTCAGTTTTCAATTCCAGTAAATAAAAATTACGAGTTTATTCTCCAATTATCTGAAAGCTCTTGAATTTCTATAAAGTACCTTGATCTTCAATATTTGACTTATCAACCGGACTTACACATCCGATTGTGGTGTCTTCTACCGTTCTGCGTCATTAGTTCTTCAGCTTCTTCGGGCGTATATGAGATTTGTCTGAAATACGTCATTTAAAGGGTCGAATTAAGGTTGCTGAACTTCCATGCATTCGTCATTTTTGTTTCCAGTTCGATTCGAGTCATTTCTGCATCGTGTAAACTCTTGTTCCTGGGCTACGATCGTTACTCATCCACGAGGGTCATATCATTTTGTGAAATTGAAAACTGAATTACAATGAAAATATGAAGCCCTGTTTATAGGGAGAAATCAAATCTTATTATAATCAAACTAGGAAATCAAATCAAATCCTAACAAATCTAGAAATCAAATATTGCTAAAAAACAAATCTAGAAATCAAATCTTGCTAAAAATCAATTCTAATAAATATCCAAGATATTTCAAGACAAATCAAATCTTCTATTTTCTTCAATAATATCTTGATATATCTTTATCTCTCATAAATCACAACCTCAATAATTTAATTAAGTCCAGAAGACTTAATTAAATTCTTCAATTTTGGACCGCCTTGATTCTCATCGGGTACTTAAGGTCAATTATGCTTAATGTCAGTATTTGAAGTATACTGCAACACTTGAGTGTTGAGTTTTAGATGAGAGTAAACTGACAGTACGAAAGAAAACAATAAATGACAAACGATATATAGTGGTTCGGACCAAAATGTCCTACGTCCACTCTTCAGACCTAAGTCTGGTAATCTACTGAGCTTCGAACTTTACAGGTGCTCCTATGATCTATTGCTTGTTGAAGAATATTTGGTCCTAACTCGTTCTTTGCTTCGCAGCTGCTCGGAGTGTGGGCACACCCCTCAGCCTCCTCGTCGCTGGAATATGGTATTTACAGTTCTCCCTTGAACTGTCTCCTTGGCGGCAAGTTGCCCGTAAGAGTCAGAGTACAAGGCGTACTTGACTGTTTAGTCTTTCTTGGAGATAAAGATTGCAAAGAGAATAACTTAAGAACTCTAAGGTTTTGAGTCTTGTGTTCACTAAGATGACACACGGAAAAAGATTAAGAGCCTCGAACGATTTAGTAAGATTGATAGTTATTAGCTTTTGTGTACTTGATTTCGATAAAAATTGGTTTGGTAACTCCGTGAGTGTGTGTGTCTAACATTCGTCTGTTCAAGATCCTCCGGTATTTATAGCTTTGAGGTACAGGTTTGAAATAAAAGTTCGTTATAGAAAAATTGAAAGATGTCCAATCGTATGTCTCTGTTGACTGCTGCACTAGGCGGGTAGGTGGTGTTTTTCCCAATGTTCAGCACCTGCTCCGCTTTTTTTGACAACGGCAGTGATGCTTCGCCTTTGTGTCAGAACGAAAATATTCGTCAGTTTGAGGAGTCTCGGACTGAATGTCATAGGTATTGAAATTTAGAGTTTCGTGCTTGCAGACTTTAAGGAATCTCCAATCCTTAAAGTTTGCACTTGTCAGTACGTTCCTCAAAGGATCCTTCTTATCTCTTTGCGCTGGGACCAGACCTGAGAAGTCTATGCTGGTGATGTTATCCTTCAGTATATACTCGGTCCCGATGCTGGTAAGTTTGGCGTACTTGTTGAGACCATACTTGTTGGACCCATACTTGTTGAAAATCTAAACTTTATCATCCAGATTCATATTCTTCCAGACTTGTAAGTTCGACGCGAACCTTAGTATGTGGAGTCTTTTGCGCATTCTAGACTGATTAGCCAGTCTAGTCTTTAAATTAGCTCCAGCTTACAACTCGATATTGATCATATGCCTTTACATTTTTCGACTATACTGAAATTATCTAAAATAACGTTTACATCCTTTGACCCACCAAAATACAATAATAAAATATAAGAGATTTCTAACAAATTTCATAACACTATCATTAAATTATTTCATACTATCTTTAAGATTAATAATAAAAAATTATAATAATTATCCCACCTTTCAATTACTCATCAATTTTTTCTTATTTTTAAATATTACTCCACCTCATATAATTTAAAATATGATTCTTTCACCACATATCAAAATAATATTATTTAAATTAATAGAAGTATATATAATATACTTCTATTATCTAATTTTTGCTGAGCATTATTGTTGATATATTTTTAATATGAAATTATCAACAATAATGCTCAGCAAAAATTAGATATATTTCTTGTAATCACTAAAAATATATATGAATATATATAATTTTGAAATCTTATTCAAATATTATAAATTAATGTAAGAGAATTGACTATCCATGACCTAAAAGATATTTTAATTATTGATAAAGAATTCAAATTATGAATTCTCAATTCAAGACCTAAAAGATTAGTCAATTCTAATTGACTACTTGCTATTGATGTTGTGTATTGAAAATTTTATGATTTTTCAAATCCTAAGTTAATAATTAAATTATCTTTTGAACATGAATTAATAATACTCTAATAAAATATTATTTACTATATATTAAATTGGGCAGCACATGAGTGTAAAAGTAGTTAATACTCCCTCCGTCCCACGAAATTAGTCACATTTGCCTTTTTTGTCCGTCCCATCTAATTGTCCCATTTCCTAAAATGGCAAACTTTTTTACACTCATCAATAAAATATTAATTCCACTACACTCACTAACATTGGTTATCGTGCCAAAACCAAATGGGACTAATTACATGGGACGGAGGGAGTAGTATTTAAAAAGAAAAAGTGAGAACAAAATGGAGGCTGGTTGAGGTATATTGAGACAGTTAATTAATATGAGGGAAAATATGTATAGAGAGAGAGAAGAAAGAGATTATTATGTATTGTGTTGTGTTGGTTGATGTAGGGTCGGGGAAGATCATCACCGTCAACCCAATCGTGCGGATAAAACATCAACGTCGGTGGTGGTTGGTTGCTTTTGACCAGCCCACATCAAGTGGGCCACCCCTGTTTTCTTATTTCTTTTATTTTATAAGGCGACAATATTCGAGGTTGTAGGGGGGGGGGGGGCATATTAGGCTGCCTCCTCCTCCGCGGCTTCAAACACCCAACAATTCCCCTTCATTCTTTTCTTTGATTATCTATTTTCCACACTCCACTCCATCACAACTTCAAATAATAAATAAACTATGCTCGCTTTTATAATTATTATCTATTACTTGTTCATCAATTGAATACTCATGTAAATCGCCTAACAAATTGTATTATGTTATAGATAAAATTATTACTCCACCCGGATCATTAATCTCATTTGCTTTTAGCACAATTATTAATATTTGTGATGTAGTAAAATTAATATTTTATTAATGTGAGGATATATTTTTTCATTTTTAGAAATGAGACTAATTCCGCAGGACATACGAAAATAAAAAATTGGACAAATGAGGCGAGACCGAGGGAGTATTTTATTCCAAAAAATTGAGTTTTAATTTACTTTATCACAATTTTTATTAGAAATTGACTTTATCATATCTTTTAGTTTTGTCCGTAAATTTCATTCCACCGGATAAATAAAATTAATTTATTGTTGATTTGTGTATTTTTCTTTTACATGATATCACTTCACCATCCACATGGATATTATTAAATGAAACATCAACGCCCACGTCCATATGAGCAACAACATTTTAATTTATATTTTTAATTTTTGCATATGATATTGTATTGTTTCAATAAGTTTTGATTTAAATTAATATTCACGGGGAAGAAAAATGTGTGAATCAACAACAAGTTAACATCTTTTGTTTTGTGGGAGAGAATTTATCGACAAAACTAAAATGAAGAATAAAATCATTATTGTACAAAACATTGAGATAAAATTTACTAAAATTCAATTATTTGGGATAAAATAAGTAGTTTCCCCTACATTATACTACATCCGTCCCGCTACAATTATCACTTTTCTTTTCGGCATGAGAATTAAGGATTGAGAGTGTAGAATAAATTGAGTCAAATTAATATTTTATTATTTAGTGTGAAAATTTGTCATTTTAAAAATGAAATCAATGAAGTAGAAAAAAAGAAAGTAAATAATTCGGACTGGATGGGGGAGTATTATTTTTACATGAGTGATCGAAAGATACATATTTGATGTGTAGTTTTAAAATTAAAAATTATGATCAATAATATAATAAATAGTACCATATATATATATATATATATATATATTTATATATATATATATATTTCCAAAAAAATAAAGAGTGTATTTCTCAAATATAATACTCCTTCCGTCCCGTGCGAATATATATGTCTCTTTTCTTTTCAGTACGGAAATTAGGAGTTGTGAGTGTAGAACGAGTTAGTGAGATTAATATTTTATTGTTGAGTGTGAAAAAATTACCTTTAATTGGGACATCCGATTTGGTAGAAAAGCCTATTTTGCTGGGACCGAATTACTCCCTCCGTCCCAGCAGAATATGTCCTCTTACCAAATCGGGCGTCCCAACTAAATTGGTCTCTTTCCAAAAATGATAATTTTTTCATACTCAACAATAAAATATTATTTTCATTTGGACTCACAATCTTAATTCCCATATCAAAAAAAAAAGGCCTACTTAATTGGGACAGAGGCACCCGAGTATTCATTATCTATTACTCCCTCCGTCCCACCTCAATTGTCCCACTTTCCTTTTTCGTCCGTCCCATCTCAATTGTCCCATTACTTAAAAAGGCAACTTTTTTACACTCAACAATAAAATATTAATTCCACTCAACTTACTTTACACTCACACTCCTTGGTTATTGTGCTCAAAGTCACCGGGACAATTCAGCCGGGACGGAGGGAGTACAAACATAGAATATACAGAATAATCTGGAGGTGCACCGTGCGACCAATCGGCTGGCGCCACGTGGCGTGAGGTGAGTAGTGGCAGCAGCCGCAGCACATCCCATAAATATTTGTGTTACGTCGCGTCACGGAGTTTGCATGACTCAAGAGTTTGGTGAGTCGTTGGAACGGTCAAGCTGATGTCATTAACACCGTTTGATGACGTCACCATCATGCCCAACTATACATTTACACTAGTTAATAAATCATAGGTTTTACTCTTAATTTTTTTAAAAAGTAATGATAGTCAAAAATAGTGTAGGTAGAAATTAGGAAATTAGTAAGTCTCATCAATATAAAATTTTGACCATATTGTTTCATTTTATTATATTTGCTTGATGACGGTTAGAGATTAATGAAATAAAAATATTTTTTAAAAAAAAATGTCAAATTTTAGAGTATAGAAACATGAAATAAGTAAAGTTATACTCCCTCCGTCCCGAGTAAATTGACCACATTTCATTTTTTGTCTGTCCCACAATATTAGTTTATTTTCCTAAAATAGTAAAATTTTCACTCTCCAATAAAATATTCGTCCCACTACCACTCACATGCATTGATTGTCGTGCCCGATCAAATGTGAATAATTTGATTGGGACAGACATAGTATTATTTTTCACAATCATCCCTCGATGAAATTGATGATGAGAAGCAAAGCTTCAACATTGGCGTGGCCGGCTATGTTAAATTATTTAAATATATGACTTTACATTAAGTATGATGCTAATTAGTTGTCTCACTCCAACATTTTCGTCCATGAAAGCAAGCCAACATAAAAAATGAGGTGCCAGTTGTTGAGGGTGGAATGTGCTTATTTAATTCTTGTGCTTCGCATGATTAGACCACTAGATTTAAGACAACTCTTCCCTAATTACATGGTATTAATCTTAATTAATTTGGACAAACCCACTCTTACATGTACTTGATTTGACGTTTCTGACTTTAGTTATATACACTTTCTCATGTATGCAGTGTCATATGTTTTCTGGTAGGATGACCAAATATTTTTTACTTCGCCTTCGCATAGTTTCATAATTTTTATTTTTCATAGAAAGTAAATAAATTTAGACTAGAGGTATTAATTAGATTGGATGGACCCAACTCGGCCCAGTAATGGGACATGATAAGAGGAATTAGTGGAGTTTAGTCTAGTTCAATAAACATACAATTTTTACGAGTAAACAATTACTCCCTCCGTCCCGGCTGAATTGTCTCGGGTTGACCGGGCACAATAACCAAGGAGTGTGAGTGTAAAGTAAGTTGAGTGTGAAAAAGTTGCCTTTTTAAGTAACGAGACAATTGAGTTGGGACGGACGAAAAAGGAAACTGGGACAATTGAGGTGGGACGGAGGGAGTATATCATATCTAATTCAATAAAGGGTGATTCTAAACATAGCTACATTTTTTCTTCTTGCAGCCCCTTTTAAAAAAATAATTAAATTATTATATGATATTACAATTTTATCTTTATAGCTTTAATTTTAAATGAATCATTATAAACAGTAAATACAGCCAAAAAAAATGTCGACACAGCCCCCACCATTTAAAATAAATTAAATTATTATTTATTATTAATTTTTGCCCTCATAACCAATAATTAAATTTTTTTTTTTTAGAAAAACGCAGTCCTTTTGAAGATTAAAAAAATACTGTAAATTTTAAAATTCAACTACAAAGCTTTCTGCAATGTTTGAGCACTATTTTCAAGAAAAAAAAATACTTTTATAAAACTAAATCATCTATTTAAAATTAGATTTTTCACAAAAAAATAAAATTAAAACTCAACTTAGGCAAGCATGAAATTCCTTATTATTAAGAAGTCAGTGGGAGAAGGAAGTGCAGGTGGGATCATGGAAGCGGGCAGTGCGGAGTTCGACGATGGCGGCAGAGCAAAGAAAAGGAAAGTTGAAAAAAATAAAAAATAAGAAATCATAGAGAAGCATGGAGAACATAGCTCTCACCCTTGTGAAGAGAAAGCGCTGCAACGAGGAGTGAAGAGGCGAAGATCCAAAAAGAAATTCAAAATATTATTTTTTAAATGACTGGAGGCTATGTGTTTTTTAAGAGGGACAAAATTGTAATAAAAAATAATAATTTTATTTATTTTAATTAAGAGGTTGTGTGGAGAGATTTTGAGGCTATATTTAGAATTACCCTTCCATAAAATGGTTGGGTGCTTTTATATTTTATTGAGTTTCAAATAGTTAGGTTTATAAGGATAAAATGGTCCTTAATTATTAAATTTTATTATAATTAATTTTGAAGCTACAAAAGAAATTTAGGGGATGCGAATAAAATCACTTTTATCTATTGTATTGCATGAACCAAAAAAAAGGTGTCATGGATAAATTGTGTGGGTGTACAACTACCAATCTTCGCCGCACGCCTCGCATGAAATGCCAAAATCAATCTATTCAGTCAGGTCCACTCTACTCATCTTTTACTATTTTGGTCCTTGT